>CM062817.1:1553361911-1553744596 GCA_031772625.1 Pinus tabuliformis
CCCTCGAAAACAAGGGAACTCTCTCAAATATAAAAATGTGCGGTTTCATACACCTACATTTTCAATTTTCAACAAAATCCAAACACAATAACCAATTACAAAAAAAAGAGTCATTGGAACAAAATAAAAGAACTCAGAAACTGCTACATAAATAAATATGTTACAACTTTGTGGTTTCATATTTAAAAGGATAAATGAAAATATTTGCAAGACCTTAAAAAAACAAGGGCACTCTCTCGAATATAGAAATATTTGGGTTTTTGTACACCTAAATTTTCAATTTTCAACAAAATCCAAACAAGACAACTAATTATGAAAATAAATCATTGGAACAAAATAAAGTAACTGGAAATCCTACTAAATAAATAAATAAGTTACATCTTTGTAGTTTCATACTTAAAAGTATAAACAAGCATCTTTTCAAGCGTCTTGAAAAGGAGGGAACTCTCTCAAATATAAAAATATTTGTAATTTTGTACACCTAAATTTTCAATTTTTGTTTTTCAACAAAAGCGAAACATGATAACAAATTACAAGAAAAAATCATTGGAACAAAATAAAAGAAGTAAGAACCCTGCTAAATAAATAAATATGTTACATCTTTGTAGCTACATATTTAAAAGGATAAAAGAGCATTTGAAAATGTCTAGGGCATTTCCCACACTTCCAAAGATAACAACGATTCAAATTTCCTCTAGTGAAAATTTTATGAATTTGTCGTATGTTTTGGGCCAATGATCTTCACATTCAATCCTTATTAAAATGAACCAAATTTTGATATACATCATGGCATAAAATAATGGTTTAAAACCCTATGTATAAGGAGGATACCTTTTATAGAAGAATTGAGAAATGTTACAGAAGCATAGTTGGATCTCATTCTAATTTTTCCTCATTATATTGGTTCCTTTTGTTACAAAAGGTAGCTTCAATCAAATATTTTGAACTTATTATCCATATTACATTTCTAATAAGATCTCCTTCTAGAGTGAGTTAATATGTATAAAAAAGTAACATGTCTTATCCTTGCTTGGAAAATAGATGCGTACAATGCATTACTATTATGTTAGTACAATATCATACAAGCTATATCATCAATCAAAACCATGCCTCGAAAGAAATTCTAGGTAGAAAGGAGTAGGTGGAACTTCAATCCATTTCATGATATTTCTAATAGCCAAATGAAACATTTCTACCATGGTGGGTCATGGTAGGTCATAGGGAGTGGGCTTATTCACATGATTAGAAGCCAATTTTTTTTTTTGGTAGTAGCTATCCTTGTAGGGTAAGAAGGACTGTGAAGAAATCGAATCACCAAATTAGTGCTCATCATATGGGGTTGATTCCATCATGATTACTCTTCAGTGCCTCTTAAAAAATGTAGGTACTTGACTGTGATAGAGGATAAGAAAGTAGGATCATGCCAAGTCATTTCAATCAATTAGATAACCTCCCTTCGTGGTAACTAAAACACTAAAATTCTTTACGTTGACTTGAACAAACCCGTTGTTGCCTATGCTTTTAAGAACAATTGTCACAAGATTTGATTTCATTTCATCAAAAGAGACCATATTAATTTAAAGTATCCAGGAAAACAAATGCATAACCAATAATTTTGCTACATCAATCATTAACAAATTTACTCAATTTTATGATTGCATAATATCATTTTGGTAGGAAGCACAAAAGCCATCATTTACTAAAAATACAATAAAGATAAATGATGTATACTTTAGCTTGCACAAAAATATACTAATAGAAGGATCCTTTATGCAAAAATTTCAAGTTTTCCTTTGTTCAAGAGTGAAAAATGTGCCAATTAAGTCTACAATTGGATTCTAGAAATAAAAATAAGGTAGGGTTGGTAGGTGGCATCATCCTGGTAGTTTCCTTTTCACCCAAGTGAATGAGGCTAGAAGAAACCAGTGTTTACATTTCTCCTTGTTGATATTTATGTTATAAAGCAAGGAATCATTGAGAAATAGCCATAGATATTAGGGAACACTCGGCTTCTACAAATGTACTGATATTGATATTTTTCCCAACTCAGTGTGGACTAACTCAGGTGAGTGATTCATGTTACATATCCTATTTATTTGTGATTGCTTGCTTGTACTGGTTACTGCTAGTCTACACTTTGTTTTGGGGATAAAACTAAATGCTCACAATGATGACTACTATGCATTTATTGTGACTTGTTTATTGCAATTGTTGGGTATTGTGTTCCTTAGATCTGTTACATTTGCAAATTTCATTAGTACACAAGTTTTATTGATTAATTTTGTTGTTGGAGGGACTAGGGGTAGATTTTTATGTGTTGGTCTAATCCCTCGGGCTAGATGCTCGTGTTTTCTTGTGTGATGATGGTGGAGAATTGGGTTGACACTGGATTTGGGGGTTTGGGTATTGTTTGAATGTTTAATCCTTCTTCTTCAAATATTCATACACATTTTTTGTGGAAATTCTTGCCAATTTAGGGAGTTGCCTCCTTATTGCATCAGGAGAATCTAGCACACCATGCATTTAGGGTGGCCATGTGCATGGGTGTGATTTATCAAAACACTTATTGTTCATATGTGTAAAAGTAAATTGAACCTAGAGGGTGAATTTGTTGCAACACAAATCTATCTAAATTTATATATGATGTTGGAGACTAAAAATGGTCAATATATCAAATATTGGATCTCAAATTAGGCAACATGGAACTTGTCAAGCTGTAGGTGCATACCACACCTTGGGTGAGATGGGTTTGTGCTAGTATCTAGATATCACTATGATCCTAAAGATGGTATCCGGTTTTTTCAGTAATGAGTCTTATGACTCATCACTTCAGGACTTGAAGATCCATACTTACATAACCAAAATCCTACAAAATCTTATTACATTTGGGTGGTTCTATCCATTTTTCATGAATGAGAATATTCGTTTCCAGATCCTATTATGATTTTGATTTTGTGTTGTCAAAGATCTGAGATCCAATTGTATCTCATTCCCAACTTGGATTAGGAGGTCAACATCACCCACTTCCAATTTTTTAACGTCATAGTCCATCCCATTTTTTCACCCAAATTGTGTCCATTTTTTCACCCCAAATTTTCACCTAATCGTAGGGATTGGGTGAACAACTGTAAATAGTGTAAATAAATAATAGAGAAAATGGAGAGTCATTGGGAGATGAAACACAACAGTCACTCCCTCATGTACATAATAATGAACAACCTAAATGAATAACATAATCTCATTTGAGGAGTTACCTCCTGGCCTGACATGGTATCAGAGCCAATTCTAATTTTAGTTTTCCTCCCTTTATAACTCCCTCATGTTCTGCCTAATTTTGCAAAACTATCACCTTCTTTTGCATCTTGTACACTTGCGCTCGTGATTTCTTTGTCTTATCCTTGCAATATTCTGCGCATTATTGAATTCAATAGTCTAAATGCAATGGGAGTGTTGAAGGGTTGATTTTATGCATTAAGGAATTGCTTTGCCTACTATGAAGACTGGAGCCAGTTGCTGCGTGGAATGGTCATGTGATACCAGGAAATGTTGCGACTGTGTGTTGGAAGGGTGACGCAGCTGGAAGCATGGAGTTATGACCAACATTGTGAATACAACTGCATTTGAGTCTATTATTCCCTGGAGCGTGGTGTTGGATTGAGTACGCTCTGAGTTTGGTAGAAGAGAAAATGACCCTCCATTATATCAATATTTGGAGACTGCTAGGAAACGTTGTATACTGCTGGTACGAATTATTTATATGCATTGAATGATTGTGTTGCTGTTTGATATCAAAATGCTGCATACACTGATCTGATATCAAAACATTGTATACGCTGATATTTCAATATGAATATTTTGAAAGTCTTGATATAAATACCTGCCATATATAAATCACTGTTCCTCAGCTCCACTCCCATAGCTCCGGTTGTCACAACATCGAAGACTGTTGGGGTATTTTTCAAACTGGTTGCAAATTCGCTACTACAGTTCCGCAGACAAAAGTTCGAGGTATGGTGGGTGTATATGGTGTGAAGGGCATTCAACTCCTTTTAAAATGGTGGTAGTATTAAAGTTCGTTAATATTTTTGAATGGTGATAATAGAATGAGAATTTTGGATGGTATTTTTTTTTTCGGATATATATTATATGGTTTATATGTTGAAACCATCATATAATATATTTGTGAGTGGAGAAATATATGCTACATTAAAAGTATTAATATAGTGAATTCTTTTCCACCTAAACAGAAGATATACAAAAAGGTTTTGTTTGTTTTGGAAATCAAAAGCAGATTTTTTTTTTGGGAATGCATTCACTAATATCTATTGTTGGAGTAGTTCTCTCTGGGAAAGAGAACTATCCAAAATTCTCAAGGAAAATTAAACACACTCTCATTTTTAATGAGCTGTGGAAAGGAGTGTGTGTTCGAGATGAAGACAAAGAACTAGAACAATCTACCTCAGACAAGGAAATTGCCATTTGGGAAAATAAGAATAGCAAGGCTTATGCATTGATTGCAGCATCAGTAAATGAAGAGGTGAGTCATCATATTTCACCATTTTCAAATGCTTTCGAAGCCTTACAAAAAATTAAGGAAATCTATGACTCACACTCTGCACTTGAAGTTGTTCAACTAATGATTAAATTGTTCAGCCTTGAATTACAAAATGATGATCCTCTTGCTCTTGCGTCAGAAGTAAAATCTATTATGCATAATATCAAAGTCACTAATGTTGAACTGGACATTCCTCTGATAGATTTTCTCAAGGAACTTTATCCCACTTACTCAAATTATCTTGAGTCATTGCAAGCAAATGGAAACCTCAAAGATATTACCCTTGACTGCCTTGTGAAAAAAATTGCTAAAAGAGAGAAAGCTTTTGGGAAGAAGACAACTCCTCAGTCTTATGAAGAGGCTGTGTGTCTTTCACATAGAGAGAATAATCTTGCTCAAGATTCTTCTAGAGGAAGAGGTGGTCGAAGAGGAAGAGGAACAAGAAATTTCAGAGGCAGGGGGGGGCAGACACTCTCAAGGAGAAAAGTCAGATTTACATTGCATACTTTGCAAAAGAGATGGATCACATGATGCATCCACATGCAAGTTTCCTTGGGATAGAATTGAGTAGGAAAGAAACCAACCCAAAAGTAAAACTAATGACAAAGAGAAGGGTAAAGCACTTGAATCCTCTCACTATGTTGTGGCACACTGTAATATTGGAGTAAATGAAGACTTATTTAATGCTTCACTTTCTTCTTGGAAAAATGATTGGTTGCTTGATTCAGGAGCAACTTTCCACATGACTTTTAGAAGAGATTTTTTTGAAGAATTTACTAACAATGTTGATGGAGAAATATACTTTGCAGACAAATCAAAACTCAAGCCGTCAGGGCTTGGCACAATCAGGCTTAAATTGTCTGGACTTCCAGACTTTCTTCTGCATCATGTTTTATATCTCCCACATCTGAGGAGAAACTTGTTTTCCATGGTGCACATCCGCCAGCAAGGAAACTCCATTCACATGTTTGATGGCAAGGTTGAGGTAAGAAAAGCATCATACCACTCACTTGTTATGACAAGGATAGAAGAAGAAAGGCTTCTCAAGATATAGGGTACCTTTGCTCGTGCACAAAATTTTTCATATAATTCTCATTATGATGAAGGTACATTTCCATCAAGTTTATTATGGCATGCTAGATTTGGACACTTGAACTATGATAACCTCCACTTGTTTAAGAAAAATGTTGTTACTGGTTTGCCTACAATTCCTAGGAAACTTAAGAAATCTGATGCTTGCATTCTAGGAAAGCATAGCAAACAATCTTTTCATGATTCACATTCCAGAGCACATAGAAAACTTGAACTCATTCATTCAGATTTATCTGGTCCAATGTCTGTTCCTTCGGCAAATGGAAATAAATATATGATGACATTTATTGATGACTACACCAGAATGTGTTGGGTTTATTTATTGAAGAACAAATATGATGCTTTTCAAACATTCAGGAACTTTCATACATGGATTGAAAATGATTCACAATCTCATATTGGCTCTATTCGCACTGATAATGGAAAAGAGTACACTTCAAATGAATTTGAAAACTATATTCTCCAGCATGGGATCAAACATCAGACAACCATGCCTTATAATCCCCAACAGAACGGAGTAGCTGAAAGAATGAATAGGACAATCTTAAATATGGTGCGCTCCATGATGTTTTTCAAAAATGAAAATTGATGTTTTGGGCTGATGCAGTTCTATGTGCTGTATATGTAAAGAATAGATGTCCATCTAATGCTATTAGAAACAAGACTCCTTATGAAATATTGTGTGGGCACATTCCTTTGGTAAAGCATCTCAGGGTCTTTGGTTCCACATGTTATGCCTTGATACCAAAGGTACATAAAAGCATACTTGGTGCAAGAAGTCATAAGTGTATCTTCCTGGGGTATTCAAACACATCCAAAGCATATTGTCTCTATGATGAAGTCAATAAAAATTTTGTTGTATCTAGAGATGTAATGTTTCTTGAATCATCCAAAAATGACAATGTTGTTGAGTGCCAACTTGGTCGCTTGGATAGATTCGCAAATGAAAAATCATTTCAAGAATTTGATAATCATATTCCACATCTTGATGGGGGGATTCCTATAGTAGATCAACCTGTGGAATATTCTTCTAAAGCACTCTCTTCCCCGAATGAAACTCCAACAACGGATGATACTTTGAGTGATGTGATTGACATAATTGGGAGACTCAATCTTCATTCAATCCTAACTCATTCAACTGAGCAACCTGGACCATCTTAGAAAGGTCCCCCAAAGTGGCTGACAAAGACACTTGAAAGTTTTCATCCTGATGAGGTTGGAAAGATAGGAACTAGAAATTCAACCCGGAAAAATGGAGGTGATGTAGATGACTCTGATTCACCTATTGATATGGATGTTTCTTATGATTGTGAATTGAATTTGTCTACAGCTTTTGAACCAACTTCCTTCAATGAATCTGCTTATCACGATGAATGGAAACAAGCAATGCAAAAAGGAGTATGGTGTGTTGATAAAGAATGGCACTTGGAAGCTGGTTGATTCTCCATTGGGAACCAAACCAATTGGCTACCAGTGGGTCTACAAGAACAAGTATAAAGTTGTTGGCTCACTTGACAAGCACAAAGCCAGGCTTGTGGAAAAAGGTTTTTCACAGATGGAAGGGGTCGACTATGAGGAGACTTTTTCCCCCATAGCAAAATGGGCTACCATCCATACACACTTTTCCCTAGCAACTCAGAATGGTTGGAAAGTCCATCAAATGGATGTAAAAACTTCTTTCTTGAATGGAGATCTAAAAGAGAAGGTTTTTATGTCCTAGCCTAAAGGATTTTCTGTGAAAGGACATGAATATAAAGTATGCAAACTTGTGAAATCCTTGTATGGCCTCAAACAAGCACCACGAGCCTGGTATGAAAAAATAACTGAGCATCTTCTGAAACTCAATTTCAAACATTATGATCTTGATGATGCAACTTTGTTTGTCAAGAAAGTTGGAAAAATAGTTGTATATGTTATGGTATATGTAGATGATCTTTTGATGACAGGGAACAATGAGAGCTACATTGCATCCATAAAGAAGGAATTGAGGAAAGGTTTTGAAATTATTGATTTGGGCTATGTTCATTACTATTTTAGTATTGAAGTAACTCAACATCCAAAGTCAATATTCCTTTCTCAAAAGAAGTACATTGGAGATCTGTTGAACAAGTTTGGCATGGATGAATGCAATCCTCTAACTACTCCAATGGAACAAAACTTAAATCTCACATCCATTGAAGGAAAAGAATTTGAGAATGCAACAAAGTATAGATAGCTTGTAGGAAGTCTCAACTACCTGACTACTACCAGACCAGACATTTTGTTTGCTGTTGGAATCCTCTCCAGGTTTATGCAAAGGCCTTGTGAGGGACATTGGTCTACTGCAAAAAGAGTTCTAAAGCACTTGAAGGGAACTCAAGACTTTGGACTCAAGTATACACAGGTGGGCGACTTTAGTTTGATTGGATACTCTAATTCAGACTTCAATGGAGACAAAGAAACTAGGGTATCTACTTCTGGTTATGCTCTGAGTCTTGGATCAGGATCTATCTCCTGGAGATCATGCAAACAATCAGTTCTAGTAGATTTACAACAGAGGTAGAATATGTGGTAGCAGTTGAGGCAACAAAAGAAATCGTGTGGCTCAAGAAAATTCTGGAAGATTTGCAGGTAAAACAAGTACATTCGACTCCACTCATGATTGATAATACCTCGGAAATAAAGTTGGCCAAGAACCCAAAGTTCCATGATCGAACGAAGCACATCAATACAAAATATCATCTGATTGAACATCATGTTCAAGCCAAAACAATCCATCATTGCCATTGTTCCACTAATGAGCAGATTGCAGACATCCTCACCAAAGCGCTTGCAAGAGAAAACCTTGAAAGATTCAGAACGATGCTTGGACTCACCAACATCCCTTTATATTAAGGAGGTGAATGTTGACAGCTAATCATAGGGATTGGGTGAACAATTGTAAATAGTGTAAATAAATAATAGAGAAAATGGAGAGTCATTTGGAGATGAAACTCAATAGTCACTCCCTCATGTATATAATAATGAATAGCCTAAATGAATAACATAATCTCATTTGAGGAGTTACCTCCTAGCCTAACAGTTTTGTACATTAATCCCATGCAACCTTCAATGCAATTTGGCTAAGTTGATTCATTTCCAAAGCCGATCTCCTCACTGTACTTCGAGACACACCTCTCGTAGAAACACTATCTCACATCATTACAAATTTAGTCCTTGTAGAGCCAATGACTAATTCCATTGATTATATCTTGCTAGAAGAGTGTCTGCAATTTCTTGAATATTAGTCCGATCATAGACACTAGACTTTCCTATCTTATCTGTCTTTCTATTTTGTATTCCCTCTTATGTATGGATGAACGCAATTAGCTCTTGTTCATGCCAATATGGTCCTGAGTAACTTGTACACTTTTCTTTTTATTATAAGTAATCATCTAGTTCATGAAAGGTTGCTTGGTCAACCATGCACCATCAAAGAATTTCCATGACCTGATGACATATTTTCCATTAGTTAAGAGATCCTTGATGTAAAAGTGCATCAAGTGGTTCATTTGATGTAGATACATAGACATGTTGATGACTTTCCTTACAACTAGATGAGAGATTGGTCTCTTAGCATTATAGTTCGGTCACTTACCATTTTACTTTTAAGAATTGGGGTATGTTTTGTTGAAATAGTAAATTTCTATATATACTACATATGTTCAAAAATCTTACTCATTTAGTATAAATGTTTGTTTTCATCTAGATCTCATCTCTTATGATAATTTCATGTCGATATTTCCTCATTCCAACTAACGGAACTATAATGCATTTAATCAATTACGTGTATTTTGGACTTCCCTCTTGCATTGCCATGTCCCTAATAATTCTACTCCATTGTAACATCCACCACCCATCAATTACGTGTCGTTTGGACTTCCTGCTTGCATTTCCATGTCCCTAGTATTTATAATCCATTGTAACCTCCACCACCCATAAGTCACACTACTTAGATATCTATAAGACCCATTAAGAATTTAAAAGTATTTATTTTCAGAAGCAGTTGTTGGAAATCTCAGACATCATGCGCTTGGATGTGAAAACGCAATTGCCAATAACCATGAGCTATAAAACCCCAAAGTTTTATTAAAAAACTGCCTAAAGCCTAGGTTATATGAAAATTGGAAACATATATTAGTTTCAGAAATGAGAATGTCACGTAAATATAAATGTTAGAGGAAACATTATAAATAAAAAAATATACATATATAATAAATAGATTTTATTTTTTTAATAAATATATGTAAATTGATTTTATTTTTTAAATAACCCATTCTCTTGTAATAGATAAAAAACGTTAATGACATCCCCAGAAGGCAACCATAAATGACCATTGATTGCATTGTGTAAAATAAAAAATTCCTTGCTAAAAATCCAAAGGTCTATGCCTGGAACAATCAACAAATGCAATATTAGAACGCACTCGCAGAGGCTAAAATGCATTTTTGTTTGGTGAAATGTATTTCCATGTATGGTATGGCCAGAAACATTTTGGGCACATATAGTATATGATTGAGCTCATCCAATAAGTCGTTCATGACTTCCAAGAAGACTTATAACAAAGCAATTGTTTAAAGAACATGTGGAGGATCACCATAGACATATCAGTAGGCTGTCACACCACAAAAGTGGTATGGGCAGTATAAGAAACATTGTTGAACGGTGCTAACAAATTGGATGGGAAAACATATCAAAAGACTTGAAAGAGTGGTCCAACTATATTATGGTAAATAATTTTCAAGAATTTCCTATATAGCTAAAAGTTGTACCATCTGGAGATAGGGAAATGAGATCAAATTCCCAAATTCTTCTTTCACCCAGGAGAAAAGAATCTACAGAATCAAATTTTGTTTTGAGCAGTGGCAGGATGAGTGTATATGGAGGCCACAACACCAAATTGGGCCTCTGGTGATTTTTGAATCGCTTCCTTTGGCTTTCTTTGATGGCGCCTATGAAGGGAACCAAGAAAGATGTGGCACGGGAGAATGCATCTTCTTAAAACCATTTCATTTTATTACTCTTGTTGGGTCCTGAGTATTTATGAAGAATTATCAACCCTCGCGGCCTTCCCTCAGATAGAAATTGATTCAAAGGAAGTTGGAAGACTCCACGTTTATGAAAACTCAAATATTACTGTGAACATGCTTAATGGGAAATCTTCTTTATGAAGAATTCAAGTTGTTATGGATCAGATTCTAGAAATGAAGACCAAATTACATTCCATCTCCTTTACTCATATTTTCCATGAGCACAACTCCCAGGAAGATTCCTTATCCAAAGCTGGAGTGCATGTGAAGGTTGGTATGATCGAAATCTATAAAGTCAATGACAGAGTATTAATCGATAATCCTTTCCTTTTACTTTTAAAGACTACTAGTCTTTGTATTGTTCAAGTTCTTGTTAGTGTTTTTCTATTTTAGAAATTATATATGGATAGTAGGTGCTTCAAGCATTTAGAAACAATATCATTCATGAAAATTGAAAATGTGTGAAAATGCAAAAAAGAGATAATAGCAAATCGTTCAAAACAATTTACTTTGCAGAAAATATTAGCAACACAAATAAATTAAAAAATGAAAACCTAGACTTTCAACATTGGTAGTAGGAGGTCTGTTGACGATATTAACTGGAACTTTTAACACACTGGGAAATGCAATTTCATGATCCATACGACTGGATTCCCTCGTTAAAGAAAAACAAGGAATCTAGATTTAGGTTAAACTTATGGATACACCATCAACACAAATGGATGATCCACCTTATGATGGTCTGTGGAGCCCGAAGGTGTCGGTAAACATTCCAAACCAGTAACTAGGATCCCCAGGGTGGAAATTACGGATTCCATAGAGGTGTGGTGATTCTTCCAACACCCCCCCTCAAACGCAGCTCAGGGGAATCGAACTTGGGTCCAAGCTCTGATACCATGTGGAGGTTTGCTGTTATACCAAAACTCGCAGGTGTTGGTAAATGTTCCAAACAAGTAACTAGGATCCCCAGGGTGGAAATTACAGATTCCATAGAGGTGTGGTGATTCTTCCAACATGGTCACTATACTTGAAATGATGAGACATTCAGATTATCGAAAGAAATCTAACACAAATTTTCATGTCAGAGGCTAACTATAAGACCATAATCCACTTTCCAAATCTGGTCCTGCAATTTTGAGGTTGTGGGAAGTCCGCCGGTAACTTGATGCATGAGCCTGGATATGCAATTTCATAGTATTGGCACACGATAGAGCAGCAAAGCATGATCCATTAAATTTACACAAATAAGGCGCCCTATTCATTAACAGGCCCCTACATTCACTCACCACGCCCCAAACGTTCAACGAGAATTAATGGTTTGTTCTAAAGAATCAGGAAGAAGGGTCTACCAGCTCATCCAGATCAAAGATGCCTATTGTACCCACAAAGATTCATGAAGGAAGAGGTTTGGGAATCACAAAGGTTGGGGATTATAACATTTTTGGTAATAAAACTTCAATGGTTGAGTGCCATTCCTTACCGTTACAGTGACTGGGGAGTTAGTAAACGTTTGGATATGTCGCTTGATGGAGACACCTGACGGTCTTGTAGTTTTTCCTGGTGATTAAGGCAATCTGCGATTTTGCAATTTTTTTGTAGGTATCAATCCGATGGTAGAAGATATTTCTATCGTCTAACATAGAGAATGGACTGCAGACAACCAGACATGATGGTAGCGGGGGAGTTGTTCTCATAGGGTAACGCCTTACGACGTAATTATATTTATAAATTTATTTAAAATTTGAATTAAAAAATAAAGATAAAAAAATATATGTAATTTTTATTTAAAAAATTACTAACAAAATTTAATTATTCAAAGGTTTATCTCTTGATTTTCTAGATATATCAGTCTATAAAGTAATTAAATAGAGAGGTTGGGCAACCAATCAATCTAAACACTTATTTGTTCTCCTAATGCTCAAATTCTCAGTAAGGGTCTCCTTTTGGTTATTTAGTTCTACATGCACATTAGTTAAATAAGGCATTGAGTCCCTATACCACATTTATAAGTTCATCTCAATTACAAGTTCGTTTCAAGATTGTCTCATTTTTTTTAGTTATGGTCTAAATTTGACAACTGGTTTCCACTAGAATGTCACAAAATCTCTATGGTTGTCATCTTTCATTCTCTCAACTCATTGTTGGACAATGATTGAGCTTTGGTATGGTTCTAATTTGGCCTCTAGTTTCCCCTCTATTGGGATACATGCCACAAAGGCTCCATTGTTTTCATGTGTGGCTATTTTAGCACTATTATGGATAATGGTATTTATGGTGTGAATTTGGCTATTGGTTTCCCTTAGCATGACACAAACTCTATATGGTTATCATGTTTGGGGCTCTTAACTCATTGTTAGACAATGATTGAACTTTGGTATGGCTTGAATTTGGCTATTGGTTTCCCCCATAATCTCTTTATGGTTTTCATTTCTGGCACTTTTAGCTCAATTTTGGACATTGGGGGAGCTTTGGAATCATATCTCTAGGTTGGTTTTCGTAGTTCTAGGAGGATACATTTGTATTCATATTGATCAATACAAATGATAAACTTATGAAAAAAATATGCTAAAAAAAATTAAATATGGTAACTAATTAATTAAGAAATCAAGCTAAAACGCAAATGATTAGAATAAAAAAATATTTTGCAAAAGGACATGTGTATCTAGGCTTAAACCCTAATAAATTTTAGCTTGATAATAAATCACATGCTTCAATTTCAATTGTAGATCATATCTACTTAGCGTTTAACCCATTTATTTTTATAAAACTTTAGTTAACATAATAAGTTTTAAGTTTATATTTAAATAAGAGTTGCATGGCATTAATCTATATTGAGAAGTTAAAAGTAACATAATGAATAGCCAAATTTTATATGAAAAAGAACATGGTTTGTTCTCTCAAAAACATCATGGGTCTATCTTTTGACACAAGACTAAATCTACCACCACTGAGTCATATAACATCAAGCCCACACGTGATGTTCTTATATGTTGTATGTAATATTCATGTAAAAAAAATATATTATAGAAACTTTGATATTATATTTGATAACATCCATCTTATCCTTTACTTGTGTCAATGTTTTATTATTATTTGTAAGTAATTTTTTTCCCCTAGATTTCTTATAAATCATGGGTATAACAAAAAAAACATAGTGAAGTGACCCTTTGGGATAATTACATAACTTTTATTTTATTCCCTTCCTCTGAACATGAGGTAAAGGTGCCTAGAGTCCAAGGGATGATGTCCCACTACAAATACGGGTCTAGGTAAGTGCTATAACAACTATCAAATAGTTGTTTAGTGGTAGAAACAGGATGTACAACGGAAATTTTTTAATAGTTGTGGTGCAGGTGGTGACCGAGTCCAATGAGAGAATAAAAAATTAGAGATGTTTCAACTTTTCCATCTTCACAACAACTTATCCTGAAAATTGACCAATCCTCACTAGAATTCCCCACGTAGAGGTGTGAAGATCCTTTGCCAAGCATGGATTAGCAGTTTGTGTCAAATTTTTGTCCTGAATGTTGGAGATTCTTTCTATGAAGAGATTCGAAAATATCGACAAAATAAAATAATCTTATTATACTGATCTAGCATCATATGTTTTAGTTGCATTTTCTAGTACATTTGTGAAAAGTGAATGTTCTTTATAATTTTATGGATTTAAAAAATAACTAAATATTCATAGCCATAAACATAAAAGAAGTGATGCAAGTTAGCAAAAGTGGCAATCTCACTACACAAAAATGATAAGAGACCCACACATTAAGAACACTTGAGTTGCATCCACCATTTGTGTTTTGGAGCCAACATTTGGTTCGAACGGAGTCAAATCTATTAATTTTTATGTCGTTGTCAAACCTTTAAGTTTGAACATGAGTTTAATGCATTCTGAGCTTATATGTACTTCTTATTCCTTGCTCAGTTGAATCTTCCATGGAGTTGACAGGACCACCTATACTCCATGCCGATATTGAACACGAGTTTAATGCCTTCTCAAGTTATAAGTAATTCCTATTCTTCACTCAGTGAAATATTCCATGACGTTGATAGGACCACCTACACTCCATGCACGTAATACTATCATATGTTATCGTGGGACCTTCAATTTCATTTTATTGAACTCCCCAGGTTATGAATTTAAGGTTTTATTGTAGCAATTTCAAGTGTCTAGATCAAGATTAAAATGATAAGGGTAGGAGCTTCTTATCATAAAACGTGTAGATAATGCTCCAATCATATTACAATGGTGACCCCACATGTATGCCAAGCAATCAAAATTTTAGTGTATGTCATGCTTCTTATCATAAATTTGGATTGATGTATAAAATGTGATTTGAAAGAGTAGACATGGTGCATAGATCCACTCAAAAACAATTCATATATTGTCATCAAAGCCAAATTACAAGCCACATAAATAGTGGTCATGAGATCCAATAGAT
Organism: Pinus tabuliformis; assembly: GCA_031772625.1. Classification (NCBI taxonomy): domain Eukaryota; kingdom Viridiplantae; phylum Streptophyta; class Pinopsida; order Pinales; family Pinaceae; genus Pinus; species Pinus tabuliformis. Next base: position 1,553,377,052 of record CM062817.1, read on the forward strand.
TCCAAACAAGGTGAATATTGTTGAGAAAAGATCTCAACAAATTCCAACAACCAACCAACCTAATCTTTCAATTTACCAATGTAAGAATTATTTCCATGTCCCCTACTCAGTGCTTACATTACATCATTACAATATTAATACAAAAATGAAAAATTACAATTCACATGTCACATATGTCTGATTTTTCTTCCTCGACACTTGTCCCCACTTCGAAGTCTTCAAACAACACTCTTTTCACCACCACAATATTTGAGCTTCCCATTCAACTCAATCAAGACAATCTCGATACTCGATCTCCTGAAAGACAATCTCAATACTCGATTCTATCAAACCGTCAATTATGAAACAAACCTTTCTACACACATGGATCTCATAACAAAACCTGTAACTCACACTCTTGAAGCCCAAAGCACAAGAAGATCCATCAACGCATAATAGGCTCACATAAAAAAATTAGCAATACGTTCTCTCAGCACCGAAGAACATAGAGAACCACAGCACTATGTTTCTCTGTTCATTAATTAGCTTTTCACCTTTTTATAAACTAGTTTACACGTACACAAATTTTACAGAACAAAAAACAATGAAACCAATATTTTACACATGGCAACAAAAAAATATTGTGCATAGTAAATTGAAACTAGCCAACGCTTGACTAAGCATATTTTCTCCCAAGCATGCAAATCTCCTGAATTTGTCATATATGTATCCTCCCACCACCAATTTCTTTCTCCAAAATCACGTCTTTGTAATCTGATGAACATGAAACAAGTCCACTAAAGATGCGATATTTATCGTTTGGGTTTATTTTTATTTCAAACCAAATTTGAAGCCTTTAGGTGTGACATACATAATATTTCCCAAAGATCGACATGGACGGTGACAAACCTTTATAAAAATATAAACTTATTGAATGTACAAAAATATTACTCTTCTGCAACATGAATTTGCAACACTTACATTTCATACGAAGATGGCAACACTGATCAACATAACACAACCATGAAACTTCTTTGTGGAAACTTTAATATCCTAATCATTATTTCCAGATAATGTAGCCTAGTTGTTAACCACTCATTGACTTAGACTAGTACATAAGTCACTCATCATTCATCGAGCAAGTTTCAACAAGCTTTGCCTCAGAGAAATTTTCCTCTAAGATTTCAGAAAACAACAGTATCTGCATTTACTTCCATAAGGAGAGTTATATGTTCATATTGGTGTTGCAATGCTGACATCCAATGCTATGAAAAAATCATCAAATCAAAGCTGAATAGAAGATACAATTTGTGCATAGATTTATCATCAAAGTCAATTGCTCTACCCACATAACCTATCTTAATGATAGAAGATATGCGAACTATATGGAGATTACAACTGGCGCACTATTGATCCCCCCTGATGGTGGACTTCAAAAATAATTATTATTTTCATTGCTACATTGCTATGTGGCTATACACAGATCCATGATCCATGCAAAACATACAAACACACAAAATCTTACAAATAAACTAATCAAATCTTACACGCTAGATCACAATATGCTAAACTAATTATTTACAAAGGCTCAAACATCACAATTCTCACATCTTCCTTGCCATCCCATGAGGGAGTTAAGCCACAATAGGCTTTGATACCAAAAATGAATTTGAAAGAGTAGGCATGGTGCATAGATTCACTCAAAAAGAAATTGTGTATTATTATCAAAGCCAAATTACAATCCATATAAATAGTGCTCATGAGATCCAACAAATTCCAAACAAGGAGAACATTGTTGAGAAAATATATCAACACATTCCAACAACCAACTAGCCTAATCTATCAATTTCCTAATGTGAGCATTTTCCAAGTGTATATTAATATTTTGTGGCATAAATGCATTGTAGTAAAGAATATTTTGTTTCCTGTTATGTACATGATACCAAATATGTGTGGTTTTCATTCAAAATATTGATAATAAGAAACTTTTGAAATCAAAAAGTTTGAATTGTGAGCTCAAATAATTTGAGATTAATTTGGTTTTACAATTATGATATCTCACTGGTTCTCCCTCTCAATCTTGTCTATGCTCAAGAGTGGGATCATAGTATGATGCACAAACACTGAAACAATCTCCATTGGATGTTATGATGAATGGCCCTGCATTGAAAACAATTAAGCTCTTGAATTCATGAGGTATTTGGAATTTGACTAGAACCATGCTTGGAGTTGTTGTTTCTAGCCTTCACCTTTTGTCAAGATCCTCACCCCATCCCACCTGTTTGAGCTCCTACAATATGACCATTAAAAAATATGTCACTTGACACATGATTCTCTTTGGGTACAAGAAGGTAAGCAGCGACAATATCTCAATCCAAAATATTTTACCAAAGATTAGTGAAGAAGGGAAAATAATATTACAACCATAGATAATTTAAAAAATAAGGACTAAGAAACTAAGAAATTGATCAATTACTATGTACCTCATAAAATAGAAGAACCTACTACTGGCAAAAGTGATATGGGAAGATGAGTTGTTCACGTAGAAACACCCACAAATAGTCAAGTGTTTAGGACAAAACTTCATTGAAGGGAAGGGGCACGTAAGTCCCATGTTAACCAAAAATCCCTTTATGAAGCCTTAGGTATTGAGTGATTACAATTCTATTGCTATATTTTTATGTAGACTGGAACCTCTCATGGTCCCATTTATTATAAGTGCACCCTTTGTCTCCTATATATACACTAAGGAGAACTATTCTCAGGACCATCAATTTTTTTCTTGTACATTGCATTCATTGTAAAAGTAGGTTTCCCCTTTGAAGAAAAATGCAATTATTAGTTTCTTATTATTTTTAATGTTCAAGGATCATAGCATGCCCTCTATGACTATTTCATGAACTTTTAGTTGGATAAAATTCATTTTAAGGCATGATGGAACACCCAGCTAAGTTTCTATCAGATTGATTGCAACCTATAAAAATAGCTCAAAGTTCTCAATGCTATCTTGTACCTCCATCCAATGTCTATCACATTCCAGTATTATTCTAGACAATTATCGATGCAAGGGTCACTCCAACACCTATATTACTATATATTGCCTCCATGAGCACCCAAGATTTCCAAGAAACTTCATGCCCAAAGGATGATAACAAAACTATTTTGATCCAATCAAATCACCCTCCTAACCTACTACTTCATTCTAAAACATGGTGAAGATCATTGAACAAGGTTATAAATCCAACTTCTCGAAGAAGTTCATCTTTGATACCACTGTTAGCTCTCGATTTTGACTCTTTTTTCCACACCTATTACATCATTTTTACCATCTTTATCATCCATTTTCTATCATTTTCATCATGTTTTATACATTATAATGCATACAAAGGTAACTAAACTATGCCTTTTGATTTTTAAGTGTTTGAGTAAAAATTTGGCATGAAAGTTAATTTTAGGCAGAATCATAAAGCTTGTAATGGCTCGTTCAAAGTCATGGTTGCTGGACACTTGGGCTCGAACCGAGGACATATCTGGAATCTATGGGAACCACAAATGGACAAACACCTATTGGATCGAATCAAATTAGATAGATTAGTGCTGGGCAACGCTGGTCAAACTTGACCAGTCGCTCAGAAAATCCCTTAAAAAATGGGCAATTTTATGATTTTATGGGATTCACCCATATTTTCTGTAACTAACTGATGAATTCGACCTTGTGAGGTGGATTAAGATAATTATTAGTTGTTACAGCCTTTTTAGCTTTTCTTGTTATGATTTGACCTATTTAAACAAGGTTTTCATAGTTAGAAGGACCCTGAAGATTTTGGAGATTGTTACTTTTTGAAGATAATTGAAGACTGAAACTTTCTCTATAAATTTCTTGTGCATACTGTATGATTTAAATGGAGTGTTGTAGCTAATTGTTTTAAGGGTGTACCAGGCAAAGATGGAGGGCCTCCATTCTGAGCTAAGTACACTTTGTTCTAGAATAATGTTCATAATTGTGCATATTCTTGTTTAATTCTTTATGTTCATCATATTTAAATGTTGTAAATATTTGTAGATGTTTTTAATATGAATTCATTTTATAGCCATGTTTTAAGTGAAGATTTCTTTCCTTTCATTAATTAGTTTGAATGTGGAAGGACAACTAAGACTCTTAGGAAAGAGCCTCTTCTCCATGAACTAGGACTAGACTGAATCAAGATTCACTTTCTTATATGCTTTCCTAGGCTAAATTTATATGCTTTCATAGTTACATTTCATCATTCTTTCTTAGATGTTTGGAAATTTTATTATAGAAGGAATGTGGAAGGACAACCAGGACTCTTAGAGAAGAGCCTCTTCTCCATCTTCTAAAATTGACTAATCTCATTGACCAATCATTTATACGCTTTCATAGAGTAGATTTGAATGTTTTCTTTACTTGATTTTTAGAATAGTTGTTTTATTATCTTTAAGATACCAACATGCATTCAACTTTTCAAATTCTAAACAATGGCTTCCTAAGTTAATTAGATCTAAGATCCATATATTTTGGCATGTTTCTAAGTTTATTAATCTCTGTTGATAATAAAATACATGTTCTAATTTAGTCCCAGAAATTAGACCATCATTTTTGGCGCTGTTTCCAGGGAAACACACTTAGATACAATTACTTAGGAAGCTTGTTTAGAAAAAAATACAAAAACAACAACAAAACACAAAAAAAAAGAAAAAACATTTCTCATTATGGTTATTGACATTTAGACATAAAAATTAGAAATGTAGATCCCAAAACACGCCCCCAAACCACTAATAAAAAACTCACTAACTACAAAATCCATTTGCAAAACAAAGATCTACAAAACATGATGTTAAAGAAGTCATTTAGAGAAGGAGGGTATGCCACCACATGCATCTTACTAAATCCTTGTCCACAATTTAGAATGGTAACTAGGGATGAATCTTCACTTCAAAAGATAGAACAGGAACAAAACATCCATGAAGAAGATCCACAAGAAGAGAACCTAAAACTTTCTTATAGCTATATTTGTAAGGAGGTGAATAAGTCATGGATCACATGCAATTAAGATCAAACATTAGAAAAAAAAAATCAAGAATTTCTAGCATGTATATCACAAGGTCCCTTGTGCATTCATGATTTCGAACAAGTTCCACAAGAATAACTTTGTGATATGACAATTAAGAAAGCCAAGAAAACGATGATCGTTTCAAAACTTGGTTTCAACTAGTCATTAGGCCACAACACCACTCCATTTTTAAACATTCCTTAGCATCAAATCTTTATGATCAACTAACTTTTCATGTTCAAGCATTCATTAAAGTATATTTGTCAAACTCTGATGTGAATCTACTTATGATCTTGTTACGCAAATGGATGCATTACAAATTCTCTTATACTTGAGAGAATGACTTATTTTTTATACAATATAGTAGGATAGAATAGAATAAATAAATAAATAGGTAGAACAAATTCACAATAAGACTTTTGGTTCAAACTCTCATGAATAAATTCTTCAAATCATTGTTCAATATTCATTTGGAAGGATTTCATAGAAACATGCAGGATCATTTTCAAAGCATGTTTTTAAACAAGGTATCTCTTGAAATATAGATTTTAAATCAATTTTGAAATTTTCAATTTGGATAAAAAAAAAATATGATCAAAATAAACACTAGATCTCAAGAGAAATTTTGAGGAGAGAGTTAGTACAACATTGATTCGAGGGATATAATGGAAACATTTTTACATGATATGTTGATCCAAAATCTTTTGCTTATAGATGTGTTAAAGAATTACATGCATAAATTGTAGCTTAACATAGAAAACTTAATGTGCACCTAAGAGAAGAGGAGAAACACATAAAGCATGAAAGAAGACAACAAGACTTGATAACGGATTTTGTCCAACTTGGACTATGTCTCTGGGCCCTGCTTGATCAATGGGGAGGCCTCCATTCATTAAATGGCATGAGAAAGAAGAGTACACGCACCAGTTACAAAAAAGGAGTTTTATACCTACATACTGAAAAATGGCTGAAAAATGCAAAACTCTGATGGAGAAACGGATAGCACCATTGCGTTCGTGGCATCGAGAAGAGCTGAAACCATATAAAATTTGTCAAATTCTGACAAAGTGAAAATTCGGCCCTCCTGCAAAATTTTGCCTCGAATTGCGTGCACTGCCTCCTCTCTCCTGGGTGCACTGGTGAACTACGTTTAAATGAAAAATAGGTGGCATATTTCTCAATGAAACCATTGGCTGAGTTGGTTTAGGCTTCATTTATTACGGAGGAGGTCGGGTGGTCAAACCCCGCCTCCTCCTTTTTTACATCACAAAATTTCTTTAATTAAAAAAAAAGGTTGCGCTGGGCTTGCCTTGGGCAGCCCGCCCACCTTACCTCCTCTCCGATGGGTCCATATCCCTTTTTCTTTGTGGTGGTATCCTTTTAACGTGGTGTGGTTGGGCCCATGCCTCAAGGGTCGTCCCACCACTTGCGCTGACAGCTCCGTGGTTCCGTGGGAGTTTCGTGGTGTCGGGTGGCGGGGTCATGGCCGCCCACCCTAGTTTGTTTAGACAGTTCCGTGGTAGGGGCCAGGGGTCATGGCTTGCCCCTCCACCAATTATTATGTGGTGCGGATAAGGGGTGGTGGGGTTGGTGGCCCGCCACCCTTTTTTTAATATTTTTTGGTTATATAAAAGCAAACTATGCATTTTTGGAAATTTGGTTTTGCATTGAAGGAGTCTTTTTAACGAGGCCACGATTTTTCCTGGAATCTAGCCGGAGTTGGCCGGATTCCGTCTGCCAAAAAAGTTCAAATTATGCCTTCATTAATCCTACCTAGTCATCAAAAGTCAACCCAACATTGACTGCCTCTATCTCCTTCATCTAGACTCAGATTGGAGTGTCGTTCACACCGTTGGAGTCAAGGCGATGAGCACTTCAATCTGATGTCAAGTTCATCACCTTTCCGCCACTTTGAGTTTTGAACCTTTTCCATGCCACTGGTGTTTGGACATCCTCCTGGATCAATCCTCCCCATTGAGGAGCTTTTGGACTGCCAAAATCTTTATCAGTCAATTGGCAAGTGAAGGAATTGTTCCCTCACTCTTTATTTTTACAACCATTTTTCCTTGCTAGGATGCATCCCCTTGAAACCAACTCGAAGGTATTCCACATCTCCCCGTTGTGAAGTCCTGGTTCTTCTGTCAAGGATGATGTCTTCAGGTAACTCATTGAGATACTCTGGTGCAAAGTCATCAACTATAGGAACTATGCCCACCTCCTCGATGTCCATAATTAATGGTGGCTCATATAGCTTTAAGTTCTCCACATCCACTACGGAGTACATTTGCATATATATTGACAAATCGAGACGAAAGGCATTGTTTCCAATCTTCTCCAAAATGGTGAATGGACCATACCGGATTGGTCGCAACTTCTTCCTTTCTCCCTTCATCTTGTCCTTGCTGATATGGAACCACACTTTGTCGCCCACTTGAAATTGGTGGCCAACTCGGTGTTTGTCATGTTGAGCCTTGTAACTAGCTTGACTTTTCTCTAATTGCTCCTGTACTACTTGGTGAATCAACTGGATCCGATGAATGAACTACTGCGCTTGTCCCTGTCATCACATCCACTGGAGTCATCTTCCCTTGCAAAGACCATATCAAAAGGGTCTTTTGGCAGGTAGCAAAAACATGTCTCAAATGGTGAACGATGCATAGATGAGTGCACTGCTCAATTGTAGGAATGCTGCACATATGGAAGATGCTAATCCCATAACTTAGTATGTTTTCCATAATAGCCTCGCAACAAGTTTACCACGGTGCGGTTGACAACCTCTGTTTGTCCGTTAGTCTGTGGATAGAATGTCGTGCTTCTTTTCAACTTGGTGTCCATCATCTTCCACAAGCTGGTCCAAAACTCTTCGAGAAAGTGAGAGTCCCGATCTAACACAATTGATGTGGGCAACGCAAAATGGACCAAAACATGCTGAAAGAAAAGATGAGCAGTCTGCTCTGTAGTGATCTTCTTTTTACAAGGAACTAAAATACACATCTTACTGAAACGGTCAATGACGACATACAAATAGTCATGACTTTTCCTAAACAAAGGAAAACTTTCTACAAAATCCATCGACAAACTTTCCCATGGACGACTCAGAATAGGGAGTGGTGTGTAGAGCCCGAGTTTTCTATTAGAGGGCTTTGAAACAGAACACATCACACAACCCTTTACATAGCGAGTCACAATGTTCTTCATATGAGGCCAAAAACAAAATCTTTGTACATGACACAAGTTTTTTGGACACCAAAATTACCAGACGCAAGGGAGGTGTGGGCCTCTCGAATTACATGTACCCTTTTTCTTGTGGGTATGCACAATTTTCCAAGGTGATACAACAGTTTCCTCTGCGAGTGATAGTTGTCCACATGTGAACCATGGGTTAGTTTTGCATAAATATCCGTAAAGTCATCATCGTTAGCATATTGTTCAACATAACTTTCAAAAGATAATGAAGCATTATAAAAAATAACAGAAGCAGAAATAGGAGGGCGAGATAGCATATCAGCCACTTTGTTGCTAGTGCCCTTCTTATAATTTATTACCATATGAAATTGCTAAAGAAAACCCATCCATCTGAAATGAATAGATTGCTACAACTTGGTTTGTGACTGAAGATACTGCAAGGGCTGATGATCCGTATGGATGATGGTCTCCTTGCCGATCAGGTAGTGTTTCCACTTTTTCACACTCTGGACCAAGGCATATAATTCCTTGTCATAAGTGGGATATTTTATCACAGCCTAAGAGAATTTCTCTGAATGGTGACATATCGGCTTCTTTTGCTGCATCAGTACAACTGCCATGGCATATCCACTGGTGTCTGTCTTGATCTCGAATGACTGTTGGAGATTTGGTAAGGCCAAGAGCGGTGCGGTGCTGATCTTTTCTTTCAATGTTTCGAAGGACTTTTTCCGCTTTCCTCCCCATTGAAAGACTTGCTTTACACTTGTCAATGCGTGTAAAGGTGCTGCAATAATAGAGAAATTGGCAATAAATCTCCTCCAATATTGTACTGCACCCAAAAAGCTGTGAACCTCAGTTACACTAGTAGGTTTAGGCCAATTTACAATTGCTTCAACTTTAGAAGGATCAATTTTTAGCTGACCATGACCAACAATATGACCTAGGTAAACCAAAGAGGTTTTCCCAAACTCACACTTTGACAATTTTACATAGAGTTTTTTGTTTTTCAATACATCAAGCACTTTCTTTACATGACATACATGTTCATTCCAAATTTTACTAAAGATAAGAATATCATCTAGATAGACAAGAACAAATTCAGCAATGAAAGGCCTAAAGGGATCATTCATGACCTTCTTGAAAGTGGCTGGAGCGTTGCAAAGTCCGAATGGCATCACCATCCATTTGAACAACCCCTGTTTGGCCTTGAAGGTGGTTTTCCACAAATCCTGCTCTGTAATTCGGACCTGGTGATAACCACTACACAAATCCAATTTGGTGAAATAGACAGAATTATTTAACGGATCTAATAAGTCATCAATGCGGGGAAAAGGGTAACAATTTTTGACTGTGATTTTGTTTAGTGCTCGATAATCCATGGACATCCTCCATGTGCCATATTTCTTCGGTACTAAGACAATCAGTGAGCCACATGGAGAAGTTCTCGGTCTGATGACCCCTTGGTTCAATAGTTCCTGCACCTACTTTTTGATCTCCTCCATCTCAATGGTCGACATCCTGTACATGCCAATATTCGGTAAAGGAGAGTCATGCTGCAAATGGATTTCATGTTGGATTTCCCTCTTCATAGGTAATCCTCTTGGTTCCTGAAACATCTCATCATAGTTAGAAATTAATTCACATAATTCCATTTTATGCACATGATCACAACCCTGGAAAGCATCGGATAATTCTGCATCTTTTCCCCTTACAACCATAAGCATGCAACCCTTACTGGAATTCACCAACCTCTTCATTTTTCCTGCACTCACAAGGCTGGCGTTGATTTTAGTTTGATGAGCCCTTACAATATATTCTACCCCATATTTTGTGATTTGGTATTTGCTTTCACGATAGAAGAAGATTTCCTTTCTATCATATAGATATGGACTCCCTAACACCATGCCACAGATATCCAATGGTATCACATCAAGTTTTACCTCATCCACTAACTTAGAAGCGAACACAAATTTAACCTTACACTGCTTAGTTACATTCAGTTTTGCTTTATCATGTATCAATCCAAGTGGGTAAGGTTTTGGATGTGGTTTGGTTTCCAAGCCTAGCTTCTTTACCAAGGACTCTGAAATTATGTTTGCTTGGGATCCGGTATCAAATAGAGTTTCCACTTTTGTATGATTTATGATAACTCTAATATGAAATAGTTCAATTCTATTTCATTCATTAGGAAGAGACTCATCTATTGAACTAGTACCTTCATGTGATTCAGAATTAACATGAGGTGTAAGAGTACCTTTTGTTCCTACTGCTGTGATCAATGCTTTCTCTCCTGAATCGGATCCAAGGTCTTGCTGCACAGTTCACACTGTCTTCTGCTTGTCTTTTCCTCCATACTTCTTTGGTCTCTTTTCCAGGTACTGTTTCCAACAATGATCGTTGTCATGACCTTGCTTTTTGCAGTGAGTGCAATAAGGTCTTTCTCCTTCATCTTTCTTGTTTGATGTCATCCTCTTCTCCTTTCCTTTTCCTTTTATTTTGGGTTTGCCATTTGGAGGTTTGAAAGGTGGTTTCTTGAAATGATCATCTCTTTCATTTTTTCCCCTTTTCTCAAGATGGATGGCCTTTACATTGACTGAGTCAATAGTAGTTGGTTCAAACAATAATAATGAATGTCTAAGGTAACTATGTAATGATCCAATATACTTAGTTACTACTTCAGGTGAGTCAAGTGTAATGCCCAAATTAAGTGCCTGTTTTCTAAATTCCTCTGTAAAGCTTTGAACATCCTAACCTCTACCTTGCCTTAAGTATTGCCAATCCATCAAGGCTTTTTGCTTATAACCGAAGCGATATAATTTTTCCTTTAATGTAGAAATGAAATTAGGCCATGAGGAAAGAAGATTACCCACACTCTTACTACTTCACAATTTTCTCTCCCACCAGACGAGAGCGGTGCTACTCAGCTAAAGAGAGGCCAGCTGAATCTTTGCCTCGTCCTCTTCAATCTGCTGAATCATGTAGTAGATTTCAAACCGCCTAATCCAGTTATTAAGCTTTTCTGCATTACTTTCACTATTGAACATGGGAAGATCAAATTTGACATCTAATTTAAAGAAAGGTTTCCTAGATGCATCCCTTGAATTTCTATGACGATGGTGATGAGAGGAAGAAGAACTTTCACTCGTGGAAGGAGAAGGAGGGGGTTCTCCTCCACCATTTCCCTGCACTGTTCTAGCTTTCTCTCTTCTACTTTCTCTAGCCTTGAAAGCAACTGACCGACATTCTCTGTCATTGTATAGAAGGTTTTACAGAAATTGCGCTCCTCTTCATGACGAGCCTCTTCATCTGCCATGTTTCTCCTTCGATGTGCACACCCTACTTCGGCGTTGAAAGAATTTAGTTTCCCTTTTCCTCTTTAGATATTGTGTCTTTTTAGCATACAAACATGCAATTCACATCTAAAAGACCTCCTCTGGTACCACTATATCCAAAATCTTTTGCTTATAGATGTGTTAAAGGATTACATGCATAAATTGTAGCTTAACATAGAAAACTTAATGTGCACATGGGAGAAGAGGAGAAACACATAAAGCATAAAAGAAGACAACAAGACTTGATAACGGAGTTCGTCCGACTTGGACTACGTCTCTGGGCCCTGCTTGATCTATGGGGAGGCCATCATTCATTAAGTGGAATGAGAAAGAAGAGTACAAGCATCAGTTACAAAAAAAGGAGTTTTATACCTCCATACTGAAAAATGGCCAAAAAATGTAGAACTCTCGTTGAGAAAAGAACAGTGCCATTGTGTTCGTGGCATCGAGAAGTACTGAAACCATATAAAATTTGACAAATTCTGACAAAGTGAAAATTTGGCCCTCCTGCAAAATTCTGCCTCGAACTATGTGCACTGCCTCCTCTCTCCTGGGGGCACTGGTGAGCTATGTTTAAATGACAAATAGGTGGTAGATTTCTCAATGAAACTGTTGGCTGAATTGGTTTAGGCTTCATTTATTACGGAGGAGGTCGGGTGGTCAAACCTCGTTTCCTCCTTTTTGACATAAAAAAAATTATTTAATTAAAAAAAAAGGTTGGGTTGGGCCTGCCTTGGGTGACTCACCCACCTTACCTCCTCTCCGACGGGTCCATATCCCTTTTTTTCGTGGTGGTATTCTTTTAACGTGGTGTGGTTGGGCCTGTGCCCTAGGGGCCGGCCCACCACTTGTGCTAACAGCTCCATGGTTTCTTGGGAGTTCCGTGGTTTGGGGTGGTAGGGTCATGGCCACCCACCCTGATTTGTTTACACAGTTCTGTGGGAGGTACTGGGGGTTGTGGCCTGCCCCCCCACCAATTGTTATGTGGTGAGAATAAGGGGTGCTGGGGTTGGTGGACCGCCACCTTTTTTTTATATTTTTTTTGTTATATACAAACAAACTATGCATTTTTTAAATTCGGTTTTGGACCAAAGGAGTCTTTTTAACGAGGCCATGATTTTGCCTGGAATCTGGCCGGAGTTGGCCGGATTCTGTCCGCCGGAAAAGTTAAAATTATGCCTTCATTAATCCTGCCCAGTCATCAAAAGTCAGACCAACTTTGACTGCCTATATCTCCTTCATCCGGACTCATATTGGAGTGTTGTTCACACCATTGGAATCAGGGCGACGAACAATTCGATTTGATGTCAAGTTCATCGCCTTTCCTCCACTTTGAATTTTGAGCCTTTTCCATGGCACTGGTGTCTGTAGATCCTCCTAGATCATATGTATAGGTAAGATATCCCTTGGAATATAGTTTCCAAATCCATTTAAATCACCTCAATCCAACATCATATCAAAATTTTTTCCTCAAAATACTAACTGCTCATCGAAAAATTGCATGGTGACAATTTTAGGCCTTGACTGTTCATTGGCATATCTCGCATACCAAATCATCTTATTTTCAAAAAATGTTTCTAAGGGAGATATATATTTAAGTCTATTTCAAGAAACAATTTGAATCATCTCATTTGAAGGCCAGGGGAAAACGTTATACGACATTTAGTTACTGCGTGTCTTAAAATCAGCATTGTGAAACTCCGCCTCTTATGTCTGTTCATAAAAAAATTTGTGATATCAAACCTAAACATTTTAAAACCCTGTTTCTAATGGGTGGAAAAAAATGATTCTACTTTAATCTCCAAGTTGAATCACATCTGTACGATCTTTAACGAAAATGCTACACTCTAAATAGTGATTCTTGGTCTAGTTAAAAATTCACAAGCAACTCTATCAAATATGGCACTCTTCATCATTTTTAGCATATCAGTTTAAACCATTTTTAAAACTTGCTTATAATGGAAGTAGAAATATGAATTCACTTCAACTTGGATTTGGAATCACTCTAATTGGACATAAAACGAATATTTTGTAAACAAAATACTGCTAGGAGGTCTAGGTTGGCCACCATTTCTTTTTCTTTGTATATCATCTTTGGACTTATTGTTAAGAATTTGTTGTAATTATTTTACATATTTATTGGATGAAGAGATACTGTACACCTCTCTTCCTCCATCATCTAATATTGTATTGTAGGAAAATGCTATGTTTTTGTAGGTCATAAGAAGAATTAAGGACTGAACTCCATGGACAAAGGACTTTTCAATGTCAATATTTAAGTTCATATTTCAGATGAAATACAAATGTTAAAGTCAAATAAAAGTGAAAATTCACCTAATATTGATTCTATTCAAACAAACTCAAAGCTCTTGAAGTTGCCTTTCAGTTGTTGACCAACAACACCAACAATCTTATAAGATGGATCAAGATAAAGGAAAAAGACAGAAAGCCGATCAATAGAAGAAGAAGACAAGTTCATTTCCAAGCTACATCATTTCCAAATAAAACTTTCATAATTTTTATAGACATTTTTGTGCCTTACAGCTCTAAGCATGAAATGTCCATAAACCAAGGGCTCCTAAGTCCCTAAAAGTGTTGTTCTAACTCCTAAAGGAACAAGGTCAACAAATTACAGCTTCTCCCAGAAGTTCTCCACCAGAAACTACTCAAAATTGGTCAAAACTGGATCAGCGCACTTGTTACACAGAGAAACTGGATTGCAGCGTAGGTAGCCCTCTCGGGAACTGCGTTGAAATGCAGAATCTCTTCACAGATTCTGCGCTGGGGCAGAAACGAGAATTCTATCCGGGTTCTGGGTCAAGGTTTGCAGTTTAATCTATGGTTTTTGGCCGAGTAAAAGCGATCAGTAATGCACAATCAGAGGGTGGATTTAAAGGAGGTCTAAGAGCTATCACAAAGGGTAATCAGATCATTTGTGAATTAGTTGTTCAAACCATAAACAAATCCAGTGAATGGATTGAAGTAGAAGATGTCTACTTTGCATTTGATAATGGCAAATGCAGTTCGATTGCTACTTCTGTGTTTATGAAACAAACAACAAGAGAAACACAAACAAACTAACTAGACACGGTCCCCAGCGGAGTCGCCATTTTATTAACGGGAAAAGTGTCTACTCAGAACGCCCCTATCCCACTAAGGTGTGACAGTACCTTAGAAACAAACAGAGAAAACTACTTTCGTATTCTTCTTTATGAACTATAAACGAAGAGGAATAGGATGAACCAACCTGTGTCTTGCGCTAGTCCTTTGATCCAATCTCTCTCCTCTTTGACAGCTTCCAGCTACCTGCTCCCTTACTTGCCCAGCTTCACCAAGTTCCTGCAAGATCACAGAAGAAGAAAACTACACAAAGACATGGATTTATATTCATAAATAGCTTAGGATCAGATTTAAGCTAAACATGCAAATATAACAAAACCTCATTGATACACAAGCATGTAGGAGAAACTCAAATAGTTTTATTGATATAACAAGAAGGTCCAGGAGGAGTTACAACCGATGATTCCTGATCCAGCATCAACCCCCCAGCAAAGGAATCCCCTCTTCACCTCCAACAAAGCATAAATCACCCAATACTCTATTCTCTATCTCAAAACCAACAGCAATTCTCTGCAATGTACAAAATTCCAGCCTCCAACCTCTGGATCTCTGGGATGAGAGATCTATATATAGATATTTGCAGAGGTGTGAGTCAGCTCTGGGTTTTTGATTAGTGCCTTCTCTCTGATAGTTCTTGATGCCACTTGGAGATCTCATTGATCTCTTACTCATCCTTGGGCGATTTTGAGAGGCAAGTGTCCCATGAGAAGTTTCTGGAAGATTCCATGATCATCCACCTCGCAAACTGTCTTCGCCACCTGTCTTTTCCCGTCCATCGCACCCTCACAGTGTATTTAGGTGCACTGAAACGCACTTCCCGTGTGTACAAGGTGCGCTGCATAGCACCCTGGCCCTGCCCTGTGTATCAGCCTAGCCCTGTGCAGCTGAGGTTCTTTGCTTCATTTTTTCAGTTCTGTCTCTGATTTTGCAGCCTGTGATCAGTGTGTATCTGTTTAAAAACCCCTTTTCTTTGCCTTAATTTCGCCTCCTTTGTACAAAAAGACTGTAGATGTTCTTTGTGTGTTTGTTACATCATTTACAGTTTTCCATTGAAAAAGTAGAATAGTCATACTGTCATCCTTTGATTTAGATCTGTCGTAAGTGTCGATTTTGATCTTAGGAGAAAGTTTATTTGCTGTTGATAGTCGATTATGCTTTTACTTTTGCCTTTGGTTTGAATTTGTCACTTTCTAGTGTCGAAACGAGTGTTTATTTCAAAATCATAAAGTGTCGTAATCATCTCTACCTTTTGATTTCGAAAAAAAAAAGGCTTGTTTGTGTTTGTCACTTGAAAGCAAATTCAGATTTGTACATCAACTTTCTTCTTAGGCATCAATATTAAGAAAGTGAAAACAAATACATGCACATGTGCATTTGCATATTGATAGTCTGCTTGGCTTGATTTAGGAAAAGTGCATTTACAGTGTGCTCTTTGCTCTTTGAGAAAAGATTGTGTCTTTCTTTTCCCCTTGTAGCTAGGATTTTCATTGCTGAAAAGAGATAAAAGTTTGCTTATCATCTTTAGATTGCATTTTAGGAATTACATCTACATCTCATGGTGATCCCAAAAGGCAAACTTCTAAGAAAGATCAACTTAAAATAAATTGAATGAATCTAACAACGCTTTGGAACTTAACGCACAACATTTAGAGGTCTAGGCTAGAGACGTATTCCGGCGTCGTAAAGCCTGGTAACTGTTGTCCTCACTGATGGTTGGGTGATTCCTCCACTTTGAGACGATAAGTGCCAGTACGGACTTGTGCTCCCACGTACCGTCGAGTATATATTGGGAGACCCCTGTAGGCTTAAAACCTTTTATCCATAGGAAGCCGTGTCGGCCGCCCTACTGATCGCAATGCACCGAACACAGCATTCGGGAAGATTGACTACCGTACCGTAAAAAGTATTCTACAGTTTTGCGATTGGTTTGGTACTCCCTCTACCTAGATCTCCAGAGCAGTCCCTTTCGTTCCTTTTCAGACTCCTTAACGGAAAAGGTCCATCTGAGCACTTGTCACTTCAGGCTCATTAAAAATCGAAGGAGACTAGAGTCATCTTTTGTTTTTTCTCGACTCTTAAAAACTGAAAAAACAAGTTGTGTCAAAGCATCTAAAATTTATTTTAAACGGAATAATCATCACCTTTCCCTCATTGATCTTCGAAGTTAGTCTCACTTCATCGCAAGTTCTTGTAGAATCGCTAGAAAATATTTTGGATAGACTAGATATGTCTGAACAACCGTCGACATCCAGGACTGTGTCGTCTGATACAGCAGTGGCACAACCTCCTACTGCTACTCCAACGATGTTCAATGGTATACCATCTGTCCCGGCAAGTTATCAACAACAAGCCAGAGTCCAATGAGGGACTGCTTCGACGACATGGTTAGTTCCTATTTATTCATCCGAGTTATCATCCGGTATTTCTTATGTTGAAACTCAACAAATTGAACCAATGTGTCTTCAAAGGCCAATCTACCCTTTAAGTACTGGATTGCCACCATATGGAGGGCAGTATGCTTTTTCATTATTCCCTCCCAAAGAACAACCATATGGGAGTTTTCAACAAAAGTTCAGGTCAAACTGGAATTACATCCAATGGTTGGGTACCAATACTGCCTCAACAACCAAGGGTTGTATATTCAATGCAACCAGTCCACCCTGTGTCGGATATTCCCACTATACCTGCTATGGTGACTGCGTCGCAAGTACAAGCTCTACCTGTTGTATGTCAACCCCAAGTTTCTCAGGTTGCAATACAACAGCCTCTTGTCTCAACGACTCAATCACAACCTCAGGTTAGTGCCTCCTTATCTGGAGCGACTCAGGCTCAAACAAGTACTGTGACTCCTCATCTTGGTCAATCATCCAGTATTGGTCAACAGCAAATGGTCCAACAACCAGAGCTGGTTCAAACTCAACAACCCCCATTTCAGCAATCATATCAAGGACCTGAGCAACAAGTCTTTGTAAGTAATGGGCAATCGCATTTCCAAAGCGGTTATCAACAGCCATATTATAATGGTTATGCCCATCAACCTTGTCAAAGTTGCCAGCATCAAATACATTATGCTGGTATGCAAAGACCCGCTGCTCAGGCGATTCCATCTTATCCTGGGTATGCTTCACCTAACCTGAATCAACAGTTTCCCTTTGTAGCAACTCTATAATTACCAGATCTAAACCGGTTGACGAATGATCCAATTGCTTATGCCCCTTGGTGGCCAGCGATTCCGCATAAACTTCCGTCAGATATTCCTAAATTTAATGGAAATCTGGGTGAAGACTCGTCGAATCATGTGATGACATTTCATCTGTGGTGTTCATCAAACACCCTAAACGATGATTCGATTAGGCTTCGCCTTTTCCAGAGGACGTTAACTGGTCCGGCAGCAAAATGGTATATCGAATTGCCTAGAGCTTCATTCGACAACTTCAGTACCCTAGCCACAACCTTTTTAACCCATTTTGAGTTACCAATAAGGTACGAAACGGGAACCGAACTTCTTACCAACTTCAAACAAACGATGACCACTCACATATCTGATCATATACATGAATGGCGACGTCGTCGTAGAATGGTGAAAACATATGTTCCCGATCAGCTTTTAGCTGAATGGTTTATTAAGTCATTACTGCCTTCCATCACGGAAGATGTGGCAAAAGGGGGAGTCGTCACAGAAGAGCAAGTTATCGCTCGTGCGCAATATTTGGACTTGATTTACACTCAGTCCGACACGCTCTACGATAAAATACCTGACGCCCCTAGACCGGAATTCTCATTTCCTCCTCCTCCTAAATCAAACAATGACTCTCATGCCATCGATGGCGTGATTGGCGCGACAGACACGGAATCGACAAAGGCTACATCTAAAAAAGCCTGTAAGATTTCTAGTCAAAATGCAAATGAGGAACTTCTTGACTCGGAAGTAAATGTCGTGTCGACTGACAAGGGCAAAAAACTGAAGCAACCAGGGGGCAAGAAGAAAAAGAAAGGGAAAAAAAGGAAGCAGGATGAGTCATCTCCTCAAAAGCCTTCTACAAACCCTTCTGGGCAAAGGAAACCCACTGCAGGGTGTCATATATGCGATGAGGATCATCGGACGAGAGATTGTCCACATAAAGCTGAAGTTAAGAAACTCTTTAAGAGTTCAAAAACCTCAGTAGTGTTGACTGATCCGTTTCCAAGCTCGGGAACCAAACTGGTTGCTAATCAAAATGCTTCTCGATCCCAAGTGCTTATGTTGTCTATCTCAAAGCAGCAAAATGATGCTTTGGCAAGGAATAAAGATTACGGGAATCCATAGGTGTCGAATAACAAGGCTAATGAACAACCTAGTAGTTCGACAACAACTTTGACCAAAGTTGTGCCACCCATCATTCCTGAACAAATGATAAAGTCGCCAAAGGAAGTAGTGCACAAATCGACATTTAATCCTCATGCAAAAATAGCACAGAATTATAATATAATAGAGGACCTGGCCCAATCGCCGTCCGCTATGTCGACACTTGAGGTACCGCAAAATTGCCTCTCCCAAGAGCAAGCTTTATTATCAGCAATAGGTGGGATTGACCCAATGGATTCCAATCTTGTGGCCTTTAATCATAAAGGATATGACCCTCAGTTACCAGCTCAACTAGCTTTCCTTATTCAAGTGAAAGCCCTCAACAAAACTATTCATCAAACAATTATTGATGAGGGGGCATCTACATGTATTATGTCGATGAGTTGCTGGAAAAGTTTAGGATATCCAACCTTGTCGCGGTCTGCGACGACGTTAAAAGCATTCGATGGAAGGACATATACCCCATATGGTATCCTAAATAATTTGAAAGTTGAACTAGGAGGGAAAACAGTAGAAATAGATGTTGAAGTCATAGATGGGAATCTTGATTACAACATCCTACTAGGAAGACCATGGATATATGCCATGGCAGCTGTTGTGTCGACCTATTTCAGAAAGATTGCATTTCCCTTTCAAGGAGGGATTACAATCGTCGATCAGCAAAACTTCCTCCCCAATGGTTCTCAAGTTACTGGAAGCATTCCAATGATCCATGGAAGCAATCATTCGCTTCAAAATATCGGAGTAGGTCTCCTAAAAGACCCTGCCTTAATGGGTACTTTTGCCCTACCGCCTCCGAGTAATCTGGCGGAAGTGGCCACAGTGGAATATGAAACCTTCTATATCTAATGGATTTGGACTCCGAGGACGGTTCTTATCTCATGTCAACCTCATTAAAAAATGAAACAAGGAGTCATGAGGATAGTTCTTTTACTGTGTCAACCTCATTAAAAAATGAAACAATCCCCTTTCCAAATCTCAAAGGTAAACCTTCATTCCAACCACCAAGTTGAATGCAATGAAGCTTAGGGGGCATGCACCTCGATTTGCATTATTCTGCTGGGGGCATACAAACTTATCACAAGCAGTGTTACTGCAGGGTTCAAGCTCGTTAAAAAATAAACCCGCATCGAGCAGTTTTAGCACATAGTTCAAGCTCGTTAAAAAATAAACATAAGACATGAGCAAATGTTTCCACCCGCGTTTAAGCTCGTTAAAAAATGAACTATTCCCTGGTAAATAACCACCGTGAATGAAGCATTTCAGCCATTAAAGCCTTGGTCGTGTTTGCACCGTCACCTCCACTTTTCATTGGCCGATCATTCACATCCATTTGATTGTTTACCCATTTTGAGGAACAGCTGCGAAGAGTGATTTCACTAGCCATCCTTGTGACACTGCCGTGATTGGAAAATTCCAACCCTTACCTGGAATCAGCTGCTACCCTTTTTATCACTCGTTCCTCAAAAGACGAGTCTTCTTTAAGCTCTTTTCAATTGACTCGTAAAATATGAAAAGATTGCCGAGTTTTGGCCTTCCAGCTCGTTAAAGCGACCGGAAGTGCTATCCCTCTTCTAGATTTTAATCTTTTTGGACCTGAGGGATTATTGCACAAAAAGATCGAGTGCTTGTTTTGTTCGGCTCGTTAAAACTATCGAAAATTCATCCCTTCTGTATTGTTTTATACTTTTTCGGACTTAAGGGATTAGATGACGAAAAAGGAATTTCGGAGTTACCTTTACGTACCTTTTCAGACTCTCTAAAAATGAAAAGGACCGAGTTATCTTTGTCGTTAGACTCGTTAAAAAGATTAATAGCGACAAACTTGTCTTTAGACGAGAACGAGTTTCACTATCGCTAGGCTCGTTAAAACATAGCGATGGGTTTGCCCGAAGGGCAAATTATAGAACAAGCATATGTTATCCTCCTCAAGCTTGACAAAAATAAAGAGGTACTGGTCAGCAATGACTGGGGAAAAATTGGGAAGAAAACTCAAAGAATCTTTATTGGTAGGAAGTCGCTCTTGAACATGACACTTCCACTCCGTGCCTGAGTCGGGTTGGGTTGTTTCATTCACCGGTCACATCACCATGGTCACGCCATACCATCCACATTTGGGGTAAATGCTACCAATCCATCACATAAGTGTCGCCGACATGTTCAAGAGAAGTCATCCAGAGAAGTCACCTGTGTCCCATCCACTACCATACATTATACTTCATTCTTTCATGACCGCCAGCCTGAACCGTATATCATCAGATTGTTTTCACCTCCATCAAAATCATTTGCTCCGTTCCGTGTCATTGATGTGGGATTCATTAAGGCCCTCCTTTGACGGATCGCTTCTTGTCGACATCAGCTCATTATCCAAGAAGTTGATCTAGGAACACCCCATTCAGTACTTTGAAGCTTGCATGCCTCAATGGCAAGTTTCTCACTTCCAGCGACAGGTATACATCAATGACCTTCGACCGAAAGATTTTGCGTGGTGTTCGACGCCAAGTCCTTTATTCACACCACGTGAATTGTACTGCAGTACCTTGAGGGTCATTATCATTATCGGTGATTCCTCTCGCGCTTGTTAACAGTTTACATCATTGACTGGTAATCAAGCGATGTCTTTCCATGTTCGACTCCAAAACATTTCTCACATGGATCGACTTGTACTTCGAGTGAAGATCGGACGAGATTGAAGACCCCGGATCTAGTTTCATCCATCCGGGCTGCGATATATATTCAGGAAAATAAAGACATTGAAATGTACAACATTGCAGCACAAATAATCATCCTACCAAAAGGATGATGGCTCTATCAGAATCATCAGTCTACCATCAGACGGTTGTCTGTCCTATGTACATGAAAATGAATTTATAAAGCTGAGCATGGGAATGCCCGCCTCAGCTAGATCATGAAAATAGTATGAAGATAATGTATTGTATTGTATCTTATTACAGGTCTCCTCCCAGCATTGAAAGAACTTCGGATCCTCCTAATAAAGCATTTCACCCGATAAACGGCCTCATACTTTAGGGGGCAACTGTTATAGACATTTTTGTGCCTTACAGCTCTAAGCATGAAATGTCCATAAACCAAGGGCTCCTAAGTCCCTAAAAGTGTTGTTCTAACTCCTAAAGGAACAAGGTCAACAAATTACAGCTTCTCCCAGAAGTTCTCCACCAGAAACTACTCAAAATTGGTCAAAACTGGATCAGCGCACTTGCTCCATGGCCAGGGTGCTATGCAGCGCACTTTGTACACACGGGAAGTGCGTTTCAGTGCACCTAAATACACTGTGAGGGTGCGATGGACGGGAAAATACAAGTGGCGAAGATAGTTTGCGAGGTGGATGATCATGGAATCTTCCAGAAACTTCTCATGGGACACTTGCCTCTCAAAATCGCCCAAGGATGAGTAAGAGATCAATGAGATCTCCAAGTGGCATCAAGAACTATCAGAGAGAAGGCACTAATCAAAAACCCAGAGCTGACTCACACCTCTGCAAATATCTATATATAGATCTCTCATCACAGAGATCCAGAGGTTGGAGGCTGGAATTTTGTACATTGCAGAGAATTGTTGTTGGTTTTGAGATAGAGATCAGAGTATTGGGTGATTTATGCTTTGTTGGAGGTGAAGAGGGGATTCCTTTGCTGGGGGTTGATGCTGGATCAGGAATCATCGGTTGTAACTCCTCCTGGACCTTCTTGTTATATCAATAAAACTATTTGAGTTTCTCCTACATGCTTGTGTATCAATGATGTTTTGTTATATTTGCATGTTTAGCTTAAATCTGATCCTAAGCTATTTATGAATATAAATCCATGTCTTTGTGTAGTTTTCTTCTTCTGTGATCTTGCAGGAACTTGGTGAAGCTGGGAAAGTAAGGGAGCAGGTAGCTGGAAGCTGTCAAAGAGGAGAGAGATTGGATCAAAGGACTAGCGCAAGACACAGGTTGGTTCATCCTATTCCTCTTCGTTTATAGTTCATAAAGAAGAATACGAAAGTAGTTTTCTCTGTTTGTTTCTAAGGTATTGTCACACCTTAGTGGGATAGGGGCGTTCTGAGTAGACACTTTTCCCGTTAACAATAATCCATATTGTTCATTGTTTCATTCATCATTCATATAGTATGCTAAGCTCCATGAAAATCCATGTCGAAGTCTAGACCTATTATCTATCTATCCATACACTCCTAGAGTATGAATTCAACCTATCTTACTTTCATAAGCTTTCCATACTTTCCAACACCATGATACCCTGCCTCTATCCAGAAAAGAAAAGAAGAAAAATAATAGAAAAATAATAAAAAATAATAAAGAGGTTTGGCTGTGAAAATCCAGGTTTCTGGCACAGTACAAACCTCAACTCATACTGGAAAACCAAGTTACTTGGCTAGTATGAATTCTAAAAAATGGTTCTATTTCATTTGATTATGATTTTCAAGTTTTTACTGAATATTTTCTTCTTTGCAAAATAAATTTGAAGACTTGAGGACAAGTCTAAGAATAAGCAAGGGGGAGAGGGAAACAAAAGCATCAGTGATTTGATTTCCTTTCCATCTCAAACCTTTTATTCTTATCAAATATTCAACTTCAAGTTACTTCAAATTCTACTTCAACTACAAGCTACTTCAACTTCAAGCGCAACTTCATGAACAATTACAGAAGGGACCTGAATTCATAACAAATCCAGAAGGGACCTGAAGTAGCCGCAAGACTCCATAAGGAATAGCATAAGGGATCTGAAGCAACCACAACATTTCATAAAGAGTTACAAAAGGGACCTGTGAAAAGAAATTACTTCAATTTACTTCAAATTCAAGCTATTCAATTTCTGAGGGACCTGAACATGACTACAAAAGTACCTGAAGCAATTAACAGAGGGACCTGAAGTTTAGATTTAATCAAAGGGATGTGAAGCAGATTTCATCTCAAAGATAACAAGAGAGCTACTTCATTTTAAAGGCAACAAAGAAGCTACTTTTTGGTCAAGTTCTGTGAGATAAATTTTCTTTTAATGCTTTTGATTTTGAAAGAAATTCGTAAATTAGAAGATTAGCTAGCCTTGGTAAAAAAATAGGTAAAGCCCTGTATCATAGATCCTCCAAGCAATATTTTTCACCTTCTATAAACCCTGCATACAACCATTCATTTCCTTTCATTCATTTCACCATTCATCTCCCTTCAAAATCAAAGAGCAGGTGTCCTTTCCTACAAAAACAAGTCAACATGATTGAAAAGGAAGAAAAGTAAAATCTTCTCTGCAAAAACAATGAGAAATGGGGTTACTATCAAAATCAAAGTAAGCTATAAATTACACTAAGGATAGGACAGATTTATATTGAAAGGAAAAAAAGCTACAATAATTTGATTACCAAAGGGAGAAGCATCAGCTATGAAATCAAAGAAAATTAAAGAGACTTGAAAGGCTATACTTATAAAGACTTGTGCATTCAACTATTTGTAAAATCATATATCTATAATTATTTAAGAAATTAAATATTCTAAGTCCTAAAAAAGTTTGTGCCATCAAATTTATACAACCCTGTACAAGCTATGGTGCATAAATAATTGGAAAATGATGAATGAAAAAGGGGATATAAACCATTTTAATCTATAGAGAGGGATGTATAATAGGCTGAGATTATAAAATTTGACCCTATAGTACAAAGCATGGAGTAATAAGTCAGTCTTAGGTACAGGAATTCAATTGAGGAGAAATAAGTAATAATTGAAGGAAGCTGGAATTCAATTGAGGAGAAATAAGGAATAATTGAAGGACGCTGTAACTTCAAGTGATACCAATTTGAAATTCCACTCTGCATTTCTCATTTTGAGCAGACAGAAGGGTCTCAGGAACTCTAGAAGCCAAATTTCTTGATTTTGAAGCAGATAGAAGAGCTATGGAAGCCACAAGAAATCAAGAAAATTGGGAATGGGGTGAGAATGAAACCAAAATTCCATTTGAAAATCGGTTTTGTAATAATTTTTTTTTCTTTTTTCAAATGAGGAATTAAAAATTAAAATCAAGAAGAAAATGAAGCAGAGGTTGACAAGTTGAATTCATGGAGTAAAATTCCGCCAACACGTCAACAATTAACTCTTCGTAAAATTGGTAAGTACTTGTAAACCACGAAAAATATGGTGATTGAAGCTCGAAAATCCCAAATTTTTAAATGGTTATTAATATAACCCTAAAAATTGGAACGTATCAGTTATAAAAAGAAGTCAGCGTTGAGTCAGATAAGAGGGGGAAAGCTATCAAATTCCTGTGCAGTCGAAGATAAGAAGGAATCGCACCAACTCTAGTGGAAGTAAAAGTTAAGACCTAGAAATCTATGTGTCATTAAAAATTGACAGAAAATGATTCAAATCGAGATTTTCTGCCACCACTGGTCAAAATCAATTTATGGGTTGAAATTTTTTGATGCCAGTGATTTGTATCAAATCAAAATTTCTTTCACCATTTGGAAAATTCGATTTAAGGGTTAAAAATTGACACAGGAAAATACTAGTGATTTGTGCCAAATCAAAATTTTTGTCAAACTTGAAAAACTTAGCTGCAGATTTTTTTTGAAGTGTGCGGGAATTTTATTGAATGATTATCTAGGACCAATCTTAGAGAAACAGGACTTGGATTGACGAGATGAAGCTTTTGAGTGTTTCATAAATCTAATTCATAAAAATGCATTTAAGGATAAAATTCTTAGAGAATGTTTTTCTGGTGACGGAGAAATCTGTAAAGAGGCATCAAAGTGCACAAAGATATTTAGAGAGTGTAATTAGTAATAAAATGAAAACTTTTAAACGAAGGCCTTTGCTGTTGGAGAAATATATGTATCCATTTCCTAAGAAAGGAATTACGTTGTGCAAGAATACTCCCCAAGAAAAACATTTTCAAAATATGTTTGTCAGGTGCTAAAGTTGTTTATTCAACTGTATTATATTTTGGGAAGAACTACATGAAATTGGCAGCACCATTTGACTATTTGACTATTGATGAGGTGACCCAACTCAAAGAGGCTGAATCTACAATTACACTCCAAATTAAAGATGTAACACATGCATTTCTGATAGGAGATCCAAAGCAGCTACGGGCAATAGTAATTAGTAAGTTTGCAGAGAAAATGAAATATGGAAGTGCCAGAAAGAGGAAGAAGAGAAGGTAAAATTGAAAAAATTGTTCAGAGTTCATCTCCAGATTTTGATTTTAAGAAATAGAAAAACTTTGATTTCTAAAAAAAACAGAGAGGTAATGTAAATTTTTATTCCTAGAAATATGATGATGATCTTGAAAGTCTAAGGAAAAGGAGGTTGACTTTTATTTTCCATATTTCGATTTTTTAGGAGGATTATGGGACTGAGTATAATTGTGATCGCCATGTAGGTTAATTTTCATTTCTATTTCCAAGAATCGATTTCTCAAAATGAAGTGAATGAATGAGTGATTTCGTTGCATCCAGTGTTAATAAGTACATCTCCAGTATTTTGATTTCTCCAGATGAGAAAATCTTCTCCAACATTCGATTTTTGAGGAGACAGAGAAGATTGCTCATTTCCAGAATTTGATTTCTGAGAAAGGGTATTAAAAAAATCAATTTCTAAGAAGGTATTTTTCCATAAATTGATTTTTGAGGAAGATTATTATTAAAAAAAATTGATTTTTGAGGTATTGAAGATACAGGGTATTTTTTAGAAAATCATTTTCAAGGTGTTGAAATAAAGCCTTCTCTCCACAACAGGAAAAACAGAGTGGTAGTTGGTAGAAAGAAATGCCAGAAGACTGTAAGAATGATTATATTTTTTTTTTCCCAAAAGTCAATTTTTGCGCAAAAAATTTTATACCTGGAAAAGTAATGGCCAACCCCCCTCAGCCAGCGCATTGAAAGCCATGTGCGTATCACATGAATGCTCAAAATTGGGTTTCTTGGTTTCTGTGGACGTCTAGGATGGATCAAGATGGTCGTACGGTTTGCCATGCGAATCCTCAAACACTAAATCGCCCGATCCAAGTTCCCCCTTGTCAATTGTGCTGTGACTTATACTCAGAGCAATGCACAATGAATACAAAGGCATTCGAACAGTTGTGGGATTTGGGATGAAATATGTTGCTTACGCTATCATGGAGGCCTCAGATTGTGGCTCTTAGAACATCTTTGGCATCCTCTATGTCACACTGTAGTAGTGTCATCATGGAAAAGAGGGAGCAATTAGTAGCTGGGTTTTCAACACAAATCGCTCAGGTTACCTTAGCCTCAGTGCGCTGTGAGAAAAGTTCATACCGGAGGACCTTCTCCACACCGCGTGTGGTGTGCTGTCATACGTTTCACCGCAGGTGATTACCCAGAAGGGATACGATGCAGCCAAGGCCAACATCTGGCCCTGCAGAGTTCGTGCTCCTGGCGGGCTACCTGCCTTTCCAGATGCGAATTTGATAGTGATGTATTAGAAGATCTGAAGGGGGATTTAAATGCCCGACCTGGTTTTCGTCTGAAGTATAATTTTGGTGCTCATCATATTTGAGTGCTATTTCACTGGTGTTATTGCGAGATCCTTGGATTTCTATTATTTCGTGCAACAGGTATATATTCATTATACCTTCTAATCATTTTCAAGAAGTGATTATGAACGTCAAATTCATTTCTGCTTCAATATTCTTTCTCGTAGTGTATGTTAATGGAAATCAATTGCTTGTAAATGTAGTGGCCTGGTTCATACTGTGATACGCATAGAGGATGCTGTTACCCTCACACAGGAAAGCCTGCTTCTGACTTTTCCATTCATGGTCTCTGGCCCAATTATAGCGACGGGAAATGTCCGCAGTTCTGTGATTCTTCTAGAGAATTCGATTACTCAAAGGTGCCGCTCACTCTATACTTTTCCATGCGTGGGAATAAAATATAATGTTTGACTTATATGATCATGGCCGGATTTTATGTATTGTGAGAGAATTTGTAGATTTCAGATCTTAAGGAAGAGCTGAACAAATATTGGGATTCTTTAAGCTGTCCTAGCAGTGATGGACACAAATTCTGGGGGCACGAATGGGAGAAGCACGACACTTGCTCTCTCAATCTTGATGAGCATTCATACTTTGAGTCGGCTCTTTCCTTGAGAGAAAATATGGACATTCTCGGGGCGCTTAAAGAAGCAGGTGATCAGATACCACGAGACCGCTGCCAAATTAATTCTTTCATACAAAATCAGTATTTAGATTTGTAATAGTAATTGGTAGTTTGTTTGCAGGTATTAAACCTGATGGAAGAGAATACAGTTTGAGGAATATCAAAGAAGCCATTAGAGAAAGCACTGGACAACTGCCAAGAATCGAATGCAACAGAAGCGAGGAGGGAGAGCATCAACTATATCAGTTGTATGTATGTGTTGATAAATGGGACGCTTTCACTGTTATCGAATGCCCCTTTTACCCGCACAGCAATTGCCCTTCCATGCTTGTATTTCCTCCTTTCTGGGACAACGATCACAAGATCCAAGAAGCTTTCACAAGCGAAAACAATACTAATGGAACAGAGGATCATTAGCTCTCCACAGTGAGCATTTCTTTCATCTGTCAAATTTTTAGGGCCAAGGGTTTGTTCAGTCAGGTCAACCCCTTGATTCCTCAAAGCTGTCATTGAGAAGAATTGAACAAAGAAGCGGTCCGTCGCACTGATTATGGAAACAGAGTCCAGGAGGTGTCTAGGCCATGGCAGGGTATGACATGGTTGTTTTGACAGCCTGTTTGTTGTTTCAGCCTTCCAATTTGAGCTATTTTCTGAAGTGATCGGAGACAGGCCGAGTAAGGTTAGGGTTTTATTCTGTGTGTTTTCTCGCTGCTCGAAAATTTACAAAACAGGGCAATATTTTATACATTTAGAGATAATGCACTGCTTCAGAGCTTGCTTCAAGGAATTGCAGAAAATCGTGTTTGTATTGGTCATAGTTTACTATACTGGTCATAGTTTATGTATAGTTAAATTCCAGACTCGAATTCTGAAAGGATTTCGCAGAGAAACCAGATTATTTTGATCTTGTTTAAAGAAGTTTTTTATTTTTTCAATTTTTTCCTTCCAATACTTTTTAAATCACTCAAGGCTAAAGTGGTTTTTGATTTTTTTGATTTTATTTTTTCCAACCTTCTGCTCAGGCCTTTCTTGTCTTGAGCATTTAAGAAAAATATAAATTCAATATGCATGTTAGGAATGGCAAAGACAAAGGAGCAGGAGACTGGCAAAGACAATGTTCTTGGAAAAAGAAAAGATGATTCAATGAAGGAAGAAAGAGATATTCCATCCAAGAAATGCCACAAGTTACATAAAGGAGATGCTACCCATGCCCAACTTACAAACGATGGAAATTCTAAAGCCCATTTACCAGTCTATGGTGAGACAGAAAGTGTTGCTAGTCGCAAAGTTGAGGAAGAAGCCTTTGTCAAAGCTCAAGATGAAGGGGCAGATTAAATGTTCCAAGCTTTCTACCTATTGAGCATAAAGTGGTCTGTGTTTTAGGTTTCGTGGACATTAGATTTCAAAATTTTCTTTAAGGTTTTGTGACAGTTGAGACACTTCAGGATTGCAGAACAGAAATCCCTGGAGATTCATAAGAAATGTTTTTTAACATGCTGGAATTAAATATTACGTAGGGTTGAATTTCAAAATTTTTGATGTGATTCATAAGAAATGTTTTTGAAACCCTTTTCTTCATTCTTTAGGAGGCGTTAAGGTACGAGAGTAAATCCTCGCAGTTTTGGATGACTAAGTGGTGCCATTAATGTGGTTTAATGATCTATGAGACTAAAGGGTTTTAACAGTGTTGGATAGTGAATTCTGGATGGTTATATAGTTTTTTAACTGATCTTATGGGCTTTTTGCGGTAATTTCAGGGTACGGGGGTTCATCGCTTTCGAGGTTCTTTCTATGAATGGAGTGGCTTTATTTGCATGTGAATACCGTTTTGGGCAGTGGGATTTATGTTGTTATCATGGGTTTTTGGTTTTCTTGTTTTAAGAACAGTTTGGGTTGTGTGGCCCACCAAGAGCTTTGTTTGCAGTAGTCTTTTTTGCTGGCTCCCTTAGAGATTTTGAACACTTATTCCTTCGTTTCTACCAATCTGAGGAAGCTGCTGCTTGTTTTCTAAGTTATGGATGATAAAACAAAATTTTCCATAAGTTTTGAGAATGCTACCCAACAATTTATATTGATTTGGGCACATATGTGCCAAATGGTTTCCTACCTGTGAAAAAAGTGTTGAAGCTCATGGTCCAAAGTTTTATGTAAGTCCTAATCATCTTGCCATCCAGCAACCCCCTTTCAAACACTCTATCTCATTCTTTATCTCCAGGGTTCAGAGGAAAAACCAATATTAAGTGCCCTCTCAAGATAGTTTAATAAGCCATTTTTCACTTTCTAGTTTTGTTTATTCCATTTGCACATAGTCCCAAGTTTCAACCAATGGCTAAATGCCCATGAATAAATAGATCAAATCTGGACTTCGAAGATTGTCAATAGGATATGTAAGACTGTAAGTGGCTATGGCTTTAATACAATCATCGGGGCTTTGTGCACATGAAGGCCCAATGCTTTTAGGTGCCGAGATAGCTTCCTTTTTTCTTCAGAGACCACCAGGTATTCTATTTGAGAGGCCCCTGTGTTGGTTGTGGCCCTTTTAGCAACCATTTCAATCAACTGTTATTTTTCACTAAAAATTTAAATATGAAAAATGCATCAATTTCTTCGTTAACACTTTGATTTTCCTATTGACATCTGTCCAGCATCCCTCGATCATATATTCATGCACGTCTTTGTATTCAAAATGGCGGGATATTGCAAAATATAGAAATAACTAAAAATAGTTGCAGAAAATCTGTTGCACAGACAGCCAGAGAAACAGGGCTTGCCAATGTCACTGTTGAATATGGCTGGCATCTGTGTGCACCGGGGTCCTATAATAAATGCCAATTGATCAAAACATGCTGTGTGGGAATTCATGGGGTTTTCTGTTAACTTTCGGCATATTTCTTCAGGCCCATGTCAATGGATTGCTTATATAAATTCATTCGTTGAAACCCTTTTCTTCATTCTTCAGGAGGCGTTAAGGTATGAGAGTAAATCCTCGCAGTTTTGGATGACTAAGTGGTGCCATTAATGTGGTTTAATGATCTATGAGACTAAAGGGTTTTAACAGTCGTTGGATAGTGAATTTTGGATGGTTATATAGTTTTTTAACCGATCTTATGGACTTTTTGGTGTAATTTCAGGGTCCTGGGGTTCATCGCTTTCGAGGTTCTTTCTATGAATGGAGTGGATTTATTTGCATGTGAATACCATTTTGGGCAGTGGGATTTATGTTGTTATCATGGGTTTTTGGTTTTCTTGTTTTGTAATTGAATTCTGTTTTGTGCTTGGCAGATTGATTGGGGTTATCACACATTGTGAATTCTGGTAGAGGAGAATTGTCTGGCTAACTTTAAGTACCGAGAGAAAATTGTTGGGAAAGCAACATCTCAAATGGGGTTACATTTGGTTCAGTTAAGCGGGTGGATTTACTGCTGCCGATCATGCCATAGCCATCTTGCAAATATTGATCAGATCCTGTCCAAGGTAGGTGCCGTGATAGTTTTTGTTGCAGTGTGAGTGGGATGCTTTTTAGCTTGGTTTTTAGTTTTTGCTAGAGTTTTATGGTAGAGCAATGCCAAGCCTATCTGAGGTGCATGCTTGTGGTTTTGCTCCAGATTTTTATTGCCTACAGCGTGCCGTGAGGAAGTAGTCCCATACATTATTCGGATTACCTATTTTGTGGTTTGTTGAAAAAGGACAGTAAAGAATGTTTGATACACAACACAATTTCACAGTCAAATTTATGTCAAAACAAGGAATTATTGGTTGACTGATGATGTTGAGTTGTTGTGCCATCCATAAAAGGTCCATTATCACCGTGGTAGATGGCATGCATTTGAAAACGATGAGGTTGGTTGCAAGTCATGGGTGATTATAGTGGAATATATCTCTGGTGATTATGGGTGATTGATCACAAGGAAGTGCACTCCTTTTTGTGCAGTTCCTGAAGCATGTTTCTTGAATCAGTTCCAAAAAGAGTGCAACATTATGATAATATTCAATGCTCAGCTGAGTTGAAATTGGAGACTTGAGCTTTTGATGTTCCACATTATTCTGTCAAATGGCTATTTTCATCTACTTCCACCACAAATGAGTGATGACGAAACCAACATGTAAATGCAAGGCTGGCATGGATTCGGAGGCAAGACAAGTTAGACTATATTCCACGGGACTATCGATAAACTACTTTTGGTCAAGTCAAAATTTGACCAGCTTTCAAACTATTTATTTATTTATTTTCAATTTTCTGGATGAGTATGGTATGGTTGGAAAATTTACACTGTTTTCTCTGGAAAAATCACTGCTCCTTGTGACTATGACACATGGACAATATTTGCTACGATCCTAAATTAGGGTTATGTGCATGATGATCTAGTGTCTTAATACCCTTGATTGTGCTTGCAATAACAGTGGAAACTTTAGGGTAAGTCTTTCATAAAATGTAGTGACTAGCAATGGAATGCCATTCTTGAAAGTCTTCACTTGTATGGGATGATGGTTTTGGGAAGGGTGTGGGTTGTAAGCATATTTAGAAATAATAGGGCCCAGATGGGAGGATGTGGTTGATGGTTTTTTGAGGGGGTGGGTTATAAGCATATTTGACATAAGAGAATTTGGATTATCTTTAGGATGACAAAATAAGTTTCCCCTTGTTTTTTAAGTTATGGATGATAAAAAAAATTTTCCATAAGTTTTGAGAATGCTGCCTAACAATTTATATTGATTTGGGCACATATGTGCCAAATGGTTTCCTACCTGTGAAAAAGTGTTGAAGCTCATGGTCCAAAGTTTTATGTAAGTCCTAATCATCTTGCCATCTAGCAACCCTCTTTCAAACACTCTATCTCATTCTTTATCTCTAGGGTTTAGAGGAAAAACCAATATTAAGTGCCCTCTCAAGATAGATGAATAAGCCATTTTGCACTTTCTAGTTTTGTTTATTCCATTTGCACATAGTCCCAAGTTTCAACCAATGGCTAAATGCCCATGAATAAATAGATCAAAACTAGACTTCGAAGATTGTCAATAGGATATGTAAGACTGTAAGTGGCTATGGCTTTAATAAATCACCAGGGCTTTGTGCACATGAAGGCCCAATGCTTTTAGGTGCCAAGATAGCTTGCTTTTTTCTTCAGAGACCACCAGGTATTCTATTTGAGAGGCCCCTATGTTGATTGTGGCCCTTTTAGCAACCATTTTAATCAACTGTTATTCTTCACTAAAAATTTAAATATGAAAAATGCATCAATTTCTTCGTCAACACTTTCATTTTCCTATTGACATCTGTCCAACATCCCTCGATCATATATTCATGCATGTCTTTGTATTCAAAATGGCAGCATATTGCAAAATATAGAAATAACTAAAAATAGTTGCAGAAAATTTGTTGCACAGACAGCCAGAGAAACTGGGCTTGCCAATGTCACTGTTGAATATGGCTGGCATCTGTGCGCGCCGGGGTCCTATAATAAATCCCAATTGATGAAAACATGCCGTGTGGGAATTCATGGGGTTTTCTGTTAACTTTCGACAGATTTATTCCAGCCCATGTCAATGGATTGCTTATATAAATTCATTCGTTGAAACCCTTTTCTTCATTCTTCAGGAGGCATTAAGGTACGAGAGTAAATCCTCACAGTTTTGGATGACTAAGTGGTGCCATTAATGTGGTTTAATGATCTATGAGACTAAAGGGTTTTAATAGTTGTTGGATAGAGAATTCTAGATGGTTATATAGTTTTTTAACCGATCTTATGGGATTTTTGGTGTAATTTCAGGGTCCTGGGGTTGATGGCTTTCGAGGTTCTTTCTATGAATGGAGTGGCTTTATTTGCATGTGAATACCGTTTTGGGCAGTGGGATTTATGTTGTTATCATGGGTTTTTGGTTTTATTGTTTTGTAATTGAATTCTGTTTTGCGCTTGGCAACTTGATTGGGGTTATCATATATTGTGAATTCTGGAAGAGGAGAATTGTCTGGCTAACATTAAGTACCGAGAGAAAATTGTTGGGAAAGCAGCATCTCAAATGGGGAGGTTATATTTGGTTCAGTTAAGCGGGCAGATTTACTGCTACCGATCATGCCATAGCCATCTTGCAAATATTGATCAGATCCTGTCCAAGGTAGGTGCCGTGATCGTTTTTGTTGCATTGTGACTGGGATGCTTTTTAGCTTGGTTTTCAGTTTTTGCCAGAGTTTTATGGTAGGGCAATGCCGGGCCTATCTGAAGTGCATGCTTGTGCTTTTGATCCAGATTTTTATTGCCTACAGCGTGCCTTGAGGAAGTAGTCCCATACATTATTCGGATTACCTATTTTGTGGTTTGTTGCAAAAGGACAGTAAAGAATGTTTGATACACAACACAATTTCACAATCAAATTTATGTCAAAACAGGGCATTATTGGTTCACTAATGATGTTGAGTTGTTGTCCCATCCACAAAAGGTCCATTATCAATGTGCTAGATGGCATGCATTTGAAAATGATGAGGTTGGTTGCAAGTCATGGGTGATTATAGCGGAATATATCTCTGGTGATTATGGGTGATTGATCACAAGGAAGTGCACTCCTTTTTGTGCAGTTCCTCAAGCATGTTTCTTGAATCAATTCCAAAAAGAGTGCAACATTATGTTAATATTCAATGCTCAGCTGAGTTGAAATCGGAGACTTGAGATTTTGATGTTCCACATTATTCTGTCAAATGGCTATTTTCATCTACTTCCACCACAACTGAGTGATGACGAAACCAACATGTAAATGCAAGGCTGGCATGGATTCGGAGGCAAGAGAAGTTAGACTATATTCCACGGGACTATCGATAAATTGCTCTTGGTGAACAAGTCAAAATTTGACCAGCTTTCAAACTATTTATTTATTTATTTTCAATTTTCTGGATGAGTATGGTATGGCTGGAAAATTTACACTGTTTTCTGTGGACAAATCACTGCTCTTTGTGACTATGACACATGGATTATATTTGCTACGATCCCAATTTAGGGTTATGTGCATGATGATCTAGTGTCTTAATACCCTTGATTGTGCTTGCAATAACAATGGAAATTTTAGGGTAAGTCTTTCATAAAATGTAGTGACTAGCAAGGGAATGCCATTCTTGAAAGTCTTCACTTGTATGGCATGATGGTTTTGGGAGGGGTGTGGGTTGTAAGCATATTTAGAAATAATAGGGCCTAGATGGGAGGATGTGGTTGATGGTTTTTTGAGGGGGTAGGTTATAAGCATATTTGACATAAGAGAGTCTGGATTATCTTTAGATGACAAAATAAGTTTCCCTTTTGATGCCATTTTTCTCAATGTTAATGGCAGTTGAAGGGTTGGTTGGCAAACCATTTGGGTATTAGGGGATGCCCCCATATCTCAGATTTCGGAGGATGCCCAGGACAATGACTTTCTTTCACAAAGATGACAACTTGTTATATTAATATGGAAAGAATTACCAAAGATTACTTATTCCAGCTTAAGAACTATCATTCCATTCTTATTTCTTGCGGTGAAGGAGGATGAAATGAATTAATATGGTAACCAATTCCTTCAAGCCCTTTTCCCGGTAAAAAATAATTATATGATATGTTTTTGAAATAACACACAATGGAAACTGCTCTCCCAAGAGCATAAAAGTATAGATGAATGGCAAGTGGTCATGGACTTCTTTGATATACATTGCTGATTTTCTACTCTCAGCTTGAAATCTGTCCCCCATTTTGGATGTAAGACCCAAAAAGAAACAGGTTTTCTTTGGGGTGCTTACATCTTTCATCTGTTGATCCTCTTCCTGTGAAGGAGTTGAAAGATCTTGTTATACTTCGGTAGATTTTTGAGAAAGATTGACTTGGAATGTGTTGGCATGTGGACTCTAGCATTGCTATGTGCAGCTGCAAACTTTGACCCTTTGGTTTGAACTGCACCTGTGGTTGACCTGTGAGTCTCTTTCCCCCCTTCCAAGTTGCTTCCATGCAACTGAGCCTTTTGAGGTCTCTTTGGTTTCAGAACAGTACATCATGATAGGACAATATAATATTGTGAAATATTATCCTGGAGCATTCAAGGCATTCAACCTGTATTATATATACTATTACTTTCATGAATATCACTAATAAGGATGGGTGATGCTTGGAGGTGTAGTCTTATGTATAACAGGTATTGATTATTCGCATGATGATATGTGTCTCATTTTATCATATAGTATACTTGGAACTATTTTCTAACTCAATTGATAAATCCATACCAATGATTTTCTCAAACAAAATTCATAACTTCATCCCAATTATTTATGTTAAAGCTATACAAATAGAAACACTAACATCAGTGCTTTGTTCTGACTGGATCCACGTGCCGAGGCCATGTTTGCAGACTTGGGCCATTTCAATAGGAAATCAATCCAGGTCCAAGCTATATGTCAAGGATAGAATTACTAGTATTTCATCATACCTGCATGCTTCATCTTCAAGTTTTAGTACCATAATGAGAAATTTGGGTTGTTTGTTGCAGCTTGCTTTCTGTGTGTTGGTTTACCCATCTCTGCTTATCACATATATGAGACAAGCAGCTTATTTGATTAAAAAACCCAGGGGACATAGGCTTTACATTTTACAAAGCAATACCACAGCCTATGTATTGGTCAATGTTCATTGTTGCCACTTTAGCAGCTATTATAGCCAATCAAGCATTGATTACAGCAACATTCTCAATCATAAAACAATCCATGGCTCTTAGTTGCTTCCCTCAAGATTATTTTCCACCACAGGGATGAAAAATGTTGCCTTATTTCATATCATAATGTACTGATATTCAGTATATAATGAAAATTCTAAGCATTTACCATGTTTTAAATATGCATTCATTTTTAAATTTATGGTAGATTATCTACGTATGAATCATGATTTGAAATCTTGGCATTGTAGAAGAAGAATACCAAAGTTCATGACATCTCATATGAAGTTAGTAGTGAAAAATGTCATTTTAATAGAGTTCTGGCAAGTTAAGGAATTTGTGCATCCCTATATTTACGAAAATTTCACTAAGAGTTTGATTTCAGCAAGGAGTTTGATGGCTTTCACTTGTATTTTTCGAAACACCTAGTTGACAGAACCATGTAGTAGGAAAAGGACATTTAATTTTTACTCTCATGATGGTTTGTGACAGCTAGCAACCTTGTGTGCCCTCTTTAAAAGTAACAATTCATTCTTAAATATGTAACATATGGAAAAACAAAATCTCCAAATACAAAAAAAAAACTTAAAATAATGTACAAAAATATGTTCACATAAACAACAACTGCTACATGAATAATGGATAAACCCTATATGACATTAACTATAACTCATTATCATCCACCCTTGCTTTCAAGAATGTCCATTCACATGTTGCTATTCTTCCACACACTATTAGTACTTATCCATATTCAAAACACACATAACTAATAGTTTCAAGTGTAACTCAATATCATCCACCCTTGCGTTTAACAATGTCCATTCACATGTCACTATTCTTCTACACACTATTATTTATAAAATATCTATATTCAGCATACACATAACTAACAATTTCAATTGCAACTCTTTATCATCCACCCTTGCTTTCAACAATGCCCATTCACATGTCCCTATTCTTCCACACTCTATGCCTTATGGCATTTCCTTTGCAACATGAGCTGCAAATGCTAGTTACCTTTACAATCAACTATGTAACTCTATCGAACAATCAAGTTGTAAGGAGACTCGTTCTAATTATCTAAAATCACCATAAAGGATTTATGCACCATCCCAACTGAAGAAATTTTTATTTTGTTTCTGCGAACTTTGTACCAAGGTTTAATCATCCTCTTGGAAAATGTCTTTCCTTCAACTCATACTCCATACACTGCAATTTCGAATATTATCGTCCTCCCTAGATAGAGGTCAAATAAAACCCCTCTTTGCTCACCTTTTTCTCCATCCTCTTATGAAACCATGAGGAATCCTTTAGGGTTATTTTGAAAACTATAAAAATTAGAAAACCCATTTTAATAACATCATAAGTTATGGGTTTTGAAAATCCTCTAGAATTCTATCTCAGAATATGAAATTATCTTTGTGTAAATGTTCTAAAGAGTTTTTATTCTGCATTAGCTCCACTTCTCATTATTCGATTTACCTTCCCTATATTTATATTTACCTAGGTTATCCTAACAATGTAGAAAGTCACGTTTTTTAGCCTTAACTAAAGTCTAAGATAATACCTATGCAGTTGGATAGCCATGACTCAATAAGACTTCAATGTAACCCACTCTAACTAAAACCATGAAGGATTGATATATTCAATTCAGAAGTTAGCAAAATTTCCCCTCACATACTATTCTGCACGTAGTGGGTTTTTTTTTAATAAATATTTGGGTTTGGCCCAGTCGTGCGCAATCCAGTATGTAGATATTTATACTGTATATGATATATTCTATTTCATGATAGAAGGAATAACTTGTTTCATTAGTTTGAATATTTGATACATATATTATTTTCTATTTGGTATCTATATGGAATCGTCACGGTCCTTGATTGTTGTTTTATCAATAACCAAATTATGAAATTCATAAAATAAAGTGTATAAGTACCGGCATAGGGAAAAAAACACTGTGATCCAAATTTATTCCATCTAACTCATAAGTAGAATTGTTTATTAACTTTAATTATATTATGATATAATCTAGCATCAACTACTTTTGTACTAAATAGCTAAGGAATCTCGTCTATCTACTAGATTATTTCCTCTTTTATTCATATAGATATTTACTCATGTAAGTAGTAAATAAATTACTATATATTATGAACTATATTGTTAGTTGTATGTTTAATTTGTACCTACTAGATAGTAAATTTTGA
This sequence comes from Pinus tabuliformis, assembly GCA_031772625.1. Lineage (NCBI taxonomy): Eukaryota > Viridiplantae > Streptophyta > Pinopsida > Pinales > Pinaceae > Pinus > Pinus tabuliformis. The sequence goes on from CM062817.1 coordinate 1,553,416,071, forward strand.
TATGACATGTTTCCCTAGAATCATTTCTTATCTTAGTGAGCCTTTCCCCTAACAAATTCCAAAAAATGTGCATAGAATATTCATGTATAACTAACTAAATATTCTTTAAACTACTACAAATCATAAATATAATGTTTCCCATAGCTCACAAACAATAAAATTTTACTGTTGTAAACAAGCAGATTGGCTCTCATGTAAGCTAATGAATAAACAAGTAAACATTTGTTAATTCAGAAATAAAAAATCTAAGCAACATAACTTTCAATTGCAAACATCAAAATTGTTTTCATGTAAAATAATAAACCTATAAACAAAATCACTAACCATAGGCCAACTGGATCTACTTGGGATGAACAACTTTCCATCTGACCATGAACCATCACCACTAGTAACCTCCAAGCCGAGATCTCATTACCCCTGAATCGACAACCTCTTATGATTCTAGACCAGGTATTTTTATGCCCTGCTTCCCTAACACACTTTTCCTTAGTGTCGTCCAGCTTTTTAGGGTATGCCAACCTAATAGCCTAGGATTTTTCCTATATTTTGAAAAAAAATATCTTCCCTTTTTCCATTAAAGCCTGTCTTTTTTCTTCCATGACGCTTTATTCAACCTTACTCAGTGTTTTTTCTACACTCGGTGATTTAACATATTTTTCTCTCCAATCATATTAAACCTCATTTAGCAATCCCTAAAAATTTTTAGGAATGATTTTAGGGAAGTTTATGTTGATCCTATCTTTCCACATTAGTTTCCAGATCTAGGTAACTATCTCTTTAACTCAAGTGTTTCTTTCCAAAGTAAATCTCCAAGCCTTGTCCTTTTGATTAATAGAATTCATTATTACATCATCATACTTTATCATTTATTTTAAGTCTAGTTCACCATGGCTCTCTAGGCATCACTACTAAGCATAATTCAGTCTAAAAATATATTTATATAGAAAAATATGGATATTACATCTTCCCCTTTTTAAATTAACACCATCCTTGGTGTTCATTGTCCATCACTTCTTAAGACGTAAAGGAGATCCCTTTTGTCTTTCATTCCTACTCCCCCTCTTTAGTACAGAGTGTTTCCTTATTTTTTTTCAAGTGATGATTAAATTTTTAAGCACACATACTCTTGTAATCATTTCATGCTCTTTCTCTAACATGTTCTCATACCTGCTAAACATATGCTTCATGCATTTCACTTGCATCAAACAAACTATCCACATGCAACCAAAATTTGTCAGTAACATCGACATAACATCATAATAATTACCATAGATCATTTTCATTCATTTATTTGTAGTCATTCCTAGTGACATGCGAATTTTTGAGTATAAATTTCAAATATGAAATTGCCACTTCACCTTTCATATTATGTTCGAAAATGAAATAAAGGCTAATGGACTACTCACATCATTTTATCTAATGTTGTTATTTTGATTCCATTACATCAAATATGCATCTACCACTCATGCATATGTACAAGACAACCTACTACCTCAACCACCTCCATGGTTATATTTTCCCAGTTTTGTTTCCAGGTGGCCCTAGTCAAGTTGATTCTTATGGTTTTGCAACTTGTTTCCATCCCCTTCCAAAATTTATAGAAGTTTTAGGACATAAATAAGGAATTTACACCTTATCCACAAGTTCCGTTTTTTACTCACTCCCATGAGTATTCTAGTGTGGCCTCCACCATTTAGTAATTTTCATTTTGTGATTTTGCCACTCCATTATGCTGCTCGAGAAAATTGTTACCAAGATTCCTAATTTATCTGGTGGCATCATTAAAATCCACCACATTATAGTATTTTTTGTCTTAATAGTCATCCAATTTGTGAAGGTTCTAATGAATCCACACCACTGATTTATAATCCCACAAGTTTGTTTTAATTTTCGCTGAGGCCATTTTCTATTTAAAATTGATACCCACTCAAGGATTTCTTCACCCTTCATATGGTCCATTCAATTTCGCTTGAGGGACATCATGTTTTTGGTCTTGTTTCTAGATTAGGTCCATTTTACCCTTGTTCATTTCGGTGTACGACAGTTAGTTTCTTCATAATTTCTACATTCTCTTTACATGTCTTCATGTTTTTCTAGTTTCTTGCGCACCTAGATTATTGATATTGCAATTATTCTCAACTTGATATTTTATAATTGGTCTATATACGTTCTCAATTTTTGTGATTGATGTATATATTATCCACCATTCGTGGTAATATTATACCTTGTTTCACATATATACCCCTTATTTAGTAGATGCTTTACACATTTGTTTGTTCATATCTTCCTACGGTCTCTTTTTGTCAACCAATTTTCTTAGTTATAACTTATTTATATTATGTTCCATATATACACTTTTAAGGAGACTCACAATAACCTTTTATTTGGTAGGTTTGAATCCCATAATTCTTATTATAAGATCATGGATTTATCTCATTAGGTAGTGCTTCCTTCTCTTATGATCAATAATATGATATTCGGTATTATGTTCTCCCTATTCGACATTTCATGTTTCTTTGTTTCCATTATTGCTTGGATGAGCTTAACTATTGACCAATAACTCTTCGAAATATGTGGGTGTACTCAAATTGAAGTAAATCTGTACTTATGTTCCTCTTCATCCTCTAACCATACCATTTGTAAAACAAATTTTTGGTGCCACCAACTTCCTTAAGGATCCCTTTTTATATGGTCTTACTAGCCCCTAAGCCATTATCATCATCTTTCTCGTTTCTCTCACAATTATAAACTGGTTCATATGAGACATCCTCCTCTAGTCTCTTACAAAGAATTTCAAAAGTAGGATTTTCTGGGAGGAAACTCCTAAATATGCTTCTTTCAAAAAGGAAATTGACTCTTCTGGAATATTATAGCAGTCTTTTGAAATCAATTACTATATTGGCATCTCCAATGTTTATACTTTGAGAATAGTTTGTTCAAATATGATTTTATCATAATGCTACTAGTATAAACTATCACATATTTTTTATCTCCCTCAACAAAATACCTTACCTTGACGAGATTTAATTTCAAATAAAACTTTTCCATTTTTTTATTATAGTACCCAGTACTGTTAGTAACATTCTATTTACTCCCTTACTGAGAGCATGGTACAATGTAGGAATTATGTTCCATAATCCAACATATTTTGGTTTTCCAACTGTAAATGGGTATCTTTTCTTTTCAAACCATGTTTCAAATCTATTAAGGAAGATCAAATTCCTTATATACTATGTTCGCTCCTCCATGCATGTGTATTTGTACTAATTAAAGGAGCTGAGTTATTTTTCTTCTTTTAGCCATCACCAATGAGAACCACTGTAGGCGACCTCTAATTTAATGAATCAAAATTCTTATATTAGTTTCTCTAAGCTGTATAATTCAAATTTTGTTGTAAGAATAGTTGTCATAGAAAAAATTCAAACCTTTACTAAATATGTTTAAATGGATAAAAAACTTTAATATATTACGCATCCATGCCAAAGTCTTCTCACAGGTTTGTTTGTACCCTGTTTTGTTGGATTTAATTTACAATTCAATGTGTTATTTTACGTGGTTAGTTATTATGACAGTTTCCTCTTCATTTATTTTCTTGAATCCTAAGACTAAAATATCTTATGTCATATTTCAGCGACATCAATGATGTGCCATTTTATTGATTGCCAATATAATTTCCTCTACTCCTATTCACACACTGATTGAGTAATCTTTCTATGTATATGGAAATTTCACAATTATCACTATCCACTAGTACAGATGAAGTATTCTTAGTGAAACTATTAAGATATGGGTTACTCTTGCCACTTATTTCACCATGGAAGTAAGGAACAACTCTTAGAAACAACATTTCATTAACCTATATATAAATCACAGTCAAACCTGATGTTTTTGCCACCGACAACGGGCTAGTCATTATTTATGTTTAACTTATGGAGTACTAGGTATCTCATTCCTAAGGTAGAAAGGTCCACTTGTGAATAGTCCAACTGGAGCATATGTGTGGTTATATTGGTAACAAAATTTCTTTTTCGAGATCTTAGACAAGTATAAGTTTGTCCTCATTTTCTTTTTTCTTCCAGTTTTCATAAGAACTTTAAATTCTATCTCCATTGACACCATATAAAATTGTAAATAAACTAACTACATTAGTGGATAAATAGACAAGCTCTTCACTCGTTTACCCATTGTAATCTCAATGAAAATGATAGTCTGGAAATCCATACTCTATTACAGAGTTGAAACATAACTTAAGGAAAAATGGAGTAGAATATATCATGTGCATTGCGCAAAAAAGAAAAAACAATATTTATTGATGTTTGTTTATCCCCTCACACAACATTCCACCTATGGATGAATCATAAGTTTTTCAAATGGAATGAGATCACTTATATTAACTTTTTCAGACATAGCTCTAGTGGGTAAAGAAACAACTGTAGAATTTGCATTCCTTCTGCTGTGTTTTTTCGATTTTTTTTCTAACATGTGTAGGTTGGTCTAAGAATACCTCCTAAGTTTAGAACAATTCTAGGATACACAGAATGACTTAGAAACTTATTTCCCAAAAATTGATAATACTTCAAAGAATAGGAGAGTTGTCGACACCCAAGAACATTTGGCAATGGCTACATCTCTCAGGCTACTGTGATAAACATACGTAGCTCCAGAGATTTGCTCACACTCCTATACACTATGATGTTCTCATATAAAACCCCATGAATGAGGCTACCCCCAAGACCTGCAATCATACTCAGTTTAAAAAAATATTACATTAGGTATGAGGGTTGAGCCTAGGCTCTCATACCACTTGTCACATAGCACTTCATTGTTGTAATTTTTTTTATTTTTTTCTCCTATTTTCAGATAAGAAATATTGTCTTCTATTATCTAGTTGTTGAAATGATAGCCATCTGCTTCTTGCCTATTATATATATATATATATATTAGAAGAACAAAGAGACCACATTCCCTCATATTAGACATAACTTATGTTGTAACTTCACTTCCTATCTACCTTTCTTGGGAACTCACAGAGACCCTATGCCTTACCCCTAAAATAAATGACCGCTATGGCACCAAGAGGATTTACTATGAGATTTGAATTAGGATATAACTTGTTGAGTGAGATTAATTTTCATGGAAGCGATGTGATTTTTCCTCTATTTACTAGCCTTATTTTTTATAAAGTCGATCTACCCTTCATTGATTTATTAAATTAAATTTTATTTGGGTATTATCATCGTTGGGTCATATAACTATTGGGTACATGTCTTCCAAGGTTCTCATGGACTAGTTATTCTGCTAATAGTATCATCTTAATAAATTCGACGCCTAGAAATATATTTCGTTAAAATGCATCATGTATTACACACTCCATTGCACAAATTTTCAAAAGACACAGAAACATTTATGCCTCAAAAACTAATGGGCAATCCTCGTCAGCCAGCACATCAAATGCCATGTGCACATCACATGAATGCTTATACTTGGGTTTCTTAGTTTCTATCAATGATCAGGATGGATCGAGATGATACTACGATTTTCCATAAGAATCCTCAAACCCTAAAGTGTCTGGGCTAAGTTGTCTCTTGTCAATTGTGGGGTGGCTTATACTCGGAGAAATGCAAAGTGAATATAGAGGCATTCCAATAGTTTTGGGATTGGGATGAACTATGGAACTTACCCTATCATAGAGGCCTCATATTGTGGCGCTTAACACATATTTGGCATCCTATGTGTCACACTATAATAGCGTCTTCACAGAAACGAGGGAGCAATTAGCAGCTGGATTTTTAGCCCAAATCATTGAGGCTACCTCTTCAACACATCATCACCCTCTCTTGCCACAGGTACGAAAAAAATTGTAACAGATTTGTGCTTTACCTAACTATTTGATATGAATTCACATTGCTTAGGAAATTTGTTTTGCTTGTTTTTACTTTATTTCCAGATGATCAAAATCGCACCCAATTTTATTGCTATAAATAATTCATTTTTCAGTCGGAGTTTTAGGGCATGTTTGCTTCTTATACTTTTATAGGGAAAACCCTGGTCTCTATTATCTCACTGAATACGGCCCTTATAGAGTTTTTTTAATGATACAGGATTATCATACTTATTTTTTACTCCTGTGCATATTTTGGTTGTTCTGAACATGGTTCCATTTACAGATTTGCGCATTTATTGTGTGGAGATGGTCATTTCTTGGGGTGTGTACATTTACTATGGATTTCACTATTAAGAGTTCCCTTGTGTATATTTTAGCTACACCTAATATTGTAGTACTATTGCCCGCAACCACTTATGGTTTCTTGCAATATTCTGGAAGGAAAGAGCCTTGGATTATGGATCCATCTTCACTAGGTAACCTATGTGGTTTCTAGGAGTTTCTTTTCCTTTCTGTGTAATTTATATTCCCCATTTTCTCATGCATTATTTTAACTATCAAATCCATTATTGTAGGTAATGTCAATCTATGTACACACAAGATTCTCTCTTCGATGTCAACCAAAGATCAACATTGTATTTGCCTTGCTAACCTTCTATTGTTTGCTCAGGTTAGATCTACATACATTTTCTTCTTGAAGTGGTCATGTGAGCGTAGGTAGAATAATTTATTTCTGAATTTTCTTACTTCTCAGTTTAAGTTCCCTCTTAGGGCATATAGCCACTGAACTAGGAACCATTCTTTATATTTTTGGAAAATTTTCTATGTTTTCACATATTAATAGATCTGGTAAAGGGATGAAAATATCCCCTACATTTATGTGTAGAACGCTTTTCAGATATTTCTAAGTTTTGTAACTTCAAGCGAGAATTTTATCTCAATTTTCATCTCAGTACATTGTATATTTTTCTTAATGGTAATATAAAATCTGTCTATGGGATAGAGGTTTTCCATTTTAATTCTTGCTTTATCAACTTTCAGTTTGGTCTCATAATTGTGCACTGTATTTGCTTATAGTTGATATATTTGCACCTATGTTCTAGCTTCGATTGGTGTATGGCGTTGCTACGAAAATAAATGACATCAATTTAATTTTTTGTTGTATCTTTATACATTACCTTTACAAACAACTTCATAACTCTGTGAGATAGATGAGTTGCTGATCCAAATGGAAAATGACATCAACCCATGGTATTCATCCACCCATGTTATTCATCCACCCATGGAATTTACCCATGGTATTGTAAGTGACATCCACCCATGGTATTGCAAGTGACATCCACCCATGGTATTCATTCACCCATAGTATTTTCCCATGGTATTGTGACATCCACTCATGGTATTCATTCACCCATGGAATTGACCCGTGGTATTGTGACATCCACGCATGGAATTGACCCTTGGTATTGTAACTAAAAAATACTATAAGTAACAAAACCACAGATTTTTTTTATTAAAACGGAGAATAACTGTAAAAGCTACATTGTGGCAGACAAACTGTCCTTCTACAAAAGTCGCATTGTGTAAAAGGATAGTTTGTCCACCACAATGTAGCTTTTACAGTTATTCTCTGTTTTAATAAAAAAATTCTTTCTGGTTTTGTTACTGATAGTATTTTTTAGTTACAATACCACAGGTCATTTCCATGGGTGAATGAATACCATGGGTGGATGTCATAATACCACAGGTCAATTCCATGGCTGAATGAATGCCGTGAGTGGATGTCACAATACCACAACAAATACCATTGGTGGATGTCACTTACAATACCACGGGTGGATAAATACCATGTGTGGATGCCACTTACAATACCATGGGTAAATTCCATGGGTGGATGAATAACATGGGTGGGTGAATACCATGGGTTGATGCCATTTTCCATTCGGATCAGTTGCAAGGAGTCTCGTTCTAATTACCTAAAAGCAATAGAAATGGCTTACGCCACCATCCCAACAAAAGAAAATTTTCTTTTCTTTCGGTGAACTCTCTACTAGGGTTTAATCATCCTCTCAATAACAATATTTCCTTCAATTCATACTCCATACACTGTAGTTTCAAATATTGTTGATGTCCCTAGATAGAGGTTAAATACACCCCCTCTTTTCGCGTCTTTTCTCATGTCTAGCGTGAAACCATGAGGAATCCCTTAGGGGTATTTTGAAAACTATAAAAATTAGAACACCCTTTTTAATAACATAGTAAGTTATGGGTTTCGAAAATACTCTAGACTTTTGTCTTAACACATGAAATTATCTTTGCGTCAATGGTTAGGGAAACAAGAGATGAAGGCAAGACAGCATGGATTTATAAAGGTAAATTTTTGAGAGCGTGATTTGGACCTCCTTCCAAAATAGAGCAGCGAGATGGTAATAAATAAGACGCAACAAAATCTTCAACATGAAATTAGGATGTAAGGTCGGTATGGGAAAGAAGGGACAAAAACTCAATTGTTTGTCTTGCATGTCAAAATAAATAGCAATCAAGTCATATCGAGGTTTCCTTAAGATTAGTCTATTCGAAATGAAAAGGTTGCCCATGGAGATGACTACATGGGTTAGGGCCTATTGTGGAATATAGAGACATAATTTTCCTCATAGAAAAACATGAGTATGAAGGGTGCAAGACACTTTTGTTTGGAAGATATTGGAAGATGGCAGTGTGGAATAAAGCAGCAGGGAATGGCAAAGTACACTAGGGTATCTTGGTATTATTGAGGGAAAAAGGAGGTCATCTAATTTAGTTAGAAAAACAAGACTCAAATAAGAAATTCATTTGGTTTGAAATATCAAAAAATGGAAATCACATCATAATTGCAACATGTTATTTTGTGCTCCAAGTTTCGAAAATCTACAAAAGTAAAGGGTTTGACCATAAATATCCCTTTGTATCCTTAAAATAAGATATTGTAACATATTATAATATAGGTGAAGTCCTTATAGCGTGTGACTTCAATGTTAGGATTGCAAGTGAGAAAGATAGCATTATTTGTTGTAAAGAATATTGCGACCCTATTCGGTTTACATGAGAGAGTAATCAACAGTGGGAAATAATTTCAGAGGACAAGTGTTTCAATCTCTTTGGTGAAAATTTGGTTACTCTATGTAGTGCCTTCGATTTCGTCATCTGTAATGGGTTACTAGATGGGAAAAGTCTAGTAATTTCACTTGCAATACTTGCAATGGAGCAAGTGTAGTAGATTATGCAATTTTCTTGCATGGTTTGTGTGAGAAATTGGAGGAAGTTTTGATTAGAGATCAATTTTGTGACTTAAAATAATATAACAAGCCAATTTATTTAGTTTCTCTTGGACATGAAAGAAGCAATTAGACTCAAAAAATCACTGCGTTCAACAAAATCTCCCATAGCACAGAATTTGTTTTACCCCAGAAAATTGTAATACCTTCAGAATGACACTAAAGAGGTTATTCGAGAAGGAGAAAATCCCAATTCACAACCTTCATAGTCACGAATTAACACATTTGACTCAAAGCGCACTTTCGGAGTGAAAAAGAGAAAAATTTAGGGAGCCTTGAATAAATTTATTTACAGTTAATGCTTGGGTTGATGACGAATTCAAAAAGGCAAGGAGAATGTGGAAAGATTTAAAAAAAGATAACATAAAGCTCAAAACTTACAAGAAAATATTAAGAAAGAAAATGTTGATTTCATGGTTTCAAGGAGGGAAGAACTAATATTCCTTGGTAAAAATAATCCTAAATTATTTTGGAAAGAGCTCCAACTGAAAAATATGCAAAATAAAAATAGTATTACATCTTCTAAATGGTTTGACTATGCAAGAAAACTCTATGAGAAAGATCCCAAGGTTCACTCTCCCCCCTTGGTCAACAATGATGCTGAACTCTTCATGATGCAAGAGGTAAAGATGGGTATCAAGAAGTTGGTTGTTGGAAAAGCACAAGACTTAGCTAAAATCCAAGTGGAGTATCTAAAGTGGGGCTCAAAGATTCTTGCACCTCATTAATTTTTTTTTCAACAACATCATACAACAGGGGTTCTCCACAGGTTGGACAACTAGTATGGAAATACCTATTTTCAAGAGCGATGATGTCAATAATCCCTCCAATTATAGGACCATAATGATAAACCCCTTGTTTTCAAAGTTATTTGGAAGCATGCTAGAAAATAAAATGAGCAAGTGGGCAGAAGAAAGAGATAATCTTGCTAAAGGGAAAGCATGTTTTAGACCAAAACATTCCAAAGGTTATAATTGTATAAATTTAAAGCATATCATTGAAAATGTTTGGGAGAAAAAGGAGGAAGTGTTTTGTTTGTTTTAGAAAATCATTTGACATAGTTCCTAGGGATAAGCTTTGGCACAGAATGGAGGAGCATGGGGTTCCTAAACATTTGTGAGCACCAGTGCATAGTCTATATGAAGATGTGAAAGTCAAAATTAGAACTTCAGAAGGAATTTCTGAAAGTTTTATAAGCGATATTGGGGTCAAGCAAGGTTGTCCATTGTCTCCTACCCTTTTTGGTTTATATCGACAAGCTTGAGGATTGGTTAAATTCGCAAGGGGGTGATGGTATCGATTTGGGAAAGTTTATTACAAGGCTTGTTTTGTATTCAAATGACCTTATTCTAATTGCTAAATATGCTCTTGGTTTGCAAGAGCACTTGCTATCCCTTGAGCATTTTTATAGAAGGGTGGGGATGCAAGTCAATATTAGCAAAACGAAAGTAGTGGTTTTCATTGAAAAATGAAAACATAACTAGCATAAGCTCTACTTTGAAGGAAAAATTATCGAAGAAGTTGTGGATTACAAATACCTCAAAATTGACTTCAACAAAAATTTGAGTTAGGATGATTGTAGAAAGAAAATACCTTTGTGGGGTTGGAAATCATTTATTATTTTAAAAATAGGTGTAGAGATGTAGATTTATGGGACTGGAAAACCACTCAAGCTATTTTTGGGCATCTAGTGATTCCGGTTATTCTCTATGGTTGTGAACTGCGACCCAACAATACATCTGACATGCAGTGGAAATAAATTGAGAAAATTCAACAGCGTTTGATTACAAACAAATTCAAAACTAAAAGTGCAGGTCCTTATGATATCTTGTTAAGTGAAACAAGGACTTCTCTTATTGAAGCTATTGCTATGGTGTGGGTCATAAGGTATTTAAAAAAATTTGAGCAAATGGAAGAGGGAAGATGGACTAAAGGTTGTCTTCAATGACATATTCTGCAAAATAAATGAGACTTGGATGCAACAAAATAAAAAATGGTTTATTAAATGGGGTATTTTCTTGAACACGTGTCCCATACATAGTAAAGAGATAAAAGCTTTTCTTATAGATAAGTTTCTCAAGCGTACTTGGGATAAGGAGCTAGGGAGAAAGAAAAAGTAATATATTGAAGTGTTTAATCCCACTCATCATCATCAACAAAGAAGCCAATATTTCTTGGAGAGCCAAAATTCTTATTGCTCAGTTAAGGAATAATTCTCATTAACTACGTTGTGAAACAGGGCACTGGAAAAGGCCAAAAGAAGTGATGGAAGAATGACTATGTATTTCTTTTTCTTCTGAAAAAGTGGAAACAAAAGAGAATTTCATTTTATAATGTGAGGCCTTCAAAGACAACAAAGAAAAGTATGCAGATATTATGGCAGCTCTTGGGATAATCTATTTAGAGAGGGGTTTGTCAAGAATCTAGGAGCATTTATTGTGAGGGTTCACTGGAAAAGGGCCGAATACATCAACCAAATGAAGAAGCAATATGTCCCATAGGATATCTTTAGCCTCATGGATGTTAAAATAATTTTGTTTCTTTCTTTCTATATCATTGTAAATAAATTAAGGCAATAGAGAAGTTGGACGACTAAACAATGTTGACACTTTTTTGTTCTCTTAATGTAAGTTCATAGTTAGGGTCTCCATTTGGTTATTTAGTTATATATGCATGTTAGTTAAATAGGAAAATAGGCTCTCTCTAGTACATTTACAAGTTCATTTCAACTACAATTTTATTTCAAGATGTCTTATTCTTTGGGTCATTCATAGGGTATGGTTTGTAGTTGACCACATGTTTCCCCTTTATTGGGGTTGCATACCACAAACACTTTATGTTTTATCCTTACCGATAATGATTAAAAATTACAAATTACAGACAAGAATGAAATAAAGTAATCATTCTAAAAATAAATAAAATTGAGTCACTAATTAATTAAATAATCAAGCTAAAACGTACATAACAGGAATAGGAATTAGCCCATTTATTTTTTATAAAACTTTAATTAATCTAATAATTTATGAATTTATATTTAAAATATTGTGGCATGGCTTTAGTCGCTATGGAGAAGTTAAAATAAACATAATGAGTAACCAAATTTAATATGACTAAGAACATTGTTTTTCTCCCAATAACATCATGAGGCTATCATTTCACATGAGAGTAAATCTACCATGACTAGGTCATATAACAATGAGTTCATGCATGTTTTTCTTGTAAAGTGTATGTAACCTTAAGGTATATAAATCCATGAAGAATGAAATAGATATAGGAACTTCAATATTATGGCTTACAACATCCATCTTATCCTTTTGTTATGCCAATGTTTTATTCTTCTATGCAAATAATTGTTTTGCACCAAATATCACATAAATCATGGGTATACCAACCATAAAAACATAATGAGCTGAAATTTTAGGATAATTAGATAGATTTTTATTTTATTCCCTTCATTTGAATAAGAGGAAAATCTGCTTACAATCTAAGGGAATATATATGTGCAAGTCTAGGGAAGTGCTATAACAACTACCAAGCGGTTATTTAGTGGCAAAAACATGATGTACAAAGGAAAGTATATAATGGTGGTGGTGCAGGTGGCAACCAAGTCCAATAAAAGAACCATAAATAAGAGAGAATGCATGTTGACATTCTTCAAAAGACCTTATTTTGAAAATTGACCAATCCATCTCTAGAAAGCTGCACCTAGAGGTGCGAAGATCCTTTTCCAAGCAATGATTAACAATTTGAGCTGAATGCTTTTCGTATATGTTAGAAATCCTTTCTATAAAGAACTTGGAGAATGGTGGCAAAATAAATAAAACGCTAATATAGTCATCTAACATCATACACTTCCGTTGCATTGTCTAGTGCAATTGTGAGAAGTGAATAGCCTTATGATTTTATTGCTTTAAAAAATAACTAAGTTGTTGTGGTCATAAAGATAAAATAGGTAATGAAATTCAAAAAAAGTTACATTCTCGCCCTTATAATTTTATCGCTTTAAAAAATAGATAAGTTTTTGTGGTCATAAAGCTAAAATACATGGTGCAATTCAAAAAAAGTTATACTCTCCCTACATACAAATGATAAGGGACCCACATATTAGAAGCATTTCAGACTTTAAATTTCTGCGACCATTATCTTTATGTTGAAAACAAATTTATGGATCCATATCACATTCACTGTTTTATAATCGACGTTTCGAACTAACAACTGTGGTGCATATTCAAGATGAAAAGATATGTGGTTCATTCACATATATTTTCATCCTGAAGATGAACCACAGTTGTTGGTCCAAAACGTCGATTATAAAATAGTGAATGCAATATGGATCTGGAAATGTGTTTCCAACATATTAGAAGCACTTGATTCGGAGCCACTGTGTAGTACAAACACATTCATCTTTGTTAAAACTTTAATTTTCAAAACGTGTTTAAAGTCTTTTGAACTTATACTTATTCCTTGCCCAGTTAAATCTTGCAGGACATTGACAGGACCACATTTGCTCCATTCCCATAAGACTCTCACATGCCCTTGTGGGACCTTCGATTTCAGTTTATTAAAGTCTAGTGTCACAAATTCATGGCTTTATCGTAAGAATTTGAATTGTCTAGCTCAACCTTATCATGGGAAGGGAAGGAGATTCTTAACGTAAAACCTTCACCATATTTCAAAGATAATGAATGTGTAACACCCTCCACCAACATCTACCCAAGTAACTAGTCAATCAGGGTAAACATGAGACAAGAGGACACTATGATTGGATTTTACCTTCTTTGTGGCCTTAAGGAAGTGGAACCAATGGAAAAATAATAGACAGTCATCCAACATTAGCTTCAGAATCCTCATGAGACAGGTCAGCCACTTAGACAACCTGTCCCTGGGTCGCACTGATGTTATGGACATCTCAGGCCTCTGTGGCTCTCATGCTATAGGCAAGGGAGCAACCAAAAACCCAAATTTTCTCTCAAAGGCTTGCCTACCAATGACCAGAGACCAAAATTGCCAGTTCTGTGCCAGAAACCACGGGATTTAAGCCACCTTTTCAGGCCCAAATCCCAAATCACTGCCCAGAATGGAGTGTGTTGTAGTGGCTACAAGAACCCTCATAATTTTTCCCTTAGCTTCATTTTGGAGCCTACCTACCAACCATCCTTAGCAACATGTCTTGCACTGTCAAGTACATAGGCTTCAACTGAGTTTCAGTGGCCTGCCGACCTGTGCATGTTACCATGTTTGTGTCCCTCTTGCAGAACGACCTTCTGGACTTAGACTATTTGCTGGCTAAGAGGCTCCCTTAGAAAATTGCACAATTCTGGAGGAGAACTAGCCTTCCCTCGAGAAATTACTCAAATTAGTTGGGCTACATGTTGAGCTACAGATTTGCACATAACGGTCAGATATTCCTTCCTCAAGAAACTGCGCAATTTGCCTCGGCACTGTGCTTCAACCCATAAATTGTGCAATTCTGGGAGGCAGTGACTTACTGTCCCTAGAAATTTCTCAATGCCTGATGGACAAACAACCTTGCTCAGCCCAGAAACTGCATAATTTTTCATCCTAGGATTGCAGATTGTTGCATGTGCCTTAAGGTTGACTGGTTCCCTCGAGGACCGAGCAATTCTGATTTGCATGTATGGGATTCTTTTCCCGAAATAACAAAAGGGAACATGAAAAAGGAATCCCTATATTTTAGGGATCTATTTTTAACAACTGGAGGCTACTTGCAAAGATCATTTTAGAAACCTCCCGTCAAGTGTCGCTTTTTCCTATATTTGTGGCTTGTGTGTCATAACATCGATCTTGTCAAAAACTTATGTATTGGATGTTATAGATCTCATTCCTCACATCGATCTTATAGCTCTAACATACTTCATCGCATCTAGGAGTCTTCGACACTTTCAACTTAATTGTTTCAGGGTAAGTCTACTTCTCATGTCTTGCGTTGTGTTTCTGTCACTTTTTATTTTTCGCTTTGTGTAAGTGTTGTTTTCTTAATTTCAATGAATGCTTGTTGTCATTTTAATGTATGTTATCTTGTAGAAGAACTGTTTCATTTTTTGTTTGCATCTCACTATTTTTTCACCGACGGTCGCCGTTGCGGCGACCCGCTTCACAGACATGCATGTTTTCCCATTTTCTGAATCCTACACTTACTATTTGCATGCATGATCATTCACTTTTTTTTACACTTAGTTTCACTATGCATTAAGACTTCTCATGTTTTTAGTTGCCCGTCAGCGGGACTAGGTTGCCTTGGCCCGTACCTTGCCTTGGCCGGCTAGCATTGCACATTTTTGGAAGTGAAGGATCTACCTTCCCTCCAGAAATTGAGAAATTCTAGCCCAACACTAACCTTTAGGCTTTCATTGCGCAATTTTGGGAGGTAGTGCTTTGCTAGCCCCAAAAATTGCTTAATGCAGTTTCCTGGTTTTGCATGTCATTACTGACTGAAATTGCGCATTACGCAGTTTCAATCCTCAAAAGGCTAGGTTGGATTGTGCATTGCATAGTTCCAGCAGTCAGTCAACCTCCCGATAGCTTGGACTATTCCTTGTGTAGTTTTGGTAGTCAGTCTCCTAGCCTTTGGGTGAAAATTACGCAATCTTCACAGAGAGTCACATGTTAGTCCTCCAATTTGTTTTGGTTTTCAACTGACAGATTGCTTTCCATGAGTGTTTCTATGTCTCTAGGTATCACAAGTGCTCATCTGCCTCTCAACAGTACAGGTGCAATAGC
Source organism: Pinus tabuliformis (assembly GCA_031772625.1). Classification (NCBI taxonomy): domain Eukaryota; kingdom Viridiplantae; phylum Streptophyta; class Pinopsida; order Pinales; family Pinaceae; genus Pinus; species Pinus tabuliformis. The sequence goes on from CM062817.1 coordinate 1,553,432,010, forward strand.
CTCAGATGGCAGAGTCAAAGGACATTGTTGAGAGTGTAGCTGGGGATGCAGGTGATCAAGTGTCTGTGAACTTTCCTATTTATGAAGATATCAAGTTGTTCATAGAAAATGACATCAAAATGAAATGGGAGTGGCATCACAACAAGCAGCACCATCAGTAGAAGTAGAAGGTAGGAGACCTATCCATAGAAAAGGAAGGAGGAAGGTTTTTGATAGCGCAAAGGTGGAGCAATGCTGCAAGTTCAAGAAGATCCACTTGTGATGAGAACAACTTTGGAGATTGAGGCTATGAGGTGATAGCGCGAGAGCAGGATCACACGAAGGCAGAGAGAGAAACAGAGAAGGAGTTATAATTACTGAAGCGGCAACTCAAGGAAGACCAGGAGTTGTAGAGACGAGAGAAGGAGTTGTAGTAGGAACATGTACAGTAGGAGGCGTAACATGCACAGACTGAGGAAACTATGCCCATACAGGTTATAGACCTATCCCAGCAATTGTCACAGAGAAGACAGGGTGAGTAGTGTTTTCGATCACATGTAAGGGTGTTCAAGCGCATGGATGTAATTGTGCACACTCATATGATCCCACCCATTAGCACACTCACCAAGGTGAAGACAACAACCAAGTCTGACAGGAGTTGAACATGTATGTCAATAAGTTGATGTGCATAGTCACTAGCACACAGTTGGAGATCAGGAAAGACACTATGCATGAGTATGCTGTTGGTCCAACTGCACTCAACAAGATGATATTCATGTTATCTGACGAGTTGGAAAAAGGAGCCATATCAGTGTACTCGTATGCAACAGAGGAAAGAGTTCGCTTTCAGTAGGATGTCACCATTGAGCACAAGGAAACCATCACGAATGACCAAGATTGGCATCAGTTCACCACTATCAATCATTGTGAGGATGTCAAAGAGTTAGTCTTCCCACAACTATCTGAGTCTTAGTGATAGCTTGCATGGCTTGCTCAAGCCTACTTTGTCTCACATGGGTACATGTGCATATTGAAATGTAACATGTTATAAAAGTGAAAGACCAAGTGTCGATAGTTGAATGTGACAGCCATGTAGTTGTTGAAGAGTCATAAGGGTAGGTGAACAGTCACAAACGAGAATGTCATGGTCACCCCACCCTTTGCTATTTATAGAACCTCATAACTCATTGTAAGGGCTTTTGGGTAGCCAAGCTTCTGATAGGAGTATCTTAGAGAAATATTGGAGTGTATTGTAACGAGCCTCGACTTCTCCACAGTGTAGAGCTAGTACATCTCTTTGGAGGAGTAGGTGATAGTGATTGTAAGGTTTCGTTATCAGGACTAGTGTTTGGTCATGGTTGTATTGTATGATTGGAACTTTCACTTCTTATTATAACAAATCCAACACATTTCATGCATGTGTTGTTATTGTATTTTAGCTATCTTGGTTATTCTAATGATATATGTAGTTGTATGCTTACACATGTATGTATAGACTCTTTCTGTATATGTATGTATGAATCTTACTGAGATTTGTTGTTGGTTTAACCATCACTTTGGATTGTTGGTTCACCTGCCTTCCATTTTTTGATGCATATTTTCTCGTGTGTTCTCTTCAAAGCTGCATGTTTCCACAGGTTTCCAAGGGGCACACTCACCCCATCTTCCATGTGTTAGGACTATTCATCCACCTTCCTTGGCTTGTTGTGCATGTCACACCCTTGCTATGAGCAAGGACATCCTACTTACATTTGGGTGCAACTGTGGTCAAGGCGATACCGTACAACCCACTGTTGGGACTCCTATAGCAAACGGTCTGAGGTCTAGTTGGGACTTCTTACCAAGGAGATCCCCTGACATGTGGGCATTTCTAGGAATTTCAACTTTGCTGGTGCTAGAAGGAGAGCTAGATGACAAGTTGAGTCTTCAAAATCTATTTTGAATCTCTGGATATCTATCATGACTAACTACAAAGTTTCTCTTTTGGAGTTTGTGTCTTATGGAAAAAACTTTGAAATCTTGGAAGAACTCTGGGATAACTTATCACATAAAACATATGATGGTGGAGGCTATGTAGCCTTGGTTAGGCACATGGTTGGCATTGTAGTCTCATGCAAAAGACATGGAATCTTTGAATATTACATGACACGTGTGTTGTTCGCCTACACACTTCGAGGGCACCCCATGCAATTGTGTGCCATGCTGCCTGAAACATCTATTCATTATCTTTCTCATCTGGTCATAGAGATAGATCACGCTTTCAATCATTTTGATCATAAAGCACTGAACAAAGAAATTATTGAATTACGGAAAGAACCTGATGAATCTCTTGAACGTTTTACATGCACTTTCGTAATCTTGCGTGCTGATTTCCTGAAGATGAAATTGATTTGGAATTTCTTGATGCAATATTTGAGTATCTTCTTCACATATCCGAAAATCCGCAATTCTTGAAATCATCCAAACCCTACTTAGCACACTTTTGTGATGGAGCTGTGAAATCACAGGCAGACACAGTTGTTGTCGCAAGTGATATGTCTGCCTTCACCTCATCAAACAGCTCCACCACCGCAAAGTGATTTGGCAGAAAATGCACACACATATGTTGAACTGTCACATCCTCCAACCCCACCTGATCCTAATATTTGCGTAGATTTGGCTTGCAAGCCTGCTGGTTGTCATCTGGATTTGTTCCATAAACCTTTGTCCCTACGTTCTGTTGACCCTCCAGATTGTACTCTCTCACGTTCTTCCATTCTGAACTCCTCACCTGTTGTGAACGAGGATCAAGTTGTCGATGAAGTTGGTGTTATGCAGCCATCCTGCACCATCATTCATGATGCGTGTGTACGAGAATCTAAAGAAGAACCCACAGTGAAGGATGACTCCCTTCCGTCCGTGCCTCACCCTTTCTATCCTGGCATCCCTTGTGAAAACTTATTTCCAGATGTTTCTACTTTTGATCGTTGACATGACACATCAGATGTTAGTCTATCATTACATTGTGAAGAGGACACATATTCCTCTGAAAATACGTCTAATTTGTCACCTGTCATTTCTGAAAACACAAAGGGTGAACATCCTTGTGTCCCATCTACCCTTGTGCATGATTCATCAAATCATGAGGATGCTGACGAACATCCTGAATTTTCTGATCATGGCTGCCATGATCTCTGCACTTATTCATTTGATCACAATGTTGATTCACTCACTATTAATCAATCTAAGCCACTGGTCTTCGATGATCTACGTATCGACGAAGTCGAAACCCCACAGGCTGTCTGGGTACTTCAGCCCGAGATGATTGTTGTGTTCGACACTCACTGTCCTGAGGTTGGTTTCACTTCCAATTAGGAAATTGTTGAAACATGGAAGGCTCCTCATCCCTCTCTTCTTTGCATTGAAGATCAACTAAACACCTATATTTCACTTCCTCCACTCGAATTACACGATTCCACTGCTCTTTCATTGGAGGAATCTTACACAGCAAGCACACTTGTGCAACGTAAGTGGTTTACATTTCTCACATTTTCTTGCATGTCACAATCAAGAGAATGTGTATGCTTAACATCTACATGCAGTGTAGCACAACACCATGGCAAGTCCACATAGTACATTTCATGTACTTTCACTCACTTCTTTTCTGTGGACGCACATAAAACCAGAGTGTGTTTGTCTTCATTATTATATATTTCATGTTTGTTCGTTTGCACAACTGCGATGTTCACAAATCATGCCTTCACCAACATGGGTCGACCAATGTGCCAATGGCTGCATTGGAAATATCACTTCACGTGATCAGGCCCATGCACTGTTAGCTTAGGAGTAGGAGTAGTGTTTTATTTACCTTGTTTTTTTGCATGCATGTTTTCTTTCTTGCTTTGTTTGTTTATTTGCTTGCTCGCTTTTCCTTCACATTTTTGCATCTTCTCTTCGCTCTTTAGTTGTTTGTTTGCATTCGTAGGTAATTTTCACATGAACCATGTGCAACTCTTGAAACAGGTAAGGTAAAGTACAAGAGGACTTGTGTAGTTATTGATACTTGGTTATCTATCAAAGGTATATACAAAATACTTCTTTGAAGGAACAATATCTTTTATCTCAATAAGTCGAGATCCCTCTTCTGCCTCTAAAATGAATAAGTGCTATGCAAAGTTTTTAAAGAAAAAAATGAAAATCTGAAAAAATTTGAAAAAATGAAAAATGAATAAGGCGAAAGAAGAGAAAGGCTTCCCGTAAAGAGAGGTGATGCAAGTAACTCTGTTGGGGTATTGACTAGGCTTGCTAGTAGTGGAGTGATGCTTGTGTTCCTTCGTGACTCTGCCAGGGTACTTTCCAGGCTTGCTGGTAGCGGATCAACACCAAAGATGAAACATAAACTACTACCATATTTCTTGTTTACCAATATACCCATCATCCCAATAAAAAAAACTATGTTTACTTGTCTTGGGATGTGTGTCGACCAACCAAGAGCATGGCAGATGATACATCTTTCAATCAAGCTAGTTGGAGAGTTAAGATGATCAGAGAACTGAACAATACTTCCGAAGGTGTTAGACTTGCTTTTCATGAACAAGGTCCATACAGAGAGATGGAGATCTACCAATGTGTCACCAACTATTGTAGTGGCTACAACCACCCTCCAAAATTTTTCCTTAGCTTCATTTTGGAGCCTCCCTATCAACCATCCTTAGCAGCATGTCTTGCAATGTTAAGTACATAGGCTTTAGCTGAGTTTCAATGGCCTGCTGACCTATGCATGTTAGCTTGTTTGTCTTCCTCCTGTAGACCGGTCTTCCGGACTTAGTCTATTTGCTGGATGAAATGCTCCCCCAGAAAATTGTACAATTCTGGACGGGAACCAGCCTTCTCTAAGGAAATTGTGCAGATCACCTGGGCTGCCTGTTGAGCTCCAGATTTGCGTAGAACAGTCAGGCAGTCCTCCCTCAAGAAACTTTGCAATATTCCCCGGCACGAGTTTTCAGCCCAGAAGTTGTGAAATTTTACGAGGTAATGACCTTCTGTCCTGAGAAATTGCACAATGGTTGAGGGACCGCTAGCTCTCCTCAACCCAGAAACTGCGCAATTTTTCATCCCAGGTTTGCAGGCTATTGCATGTGTCTTCAGGTTGATTAGATCCATCCGGGACAGGGCAATCCTGATTTGCATGCATGGGATGGTTTTCCTGAAATAGCAAAAGGCAACATACGAAAGGCATCCCTAGATTTTAGTGATCTATTTTTAGTAGCTAGAGGTTACATGCAAAGCTCGTTTTAGAAACCTCCCACCAAGTGTCGCCTTTTCCTAGCTTCGTGGTATGCGTGTCATAACCTTGATCTTATCAAAATTCATGTACCGGACACTATAGAGCTCATTCCTCATAGCGATCTTGTAGCTTTGGCATCCCACATCGCATTTAGGAGTGTTTGACATGTTCATCTTAATTGTTTCAAGGTAAGTCTACTTCTCATGTATTGTGTTGCATTTGTGTCACTTTTTGTTTTTTATTTGTGTAAGTGTTGGCTGCCTGATTTCAATGAATGATTTCTATCGTTTAATGTATGTTAGCTTATAGAAGCACCATTTTAGTTTTTGTTTGCATCTCACTGTTGTCACATGCATGAAATTGTTTTTGCACCGACAGTTTCCGTTGTGGTGACCTGCTTCACACACATGCATGTTTTTCGTTTTTAGAATCCTATACTTGGTGTTTGCATGCATGATCATTCATTCTTTTTTACACTCAGTTTCACCATGCATTCAGACTTCTCATGTTTTCAGTCGCTCGTTGGCAGGTATGGGATGCCTTGGCCCAGACCTTGCCTTGCCTAGCTAGCATTGTGCATTTCTGGAAGTGAAGGCTCTGTCTTCTATCCAGAAATTATGCAATTCTGGCCCAACACTGACCTCCACGCTTGCATTGCAAAATTTCGGGAGGCACTGCTTTGTTGGCCCCAGAAATTGTGTAATGCAGTTTGCTGGTTTTGCATGTCACTACTGACACAAATTGCGCATTCACAGTTTCAATCCTCACCAGGCAGAGTTTTACTATGCATTTCACAGTTCCAGTAGTCAGTCAACCTCCCAGTAGCCCAGACTTTGCCTTGCGAAGTTTTGGCAATTAGTCTCCCAGCCTCCTGATGAAAATTGAGCAATATTCACAGACAGTCACACAAGTATGTTGCATGTCATTCCCCTAGTTTGTTTTAGTTTTCAACTGACATATTGATTGCCATGTGTGTTTCTATGTCTCTAGGTATCAAAGGTGTTCATCTGCCTCTCTGCAGTACAAGTATAACAACCTTGGAGGGTAGAGTCAAAGGACACCGTTGACAGCGCAACTGGGGATGCATTCGATCAAGTGTCTATGAACTTTCCTATCGTTGATGAAATCAAGTTTTTCATAGACCAGGACATCAAAATGAAATGGTAGTGACATCACAACAAGAAGCACCATCAATAGTAGTAGAAGGTAGCAGACCTGCACATGAAAAACGAAAGAGGAAGATTGTTGACATCGTAGAGGAGGAGCTAAGATGCAAGTTCAAGTAGATCCACTTGTGATAAGAGCATCTTTGGATATTGAGGCCATGAAGTGACAGTGTGAGAGGGGAATCATGTGAAGGCAGAGAGAGAAACAGAGAATGAGTTACAGGTGCTAAAGAGGCAACTCAAGGAAGAACAAGAGTTACATTGATGAGAGAAGGAGTTGCAACATGAACAAGTACAGAAGGGGGTGCAATAAGCATGAACTAATGAAATTGCGCCCATACAAGTTATAGACCCATCATAGTAGCTGGCACGGAGTAGGCAGGGTGAGCAGTGTTGTCGGTTACATGCAAGGGTATTCAGGAGCATGGATATCATTCTGCACACGAATGCAATCCCACCCATTGGCACACTCACAAAGGTGAAGACAACAACCAAGTATGGCTGGAGCTGAACATGTATGTCGACAAGGTGTTGCGCATAGTCACCATTACACACTTGGAGATCAGCACACACACTATGCATCAATATGTTGCTAGTCCAACTGCACTCAAGACGATGATGCTCATGTTATCAGACGAGTTGGACAGAGGAGCCATATCAATGTGCCCAGATGCAACGCAGGCAAGAGTTCTCTTTCATTAGGATGTCACCATTGAGTGCGTGGACACCATCACAGACAACCAAGCTTGGCATCAGTTCACCACCAACGATCATCATGAGGATGTTGAAGAATTGGTCTTCCCACAAATTTCTGAGTCTTAGTGATAGCTTGCATGGATTGCTCAAGCTTATTTTTTCTCACATGGGTACATGTGCATATTGTAATGTAACATCTTGTAAACGTGAAATACCAAGTGTTGATAGTTGAATGTGACAGTCATGTAGTAGGTGAAAATTCATGAGGGCATTTGAAGAGTCACAAAGGGGAATTTCAAGGGTCACCCCACCCTTTGCTATTTATAGAAACTCATAACTCATTGTAAGGGATTTTGGGTAGCCAAAATTCAAATAGGAGTATCTTAGGGAAAGTTGGGAGTGTATTGTAACGAGCCTTGACTTCTACACAGTGTAGAGCTAGTACATCTCTTTGGAGGAGCAGGCGGAAGTGACTATAACGTTCTGTTACTGGGACTAGTGGTTGGTCATGGTTGTACTGTATGATTGGAACTTTCACTTCTTAATATAACAGAGCAAACATGTTTCATGCATATGTTGTTATTGTATTTTAGTTATCTTGGTTACTCTAATGATATATGTAGTTGTTTGCTTACGCCTGTATGTATAGTCTATTTTTGTATATGTATATATAAATCTTACTGAGTTGTGTTGTCGGTTTAACCAACAATTTGGATTTTTGGTACACCTTCCTGTTGAAAATCCAACAAGATGATGGAGCTTAGTGAAAAGAAGTCGCCTTCACTAAGTGGGCCCGCAGGCTATTTTTGGCGCAAAGTCTATTTTTAGACTATGTCTATTTTCAGACATATGGATCATGGTCTATGAGTTGTAGGATGCTATTTGTGGATGATTGGTCATGTTGGTAAAAATAGATGGACTTCTATTTTTAGACATATGGGCGGAGTCTATTTTTAGACTGCCAGGCTAAAAATAGAATAGTTGAATGTTATTAGCTCTTATTAATATTTGGACTATAAACATTATCATATCCTCTTGGTGCACTTCAGTTCGAGCTATGGATGTGGCACATGCAACTGCCAGAAGGAAATATGCTTTTCTTATGGGTCAATTGAGCTATTGTATGATGGACTTCAGTTAGAACTCAAGTGATTGAGTTTGGTGGAGTTGATTGAGGAGTTGATGGAGTTGTGTTCAGTTTGACTTAGTTGAACTAGTTGTATTTAGTCTAACTGCAGAATACACTAGTGATGAGTGATGTGAATTAATTATTAATTAATTCACTAATTATTAACTCATAAATCAACTAAAGAATACATCAGTTAACTCAGTGCATGGACAGTTCAGTGGAGACAAGTGTTAGAGGTGAGTGAAAGGGCAAGACAGCTGTCAGTTGTGACTATAGTTGTGCATGAGATTTGCACAATCAATGGATTGAGTATTTCCATTGAGGATTGCATGGTTCATCCAAGGGAAATATGAGTTTGGATCAGCCATTATCGTCTATTCTCATGCAGGATTGCGCAGTGGAGGCAGGCAAGCAGCGGAGGAGATTTGAACCTGTGATTGATTCAGATCTGAGCTAGTTTGTGTGTAGTAGGTGGAGATAGTACTTAGTACTTGTGAGGAGTATTTTACTATGTATTGTTACATGTTCTCAATCGATATAATATACAGATAGTTGGGGGTTTTCAGCTGTATGCTTTCCTCGTGATATACTGTGTTGATATGTGTGATTGATGCTTCAATGTGCACATTTGATTGTTTCTGAATTCTGCAAAATTGATGATCAACGTAGAGGAGGTTATGTATTATGCATGCATTCTGCAAATAGTGTATAATCAGGATAATCTCTGTGAATAAGTGTTATATTATTCAAAATTTCTACATGGTATCAGAGCAGAGTTGATCATTAGATCTATTATTCAGAAAGTGTTTACATTTTATTTCTTCAGGCAGAGTCTATAATCGGGCCAGGTAGCCTCGTGAGATATCTGGTGAATGCCCATACAGTCAATCTCTGTACAAGAAATACTTTGTTCTCACGAATTTTAGATCAGAAGCGGTTGAGTTTTGAGCTAGTGGAATTCGAATTTGCAGCAGTGTTTTCTTGGTGTCAAAGTTGAAATGTCTTTCAACGGATTGCGATTGGAGTACGCCCTTGAAGGCAACTCAAATTATATTGCATGGAAAGACAGGATGGAGGTGGTGTTAGATGACAATGGGTTGAAGGAGTTCATAGATACTGATGTCCCAAAACCTACTGATGCTGCTCACATTGAGGTTTGGCAAAAGAAGATAACAAAGTGTCAAAGGATTCTATTGGAGGGTGTGAAGGATCACATTGTATCCAGCCTGCATGGAAAGGCTTCTCCATACTTGATGTGGAAAGCATTGACAGATTTATTCCAAAGCAAGAGCGACTAGAGGAAGTTGGCGCTCAAGGATAAACTCAGAAACATTAAGTGTGAGAATAGAGATAATATTCCCAAGTATCTCACGCAGTTCACCCAATGTCGAGATGAGCTGGGAAGTGTGGGGGTGACTGTCGATGATGAGGACTTGGTGAGCTTGGCTCTCCTTGGTCTTCCGAAGAGTTGGCATTCCTATCAGGACTCAGTCAATGGTCAGGAGAAATTGCCAGGATGGGAGAGACTTTGGTCGGATCTTGTGCAAGAGGAGATCAAGCAGAATACCAGGGACAGATCTTCATCAAAGGCATCTGATGAAGAAAATTGCGCTTTGGCTACCAAAGCAAAGAAGGGGAACGAGAAGGGTTCTATTTCCGAATCCAGTTCTTCCAATGATGGGAAGAAGGTTGACAAATCGAAAGTGCGATGCTTTCGTTGTCATGAGGTGGGCCATTATGCTGCAAATTGTCCACGGAGGAAATCCAAGAAGGGATACGGGGAAGGATCTGAAGGTGAGGCACTTGCTTCATAGTTTGAGTTGGATTTCACACTCTTCGCATGCATGGTTTCATCCACGATGGGAAGTGGTTTGTTTCTTGACAGTGGAGCTTCTTTCCACATGACTGGTGACAAGAGGTTGTTCAGTAATTTGGAGGAGAAAGATCTCCAGATACTCATAGCGATGGGTAATGATGAGAAGTATAGTGTCTCAGGTGTAGGCACAGTTATTTTTCAGAGGGAGCATGGAGCTTGCCTTACCTTGACCAATGTCAAGTATGTACCAGGATTGAAGAGAATCTTGGTGTCGATCGCGATGCTGGAAGACAGAGGCTATGATGTAGTCTTCAGTAAGGGAAAGGTTTTCCTTGGACACATCATCACTAGACAGGTGAAGCAGATTGGTTCACGGGTCAAGAACCTGTATGCTCTTCAGGTTCAAGATGCATGCAAAGCCTTGAGCAGTGAGGCAACTGATGGAGACTTGGTGGTTGAGAGGGAGCGTATATTACCTCTCAACATGCAGATCCAGAAGAAGTCTAAGACGATTGTGGAGGAGCCACGATTGGTGCAACAGCTTCAGGAGGTTGTGGAGCAGCCACAACAAGGGAAGCTGAGAGGAGATTGAGTAGAGACATCTACTCATGCAGAGACCTCCAGTAGGGGGAAACTTCGAGCCAGGTGGGCTGAGGGATCACATGCAGCCATACCTCCAGGTAGGAGGTGGGGCGATATAGAGTGATCGTCCCAAGGAGGAGGGGCAGGATCCTTGAGGTACCCAACCTCTTGGATGAGACCTTGCTATGAGAGCCCCGATGTGGAGTAGCAGGAACTGACTGATTGGGTAGAGACAGATGCGGATGGAGTGGCAGAGAGAGCGACAGTGCAGGGAATCCCAGGACAGCGCATAGCTAGCAGGCTGCAGCAATGCGAGAGGCACAAGTGTTTTGCACAGTGCTAGGTGGCACAGAGACGTGTGCAATGGTGCGATATGCATGGAGATGTTGCAATAGCGCAGATGTCAAAGAGGGAGCACTTGTTAGCAGCAGGTAGAGCTTCAACATTAGAGTATGTTCCTATCCGAACAGAGTGATCATTTGGGAGTGTTTTTGTTCCAAGTGTTATTGGAGCAAGTGGACTGGGCAAATGTGTTGCATGCAGAACATACCAAAGTTGCAGGATAGGGGTTGCAGATAATCCATATCTTGTTGAGAGGGAGTGTTGAAAATGCAACAAGATGATGGAACTTAGTGAAAAGAAGTCACCTTCACTAAGTGGGCCCACAGGCTATTTTTGGCGCAAAGTCTATTTTTAGACATATGGATCATGGTCTATGAGTTGCAGGATGTTATTTGTGGATGATTGGTCATGTTGGTAAAAATAGATGGACTTCTATTTTTAGACATATGGGCGGAGTCTATTTTTAGACTGCCAGGCTAAAAATAGAACAGTCGAATATTATTAGCTCTTAATAATATTTGGACTATAAACATTATCTTATCCTCTTGGAGCACTTCAGTTCGAGCTACGGATGTGGCACATGCAACTGCCAGAAGGAAATACGCTTTTCTTATGGGTCAGTTGAGCTATTGCATGATGGACTTCAGTTAGAACTCAAGTGATTTAGTTTGCTGGAGTTGATTGAGGAGTTGATGGAGTTGTGTTCAGTTTGACTTAGTTGAACTAGTTGTATTTAGTCTAACTGCAGAATACACTAGTGATGAGTGACGTGAATTAATTATTAATTAATTCACTAATTATTAACTCATAAATCAACTAAATAATACATCAGTTAACTCAGTGCATGGACAGTTCAGTGGAGACAAGTGTTAGAGGTGAGTGAAAGGGCAAGATAGCTGTCAGTTGTGACTATAGTTGCGCATGAGATTTGCACAATCAATGGATTGAGTATTGCCAATGAGGATTGCATGGTTCAGCCAAGGGAAATACGAGTTTGGATCAACCATTCTCATCTATTCTCATGCAGGATTGCGTAGTGGAGGCAGGCAAGCAGCGGAGGAGATTTGAACCTGTGATTGATTCAGATCTGAGCTAGTTTGTGTGTACCAGGTGGAGATAGTACTGAGTACTTGTGAGGAGTATTGTACTATGTATTGTTACATGTTTTCAATCAATATAATATACAGATAGTTGGGGGTTTTCAGCCGTATGCTTTCGCCGTGATATACTGTGTTGATATGTGTGATTGATGCTTCAATGTGCGCATGTGATTGTTTCTGAATTCTGCAAAATTGATGATCAACGTAGAGGAGGTTATGTATTATGCATGCATTCCACAAATAGTGTATAATCAGGATAATGTCTGTGAATAAGTGTTATATTATTCAAAATTTCTACACTTCCTTCCAGTTTGTGATGCATCTTTGCTCGTGTGTTCCCTTCCAAGCCGTGTGTTTCCATAGGTTTCAAAGGGGCACACTCACCCCACCTCGCATGTGTTAAGACCATTCATGCACCTTCCCTGGGTTGTTGTGCATGTCACACTCTTGATACCAACAAGGACATCCTACTTACCTTTGCGTGCAACCGCGGTGAAGGAGGTACCATAAAATCCACTGTTGGGACTCCTACAACAAACGGTTTGAGGTCTAGTTGGGACTTCTTACCGAGGCAATCTTGTGACATGTTGGTGGGTCCAACACTATTGAACAAGATCTTAACTAGAGCCCTACTAGCCATGACAGGAATTTTGTCAAACATATCATCAACATGTAACCTACAGGTGTAAACAATAGAATTAAGTGTAGGAATCTCGTAATTATCTGAAAGTCGCTATGACCCATTGTTCCCTCATGTCATTTTCCATATTATAATCTATTAGGTCATAGACATATTATCCATTCATATAAAAGTAAAAACATGTTAAGAGCCACGCATAGCTACTGTCATAAAACATACATATAACCAACATAATAGGAACAAAGATATCATAAACATATCAACCATAAAATCGACATATACATTGGTACATTTAAACGTGAAAATCAGGTGAATGGATTTCTCATTAATGAATGCAATAAACCAACCGAAGATGGGACTACCACGTTCCACCCGACCATAGATTTGCTATGCCAAGTATCTCTTTAGCCAATCACCCCAATGCCATATTCTAAGCACAAATGTGGGACTTATAGAACACACCAAAAACACCAACAAGCCTCGATTCCATCAGAGTTCTCCACCTACACCGTGAGGAATTTGAGTGCCTCCTAGTCTCTTAGGCTTTATCACAATCTATAGTCCAATCTAGGGATCACTAGGCTCTGCACCTAGACATACTCTCTAGGCTTTACCGTACATCCCATCCCGAGACTACTAGGCCCAACGGAGATAAGATCCACCTCTTGGCTTTATCTTATATCTCGTCGTTCACCAGCAAGGATTCCTAGTCCCACCAAGGCACACAACCTGGATTTACCACAACTCGTAGTCCAGTTCAGGGGTTACTAGGTGAGTGTCTTTACGACAATCCACAATCAGGTTTAGGGACCACTAGGCCATGTGTTTCTCAGTTCAAAGATCCACCCCACTTAGCTTTGAATTCAATCCAACCATCCCATATTAACCGAATGTAAGAACCCATCTCATCAAATCTATCAAGAAATGGCAAGGCTACGCTTAAGAACATTGTCACACCTAGAAAAACCCATGCCATGATAGAAAATAACCACATACAATCCCATGCATGTAAAATCTAGTAAGGAAAATACACATGCAAATTGATATCAGCAATGAAGTCTACTGTAGCTGCTTGATCTTGCCTTTCCCTACTTTATATTTTCTTCCTCTTGCCTTCTTTTCCTTTCTTGCTCCAATTCCAAAGTGCTCCAAGAAACTCTAAGTGTCCAAGAGTGAGAGAGAGAGAGAGAATAGTGAGAGAGCTCCAAAGCTCAACTGAGAAAATGTTACCAACTAATCCTCATAAGCCATTTTATGAATGAGGCCTCTATTTTCTTCATTTTCCATTATTTTCCTTTCATTTTCCTCCTCACATGCAACCTATGGTCTTGAACCATGGGGCCTTCACTAAAGGAGCAATACCATACCACGTGGGTTCATATTGGGGGATATATATTGAGGAAAAACTAACAGAATATTTTGGGGGATATATAGTGGATAAAGGGTTTTTATATTGGCATGTATAAAAAATCGAGATCAAAGTCAATAAAAAAATATAAAGGGGTATATAAAATGTTAATGAAAAAATGGATACTTTAAATATCTAGTGAAAATAGGGGTTTTTTAAATTGGGAAGGTGTATTTGGTTCATATTGGTAAGGGGTTAAATAATGTGATTTTTAAAGGTATTTTCTAATATGTAGTCAAATTAGGGGTGGTGCTTAATATACCACAAACTCATGTTATATTTCAAAGTTTCATTTTGTGGAGCCCCCATGCCTTTCACCTCCCTTTTGTCCTAATTTCCATTATTCTCATAAATAATCGTGCCAAAAATGCCATTTTGCCTTTCCAAAGCCTTAGCCATTGCCTTTGTTAATTTCCTTAGCCATAAACAACCAAATGAACGCCCCCTAGGATGCATTGCCCAAAATTCAGCTTGGAATAAGTGTCCCATCAACCGTGGTTATTGTTTCTAACTTTTATTAGATGGATTTTTCACGAGGGCGGTTATAGAACCCTCCTCCTTGGGGGACACCATCCTCGGTGTTCAATTACACATATACCTTAGAAACCTGATGAAAGAAGACATACTTCTCAAGGAGCTTTATATCATATCGCGATGTAGTATTTACAATAAATGACCTGCTCAAAAGAAAAATATCATGATAACATTACCACATGATAGCATAGTAACATGGCAACATAATCATAATGAAATGAAACCCATACGACTTAGTGGAGCTTTATAACATAACTCATGGTGGCATTTACATCCATAAACATATGTACATATAGAAATATCACCAAAAATATATACCAAAAAAATATATCAAAACATACACGAAACACCATATCTAAGAATATACCAAAACACCATATCAAAGCATATACAAAAACACCATATCAAAGCATATACCGAACCACCATATCAAAGCATATACCCAACTACCATAATGAAGTTGCTTTTCCTTAACCAAAAAAAAAGGAAGGATACATAGCCCACATCTAATCCACCATCTCCCATGTAGCTTCATGGGGCACAAGGTGATTCCATTTCACTTTAACTTGCTCAATTTATTGGTTCCGGAGCATGAGCACCTTTTTCTGCAATATACATTGAGGCTCCAACTATAATTATCCATCTGATTCCACCTGTAATAGAGACCAGTCAATCACATGATCAACATCCTTAACATGCTTCTTAAGAAAAAGATACATGGAAAACATCATGGACTTTCACTATCGAAGGCAGTGCAATTCAATAAGCTACTGGGCCAATCCTCTCAATAATCCCGAAGGGTCCACAAAACCATGGTTCCAGCTTCACCCAAGATCCAATCCGCAAGGAGCTCTTCTTCGGTTTGATGGGCAAGGAAACTGTTCCCCAACCTGGAAATCCTTGAACAACTTGTTCCTATCTAGGTAATGTTTTAGCCTATCCTGTGAGGCCTTTATATTTTTCTTTATAACCAAATTTCTTGTTCCATGTCTACCAACATATCTAGTCCAATCAATACCTTGCTAATTGGATCACTCCAATTGATAGGAGTGTTGCAACGCTTCCCCTACAATGCCTCAAAAGGAATCATCCTCAATGACTCTTGATAATTGTTGTTGTATGTGAAATATACCAAAGGAAGATACTCTTTCTACTTCCGTTGCTGATGCGTCACACACATCCTCAACATGTCCTCCAATATCATGCTGACCCTCTCTGTCTGTCCATATATTTACGGATGAAAAGATGCACTGAAGGTAAATTATGTGCCCAAACCTGCAAATAACTCCTTCCAAAACTTCGAAGTGAACTTCACATCCCTGTCTAACACAATATTCTTTGGAACACGATGCAATCTAACCACATTTCAGATGAATACCTAGCTAAGAATGTAGACTTCACTAGAATGAAATGTGAAAACTTTGTTAACCTGTCCACAATGACCATGATGGAATCATGTTGTCTCACTGTCTTAGAAACCCTATGATAAATTCCATGGAAATTACTTCCCATTTCCACTATGGAATTAAAATTGGCTATTGTAGTTCACCTGGATACTTAGATTCTACCTTCACTCGCTGATAATCAAAATATCTCGCCACAAGCTCTGCTACATCCCTCTTCAGATTTGGCCAAGAATAAAACCTCTTCACTGCAGTTAAAATATTTTGATAACTTGGGTGACTTGAATAATTTTTCTCATGAAACTCCCTCAAGATCACCTTCTTGAGCTCACTATTATTTGGTACATATATCCTATCTTGGAACCTAACCGATCCTTATGTTATAAGACAATAATCCATACCTTGTGCACCTACACCTGTACCTCTACTGCCACCTATACCTATACCACTACATGTTTCTGTACCTGCACCGGTACCTGTACTTGGACCTATACTTGTAACAACACCTTCCTGGAACCTGTGCCCAATCTCCATATACCTAACATTTTGTTGAGCTACCTACATAATCCTATCCTATAAGTTTGTCCCATAGGAGCTCATAGACACCAATTGATGTAACTATACCCGTCTACTAAGAGAATTTTTCACCCTATTCTCTTTACCTTTGATGTACTTGATCTCAAAATTAAACTCACTGATCATGGCCAACCATGTGGCTTGCCTGGTGTTCAAATTCAGTTTCTCAAACAAATACCTCAACCCAATGTGATCACTCATAAGTAAAAATCTCCTGCTAATAAGATAATGTCTCCACATCTTCAATGCATGTCTGATCACTGCCAACTCAAGATCATGTGTCGGGTAGTTTTTATCATGCTCATTTAGTTTCTACGACTCATAGAATACCACCTGTCCATCCTGCATCAGGACTCCACCAAGTCCTCTCTTGCAAGTATTTGTTCATACCACAAACTCTTTGTCCAGATCTACAATATGTAGCACTAGTGCATGTGTCAACAACTTCTTAAGCTTCTCAAAGCTAGCCTCATACTCCTTTGTCCATTTGAACTTCTTACCTTTCCTTTGCAATGACGTGATAGGATAAGAAATCCATAAGAATTTTTTTGACCAACCTTTGATAATAGCCTATCAAACCCATGAAAGATCTCACCTCCTCCATGCTCTTAGGATCTACCCATTCCACGATGGCTCTTATCTTCTCTGGATCTACTACAATTCCATCCTTGGAGACAACATGCCCAAAGTAATGTACCTCTATCTAAAAGAAGCTACACTTGTTGAGCCTAGTATACAAATGATGCTCTCTCAACAACCTCAACAGTGCTGCTAAATGCTCGACATGCTCTTCCTCATGTTAAGAATAAACCATTATATCATCAATGAACACAATAATAATCTTGTCCAAATATAGATGTAACACATTATTCATCAAGCACATGAATGTAGCTGGAGCATTGGTTAAGACAAATGGAACAACACCAAACTCATAATGCCCATACCTGGTCATGAATGTAGTTTTGTAAATGTCCTCCTCTTTAATGCATACCTGATGGTATCTGGATCTGAAGTCAATCTTCAAAAACACTGTTGCTTCCTTTAGCTGGTTGTACAAGTCATCAATCCTCGATATAGGGTACCTATTCTTGATAATGACTTTGTTCAACTTCCTGTAATTAATACATAGTTTGAGAGTACCATCTTTCTTCTTCATGAACAATAATGGTGCAACCTAAGGTGATACACTTGACCTATTGTATTCCTTGTCCAACATTTCCTTAAAATGCAACATTAACTCAACCAACTTATGTGTGCTCATCCTGTAAGGTGATTTTGATGCTGGAGTTTCCCCTAGAACTAACTTAATAGAAAATTTTACCTCCCTGTGAAGTGGTAACCCTGTAATTTCCTCAGGAAATACATCCTGAAACTACTACAAAATTGGATACCTTCTCAACACATCTCCATCCTCAACCTCCTTACCCTTATCACTAGAAATTTGTATTGAAAATGACATACACCATTTCCTATGGCTACACTTTTCTTGCATAATTGTCACAATCATATCTGATGTGGATTTATTCTTACCCTGCAAGACTCTTGGTTCCCCATTGTAATCAACACACTCAATAGATTTATCATAGTAGTCTACCTTGGTTCCATGAAGATACAAATAATCCATAACCAAAAAGATACTGTATGATCCCAACGGTAATACATTTACATGTGCTACAGTAGACATACCATTCAATTCAAATGCCCAAGCTCTTACTCGCTTATGAACTTGCTTCTTTTTACCTATAGCCAACTGCACTAACCAATATTCTTCATGTAATTCCTTACTCAAACAACACTTATCCACCAAGTGACGACTAACATAGCTATAATTAGATCCAGGGTCAATAAAAATAGAAACAGCTTGATCATAAATCTTACGTCCATCTCAATGATGCATGCATGGTGTTCTACCTATCGGTTGTCCACTTTTGCATAGATACATGGAATACTCTGACCAACATCTCCAACAGTCTGTGCCTCATGTGAATTGTATATCTTAGGCCTACCACCTTAATGCTATGGAAAATCTCTCCTAAGGTGCTCTTGACCACATGTCCAACACTCCAACCAACAAATACCCCCACCTCTGTGTTGTTGTTGTTGTGACCCATGTCCCTATCTAGCTAGATTAAACTTCTTTTGTGGTGCCATATTTTCATTCTCATTGTCATTGTGAGGCCTTGCTCTCTTAGGCTACCATTTACCTCTACCTTTTTCCTTTCCCTTCCATCCATCCTAAGATTCATTCTTACGTTTTTACTGTTCATATAAATGCTTCAATTTCCCAATAACTTTCTCAAGTGACTCAGGCTCATCATACTCAATCTGATCTCTAAATTCAAATGGAAAACTATTGATAGATCTCTAAACTTTAGCCTTCTCATCAGTAAGATATAGTACATACCTCAATAGCTCCAGAAACTTGGTCGTGTACTCTTCATCTGCCATTTCCCATCTTTAGCTCATAGAATTATTTATCCTTACTGTTGTAGTACCTCTTTGACAAGTAATTCATCCTGAAAATCCTCCTGAACTCCTACGAACTCAAGTCATATATCCTGATGTCTTTGACCTGCTTAACATATTCCCACCAAATATCTTCTTTACCTTTCAAACTGAAGATAACTATTGTGGCCTTCATGTTATCTGTGTACTCATGCCACTCAAATAATTTTTTCATCCAAAGTATCGAAGCCTCCGCCTCTTCTGGATTATTCACATCTCCATCAAACATAGATGGTTTTTCTTTCTTAAATTCATCTGGAAAGTATTCCCTCTCATTCCTTATGTAAGGATGATAGCGATGAGGATCATGATGTCTATCAGAACCAAAACTAGAATAGTACTTGTACTCATTAACCCTGCTATCCAGAGTGTCCATCAATCTTCCATCTCTCACTGTGTCAGATCTATATGATTCGTGTCTACCAGGAGACCTACTATCATATGCCCCATTAGTTCCATCCCCACGTCCATGGCTGATCCGGAGTGGCCCTTGTCACTGCAAGTCTCAAAAACTCTGAAGAAGTATAGCATTAACCTCTGCTTGCTTCTCTTGTTCTTGTATGATTCTGTCATTACCTACCTTACAAATCCTCATCTCTTCCTTCAAACTTCTCAATCTAACTACCAAATTTGAAGAGTTCCCAACA
Organism: Pinus tabuliformis; assembly: GCA_031772625.1. Lineage (NCBI taxonomy): Eukaryota > Viridiplantae > Streptophyta > Pinopsida > Pinales > Pinaceae > Pinus > Pinus tabuliformis. Next base: position 1,553,451,799 of record CM062817.1, read on the forward strand.
CCATACAACTCTTCAGATTCATACGGAGAGGCTTTGTAGTCAACCATCTTGCTAGACATTTGATCTCTTTCCTGCAATGCCTAATATGTTAGATGAACCAAATCACAATAAATCAACATAACTTAGTATAGCTTGGGGATACCTTGTCTGCAAGATCACTAAATTTGCATGATACGTATATGATATAAACATAACAATATATATACATTCACAAATAAATGCATCAACATATAAACATCACTTTAGTTAGGGTCTAATCATAAATGCAAAGCCATATCAACAATGCATGCTATGACCTCATGCATGACAACAATCATTAATTCATTGTACACATTGCCTCATGCAACCAACAACATGAATAAGCAATGACTAATCAACTACACTTGTGCATAAACGCATGTTGTTGAACATAATTGATCAATTCTTGTAACCAACCTATAAGACTGATACATCTAATCAAATCTACAAGAATGTAGCCTAACATACAAGGATATAAGTAGGCGACATAAAATTAACATGTAAGCGACATATAATCCATATCCAACCAGTCACATACTCATGAAAAATGCATTCCAAAAATTCAACATAAAAATATCCATGACAACATTATTACAACCATAATCGATCATCAAGAAAATGAAACAAGAACATGGAATGCAAGTGTAAAAGACACACATGCAACTGACATGCATGCATGACTAACACACACCGTCCATCCAGTCTGAGGGTTGAACCATCCCCTAATACCACTCTGTAACACCCTCCTCCCACATCTACCCAAGTAACTAGCAAAGAAGAGTAAACATGAGACGAGAGGCCACTATGATTGGATTCGACCTCCTTTGTGACATTATGAAGTGGAACCAATAGAAACATCACACACAATCATCCAACACAAGATTTAGAATCCTCAGGACACATGTCATCAACTCAGACAACCTGTCCGTTGGTCCCACTAATGTTCTAGACATCTTAGGCTTCAGTTTCTCTCATGCTATAAGAAAAGGAGCAACCAAAAACCCAAAGTCCCTCTTATAGGTTTCCTTGCCAGTGACCAGAGACCAAAATTTCCAATTATGTGCCAGCAACCTTGGGATTTAAGCCACTTTTTCAAGACTAGAGCCCAGGTCACTGCCCATAATGGATAAATAGCTTAAAATCAGTAAACATACTAGGAAACAATGATACAAAAGCAATAAATTGAACAAGACCTTAACCGGACCCTTACTAGCCATGACAGGAATTTCGTCAAACATATCATCAAGATGTAACCTATAGGTGTAAACAACAGAATTAAGTGTAAGGATCTCATACTTGTCTGAGAATCACTATGAACCATTTTTCCCTCATGCCATTTGTTACATTATCATCTATTAGGTCATAGACACATTGTCCATTCATATGCAAGTAAAACTTGCTTAGAGCCACACATATCTGCTGTCATAAAACATACATATAACCAACATAATAATAACAAAGATATCATAAACATATCAACCATAAAATCCACATGTATATTGGTACATTTACACATGAAAATCAAGGGAATGGATTTCTCATTACTGAATGCAATAAACCAACTAGAGATGGGACTACCACTTTCCACCCAACCATAGATTGGTTGAGCCAAGTCTCTCTTTAGACAATCACCCCCATGCCATATTCCAAGCATGAATGTGGGACTCATAGAACACACCAAAAACACCAAAAAGCATGGATACCACCGGATTTCTACGCCTACACTGTGAGGAATTTTTGTGCCTCCTAGTCTCTTAGGCTTTACAACAATCCACAGTTTGATCCAAGGATCACTAATCCCTACACCAAGACATACTCACTATTATTTAATGTACATCCCATTTTGTGATTACTAGGTCCAACGGACAGAAGATACACCTCTTGACTTTATTATATATCCCACCATTCACTAGAAAGGATTCCTAGGCCCACCGAGGCACACAATCTAGCTTTACCGCAACCCACGGTCCTATTCAGGGGTTACTAGGCCAATGGCTTTACCGTGATACACAGTCTAGTTCAAGGACCAATAGGCCATGTGTTTATCAGTTCGTAGATCCACCTAAGTCAGCTTCGAATCCAATCCGTCCATCCCACATTAACTGAATGTGAGAAACCATCTCATCAAAGCTATCAGGAAATGGTAAGGCTAGGATGAAGAACAATGTCACATTTTCAAAACCCATACCATGATAGAAAATAACCACATGCAATCCCATGCATGAAAAATCTATCAAGGGAAGTACACATGCAAGTTGATACCTGCAATGAAGCTTGTTGTAGCTGCTTGATCCTACCTTTCCCTGCTTGATCTTTGCTTCCTCTTGCCTTCTTTTCCTTTCTTTCTCCAATGACAAAGTGCTCCAAGAAACTCTAAGTGTCCAAGAGTGAGTGAGAGAGAGAGAGACTAATGCGAGAGCTCCAAAACTCTACTTAAAAAAGGTTACCAACTTATCCTTGTAATCCTTTTTATGAATGAGGCCTCCATTTTCTTCATTTTCCATTACTTTCCTTTCATTTTCCTCCTCACATGCAACATTTGACCTTTCACCTCCTTTTTCTCCTAATTTCCATTATTTTCATAAATAATTGTGCCAAAATGCCATTTCTCTTTTCCAAAGCCTTATCCATCCCCTTTGCTAATTTTCTTAGCCATAAACAACCAAATGAACACCCCCACAGGATTTCTTTCCCAACATTCAACTTGGAATAAGTGTCCCATCAACTGTGGTTATTGTTTTTCACTTTTATTACATGGAATTTTCACCAGGGCTATTATAGAATGATAATTTAAAGAGCTAAATGAATAAAAAATGATGAGCATGTAAAGCTTTGCATACATATGCATGGGACACCTTTGTTTAACCATGTAGATAATGCTCCACTCATATTCTAATGGTGACCCCACATGTATTTAAAGTAATTAAAAGTTCAATGTAAAGCATTATCCATGATAGGGAAAGTATTATCTCAAACGATATTTGTCCTGACGATGAACTGCACTATATGGTTCAAAACACATTAAAAAAAAGTTTATCATGTGATTTTGACCAAAAGAGAGCTCAATAATTATAATATGGATCATAGAAGACTAGAGAGATATTTGTCTTGTTTTGAGCATTCCTTTTATTTTAGATTGCAGTTAAATTTAAATTTGGATGGATGCATATTAATATTTTAAGTAGATCTCCAATGTTATCTACATGATACCAAATATGTGTGTAATTGTTATTCAAAATATTGATAACAAAAAACTTTTGAAACGATGAAGTTTAAATTTTAGCTCAAAGTTTTTGAGTTTAGTTTGGTTTTATATGTATAATACATCATTGGTTCTCCCTCTCAATATTCTCTACATTCAACAGGCACATACATTGAAACATATTCCATTAGATGTTATGATGAACAAATTCACATTGAAAACAATTAAGTTTTCCAATTCCTGAACTATTTGTTGTTTGACTAGAACCGTGCTTGGCATTATGGTTTTCAACCTTCACTTATTTTCAAGCTCCTCACCCCCTCCCATTTGTTCAATCTCTTGCAATATTACCACTCAATAGTTAAAAATATATATCACTGGACCATTGAACCCAAAAAAACATTATTCACAAAAGACATGACATGAGTTACTTTGGTTACAAGAAGGTAATCAGTGGAAAGATTACTAAAACTAGAAATAATTTTAGAAACAATGATTAAACAACTAAGGAAGAAATAAATTATTGAGTACCTCATAAAATGGAAGAACCTACTAGTGGAAGAAGCAACGTGGGAAGATGAGTTGTTCATACAGAAACACTCACATATAGTCAAGTGTTGACGACAACACTTCCTCAAAGGGGAGGGGCATGTTAAGCCCCATGTTAACCAAAAATCCCCTTATTAAGCCTTAGATATTAAGTTATTATATTCTATTGTTATATTGTTATGTATCCTAATGTCTCCCATGGTCCCATTTATTTTAAGTGTACCTTTTCTTTCCTAAATATACACTAAGGAGACCTAGTCTCCAGATCATCAAATATTGGCTTGTACATTGTATTCATTGTAAAAGGAGGTTTTCCACTTGAAGAGGATTGTAATAATTGGTTTGTTATCATTTTCAAGGCGCGAGGACCATAACATGTCCTCTGTGACTATTTTGTGAATTTTTATTTGGTTGAAATACAGTCTAAGGCATAACGACACACTCAACTAGGTTGTTCTTTAATTGATTGTAACCTATAAAAATAGTTCAAAAATGATCAAGCTAATTGTGCACCTTCATCCAATCTCTAGCACATGCTAGTATCATTATATTTTTGATATAAGGGTCACTCCAACACCTATACTACTATATGTTGCCACCATGAGAATCCAAGCTGTCCAAGTGACTTCATTCCCAAGGGATGATCAAAAAGCTATTTTGAACCAATAAAGTCAAACCCTTGACCTACTAATTCATTCTAAAACATAGTGAATAACACTGAACATTTTTTTGAAACTAACTTTTTGAGCTTTGATACCACTTGTCATGGACCTTAAAGTTTTTCACAAAAGTTTTCTTTTTTATCTCTAATTGTACAACACTTCCTTGCCTCAACAATAGTCAAGTAACTTGACTCACTTGTGGCTACAACAACCAAACTATGCTCTCCACTTAATGTATACCCATAAATTCACTTTAAGTTATAATAGTTATGGTTAACACAACCTAGTTCATACAAAAAAGGCATGCACCACCCCATCATAGTGTCAAAAAATCCCAAGGATACTTATCCAATATTATAGCATAGCCACCACAAAGAAACACAAGGAACATGATATCCATCCAAGTAAAAAAAACCAAAATATATAAGTATAGGAAGCACCAAAAGTGAATTCCTTGACTATATTTATAGGAAAAATGTTACAATGTATAATAGATGAGCATAGCGATAAACTACAATTATACTAGGCATATGTGCATACACGCACTCTCAATAAAACCCTCATAGAGCCAAAGTCCTACCTATTATAGGTCATGTTTTCTTCTTCATCTTAATTGTCCAATGCAATTTTTTATACTATTCCCAACCCAAATCTGAGCACTGCTACAGAGATTCCTACACTTCTTGAATGACTTTTTCTTATTTCTTAAATGTCTTAACACATTGAGGCATATTCCGTTTTATATGACACATGTTATGCACTTTCAAGCTCTTCATTCTAATTTGTGGACCCAAGTGTCGTTCGTCATCTTGCTTCAATTCGATGACTTATTTTCCAGTTGTCTTCCAAGCCATTCAAACTCATCTTGGATCTATCAAGGTCATCCCAATTTTACCTAGTTTATCTATTTCAGTGTGCCCCAGTACAACCTTTGGTCTAGTTGTTATTATTAAACTTATCTCAATTAAAATTCAATGGCTAAGAGATAATTTTCCCTTTGGTTTTACATATCTAACTCATGTTCCCAAGGCCTCCTCACTCATATAAAATGAACATAGAAAACTTTCGTTTCTTCATAAGTTGATAGAGCAAGCAATATTTAACTTTAAACCTTCTGCACCTAGGTAATACACTTACTACCATCTAACTTCCCACATAATAAGTAACATACCATTAAATGTTTAATTAACAAATTTTATAACTATATAAATAAATAAATATATATATTTATATATATATAGTATAAATATTAAATAATAAACAATTTTATTCTCTTTTTCCTTTTTCTTCTCTATTTTAGAAATATTATAAATAATTAATATCTTAAATTATCAGCTGATGCACCTATTTTGAGTAGCTCATCCTTACAGATACCCATAGTACCCTTAGGATTAACTAAAAATAAGTAGCTTTCCAATGGGCATTAAATGTGGGAGGTTGTATATGCCGACTATAGACCAGTTACAACACGGCTCATAGGCATATACAACATGTCTCATTTAATGGTCACATATTTGTTGCCCCATATTTTTTTCTATTAGGGTCACCCATGAGATAAACGAAAAAGTGACGGGACTTAACTACACCCCACCATATGTACCCAGACAACAGCCATAAGATATCTAGTCAAACACCTACACTAATGATCCAATGATTCCAATATATTTAACAACAAAATCACCTTTCATCCCACCACATCTGGGCATTTCTGAGAAGAAGGTGGAGGCGAGTTCCATCCATGGACATACCTAATAGGAAGGAATATTTCTCTAGTATATTTAACAGCAACATAATATTTCACCCCAGAACATCTGAGCATTTCTGAGAAGAAGGTGGAGACGATTTCCATCCATGGAGAAACATGATATGACGTAATTAAGCTAACTGTAAATGTTTTGGGGTCTGTCATGGTGCCACCTTCGCGACCTTCTCCTAGAACCATACTCTTTCTCTCCATTCTAGATGACCATCTTATCGTAAGGAGCATATTCGATACATTGATTATGTATAACAATGAGTGTCATAATATTTATGGCACCACAAATCCTGTGAAATGTATTAGGGATAAACTGTCATGAGTATTAGCATAATATTACTCACTTGCAGGCTAGGTAAAGAGAACCAAATACAACCAAAAATGCAGGTAGAGTGCATAGGAGAGGGAGCTCTCTTTATGCAAGCTTCCATGCATAATATTGTTTCATTTCTAGGCGAGTTAGAGGAGATGAAGCCTTCATTTGAGAGACTGATATTTCAGTTACCTCTCACTGCACATGTTGAGGACAAACCCCCTCTCATTTTTCAGGTAAACCTTTTCCTCTTACTTTTCCATTATTCCCAAGATTTTAATGCACCAGGCCATGTTACAGCTACGAGCTAGGGATTTGTGATGTGTGACTAGGAATTGGCATATCTTCGCTTAAAAGCGAAGAGCTAGAATGTGCGACGAGTAGGGAGTTCAGTTAAATGCGTCGAGGAAAATGTGCAACAACGAGTTGCGACGAGATAACATGAGAGTCGAAAAAACGAAAATTGTAAAATCGACTAAGTATGGGAACATGTGACAAGTTTATAGGAGGTGTCGAAAAACAAACGAGTTGGTGGGCTGAAGTGTGGAGCGACAAGTTGGGTAAACCGATGTGAATCTTGATATTTTATTAGGAAAATTATATGGTTGATCTGGGTAGGCCGACCCACCTTGACTCTTGGAGTCGCATATATATATAGGGCGACATGAGGGAGGAAAGGCATCATCCAACCAAGCAAGTTCAAGCATAAGGCATGGGTATAAGTACATGGACAAGGAAGGAGGACGAGCAAACAAAGAGGGCAAAGTGCAGGTGGACTGAGGGTCGCAGTACTGAGCTAAGGAAACAAAAAATGAAGGTTTTGGGTGAAATCTGGGCGGGCGAAGTGCAGGTGGGGCGACCCTGCTCATGGGTGAGCTGAGGGAGGAGCACATTTGAACGAAGGCTTGAAAAAATTCTGAATGATATTCTAAACAAGTTGAACTGGTTGAACGGGGTAAATGACCAAACGCGCTAAACGAGCCAGAAAGGTTAAATGAGTTGAATGAGCCGAATGGCCTGAACGACCTGAACGGGTTGAATAAGCTGAATGAATAGTGAATGAACTGAGGACAAGATGAACGATAAGCGTGGGCCACCCTGAATGATAGACTTGGGCACTACTGAATGAGGAGGCTGAGTTGATGGGTTTTGGATAGATTGTCAAGGTGAAACTTGGGGTTTCCTAGAAAAGGTTGTGAATGTAAAACACTTGTAAAAGATTGTTGTTATATTATTATTTGGGTAGACTCTAACGATGGAGTTGCCCCTCCCATTAAAAGAATATTATCCGTTGTGCATATTGATATGATGATGTTGAATGTTACTTTCACTGTGTAAAATGATGAATTCTTAGTAGAATTGAAGAAAAATAACTAAGTGTTGAGTGTTAGGCATAGTCTGTACTCATTAGTATTGGTGAAAAGAAATTGGGTAGTCGTACCACACCTGCCTATGTGTGGTTGAAAGATCACCACCAGGATAGGGGCATGATAGATGGTATTAGTTCCCATTGGATATTTGAAGAGAATATGTTCCCACTGTACTTCATGATAGGTGGTATCAGAGGTCCGGATTTGACAGGGCTTTTGAACGATTGAAGGTTGAAGTGTTACTACTACACTTCGTGACAAGTTTAGCAGAGGTGAAGCATTGTGCTTGGGCCAAGTTGAACGATGAGACATGGCAAGTTGGGAAGAATTCCATGGGAGGCTCTTTCTAACCTTATATAGGTTGAAGCTAATGAAAGAAGAGAACCCACAGATTCAAGATGAACTTGAGGTATTGGAAAGGAATGTTGAAGAGAAACTCCTTTGGCTTGGTTGGGAAATGGAGTAGGATATAGCTGTAGATTGCGATGATGAAGAAGAGGAAGCCGTGATGTATGGAAATGTTGCATATGTGATAACGATGGAGAAGGAACTTGAGGAACTTTGAATTTCTTAGGTTGAACCAAGATCATACATATTGCAGGCATTGATGGATGAAGACACTCACATGGAGGAGCCTCATGATAAAGTAAGTATTCCTATTACTACTTGTGTTTAATTGGAGCTTTTAGAGGATGGTCCATATGTGGGGAAGGGAAAATATAGTTTGCCGATGCAATGGAAAACCTTACCATGGATGACTACGATGAGACCTTGTGTGGAGAAGCAAGGACCATTGATTGTTGCAGATCTTGTTGGGGTTGTTTGTGACCTTATGGCAGAAGTTACAAATGCTCGTGACAAGGGAGGAACATGATGATCATTGCAGAGGATGGGTCATGCTTTAGCCATATCGAGAATTGGCTAAGTGATTGACATGACTCATGGAAATATTGGAGAAAGGGCACACTTGAGTTTTGATGATATGATACTTGGGTGGACTTATTCATGGCTAAGATTGAGAGGGAGTCTTGGTGGACCTTTAGTGGGGCAGTGATGATGGAAGAGACCTATGTGATATGATATGATATATATAGTTTGACTAACTGAGTGCACTAAAACTGATTGAGGACTAGGCCGAGATGGCCGATGTTGTGATGGGTCTAATTAGTTAGGCAACATGGGTAGCTTGAATCATGGAAAATAAGTTAGTTAGATGGAGCAAGGAAAACACTATTTGGGGACATTATGTAGGTGCCCTTGTAGAGATGCCACTTATGGGAATCCAGTGAAGAGTGCCAAGGCAGTGATGTTGTGTGAATAGATTTGTTGATGCAACATGGAGACATTTCACTTATGAGCCGATGGAGATGTTGTGCACTTTTATAGAACAAGGTCATGGACTGATTGGATTTGTGAGCAATCTATGAGAGCATTCCTACCACATGGAGAGCAGAGGCATATTGCAGTGACCTTTGAGGCCAAGACATGTATGCTTGTCAAGATGTTGGATGGAGATGATTCATGGAGCTCATGATGACTTGAGATAGTTGCAGCCATTGGAGACTTCATATTATAGTGGTCTTGGAGTATCTCATGCATTGAGGAGCTGAGGTCAGAGGTGTACCTAACTGAGATGTAGTATGGGATGCATATCTTTGGGAACATTTATGGGGTGTTTTAGGAGGAGTGACTTGGTTGGGATGATCGAGACGAGACACTTTGGAGTTGATGGAGTTGCAAAGCTGATGATGCCTTGGTGGAAACACTTCGGCATGGGTTGAGCCAAGAATTGCCCACTTTTGATACATGGTGGATGATCGGTTTATAACCATGGGCAACACATGGATGGTGAGACAGGTGTATACATGTCCTTTTGACAGACTTGAGGTATGGCATATTACAGTTGTGATGGAAGTTTCTTCATGGACCTAGATGTGGCACATTGAGAGTTGGTTTAATGAGAGGATCTCTTCATTTTGAGGAGATGGATCTTACACACACATATGGATGATGATGTTTGGATATATGTGACTAATTGAAATATAACACATTGGCACCAACATCATGGACAACATGTTACAGATGAGATGGAGATTACTTCATGGACTTGGGCATGTCTTACTTTATACTTTGATGGAGATGGGATGGATTCTTGATCGAGTTGATGTTGTGACAAGATGCTGAGAGAAATGATCGATGATGGCATGAGGAGGTGCATTCTCATGGTTTGAGCGTGACAGTTGGATTAGCTACCCAACTAGTTCGAATCATGGGGTCCGGAAGTGTATTGAGATATGTTTGAGTTGGGTTGGGGTATCATGGCAGCAGTTCGCATGGTGGCAATACATGACGAGGTTGACACGATATATGTTGCAGTGATAGCATGTAGCTTGAGTTGGGAGGACAAACCTTCCATGGTGGGGCAGCATGTGGATTTGCGACAGATGTGGTTGACGATCATGGATTGAGGAAACTTTAATATTAATGGAGTAATGAGCCTTGATGGTTTATGCTATGGCAGAGCAGAGGTGGGAAGCATGGACATTTTTGTAGAGGTTGGAGCTAGCAACACTTTGTGATGATGTAAGATGGTGTTGTCGAGGATGGCAACCGTTTAATGTGGGGGAGTATGTCACATCCATGAGTTGGGAATTTGCGATGTGTGATGGGGCATTGGAATATATTTGGTTAAATGCGATGAGCTAGCATGTGCGATGAGTGGGGCATTCGGTTAAATGTTCCTGGGAAAATGTACGACAACGAGTTGCGACGATCCAACGGTAGAGTCGAAAAATGGAAAATCTAAAAATCGGTGAAGTATGGGAACATGCGACACGTTTATAGGAGCTGTTGAAAAACCGATGAGTCGGTGGGTTGACGTGTGGAGTGACGAGTTGGGTAAACCTAAGAGACTCTTGATATTTTATTAGGAAAATTATATGGTCGACCTGGGTAGGCTGACCCACCTTGACTCTTGGAGGTCGCATATATATAGAGGGCGATGTGAGAAAGGAAAGGAATCATCCAACCAAGGAAATTCAAGCATAAGGCATGGGTCTAAGTACATGGACGATCAAGGAGGATGAGAAAACAAAGAGGGCAAGGTGCAGGCAGATCGAGGGTCATAGTACTGAGCCAAGGAAACAAAAAATGAAGGTTTTGGGTGCATCGTGGGTGGGTGAAATGTAGATGGGGTGACCCTCCCCTCGAGTGAGCTCTAGGAGGGGCACATCTGAACAAAGGCCTAAACGAAGTTTAAACGGGTCAAAAAGGTTGAATGGGCTAAATGACCGAACAAGTTAAACAAGTCGAACAGGCTGAACGACCTGAACGGGCTGAACGAGCTGAACAAGCCAAGCAAGTTGAACGAACTGAACGACCCGAATGAGCTAAACGAGATGAACGAGCTGAATGGGTTGAATGACCCAAATGGAGTGAACAAGCTGAAAAAATGGTGAAAAAACCAAGAGAGAGCTGAATGACAGGTGTGGGCCACCCTGAATGATAGATTTGGGCACTACTGAATGGGCAGGCCTAGTTGATTTGTTTTGGAAAGATTGTCAAGGTGAAACTTGGGGTTGCCTTGCAAAGGCTGTGTATGTAAAACACTTATAAAATATTGTTGTTATAATATTATTTGGGCTGACTCTAACCGAGGAGTTGCCCCTCCCATTAAAAGAAGATTATCTGCTATGCATACTTATATGATGTTGATGAATGTTATTTCTCTTGTGTAAAATTATGAATGCTTAGTAGAAATGAAGAAAAATATCTGAGTGTTGAATGTTAGGTGTATTCCATACTCATTAGTATTGATGAAAAGAAATTCGGTAACGGTCCTGCACTTGCCTATGTGTGGCTGAAAGATCACGTCCAGGATCGGGGCGTGACAAGTTAACTCCAAGTGTTGTTCACCATCTTGCCTCATTCTAACTTAATTTTTCATGTATTTCTTTTATTTATTTTTAATTGTTTATTTCTTCCTACTGAATTATGTTTACAAACGTGTTGGGTATTTTTAGATAATTTTCATTTTTATAATTTAATGCAATTTTTTTTAAATGCAAATTCCTTGATGATACCTAGGATACTTTGTTAAGTTAGATGTGAGTAATCATTTTTCCAACATTGTAGATTCTTTGATGATACCAAGGAGACTTTCTTAGGTCAGATATGAGTTCACATTTTTCTAATTCTATACATTTTTTTTTCTTAAATAGAGAAAGGTTAGATATTCCTATTAACTTGTCTATATCGTAAGTTAATTTTTAATGTAATTTATTTATTTATTCTTATTGAATTATTTTTACTAACATGTTCGGTATTTTTAGATAATTTTCATTTTTATAATTTAATACATTTTTTTAAATATATTGTTTATATTTATTTAGATTTTATTTTATTTTGAATGAGATTGCATTTAAAGAAGAGTTATATTTATCAAGATGAGCATAATTAAAGTATTTTATATTTATATTTATATTTTCAATTTCTTTTTAGTTAATGTAACATAAAATTTGGTAATTTTTTTTGAAAATGTAAGTTGAAGTTATGTAATACACCTAATATCAGTAATTTATGGGTTTCTCGTGGCTTTAAAGTTATTTAGGTTTTCAAAAATGCAAATTAAGTAACAAAAAAAAATATTTAAATAATCTTTACAAACAAACATAAAACAATTAAATTTATATAAAAGTCAAATTTTCCCTTGTTATAATCTATTTTTTTGTTTTAAATATTCTTAGAAAACATATATAGTAAGGTATTAATTTGCACCTACATAATTTTGATTTTTGCCTTTGGCTAAAGTTTGACATACATATATATTTGATTGCAACATATATTTTTGATGGTTGGTTCTTGTGTGACAACTGATTTTTTTTTTAGCAATGTTCTTATGTAACAATACTTTATTTTCTTTGTTGCATCAAAGTTTATGAAAACATTTAGAATTCTTTTCAAGTCCTATATTATCTTATCAATGAATTGATAATTTGCAAAGCATATAATCTTTTGGAATGATACTGCAAGAATAGTTGATTGGAGAGAATATGTGAGTTGGAATGAAATGAAAATGTGTGATGGTGTATGAAATGTGAATATGAATTGATTTCCCTTCCCCCCAGCTAAAGGTGCTTTTCAATTTATGATAATATGAGAAAGGGAGTGTAAATGAGTAATTTTCCAAAATTACAATTTTAGCATTCTAAGGAATTTGCCTGACTAAAAATTAGAAAACTACATACCTTCACTTACCCTCAATGTACATGAGTTGTGGGTGCTGAAGAGTGTGGCTGCTGATGCTGTCAGATCATGGAGTATGTAAATAAAGGAATTTGGATCTGCTTCTTTGTTCTCTTTGTTGATGACAAGGCTTGAATATTTATTGTTGTTATGACAAATTTATTTACTGCAAACTACTGAAATGATGTAGTCTACAATTGTTACAAAACCAATAGTACAATTCTAGTCATGCGAATAAATGTGTTGATGTCCAGCATGAAGAGGATTCATTGGATTACCGACCATTGATTAATGTCATTAACCAATGTGAGGCAACTCGCCATTAATGTCAATGAGTGCCAAGGTACCTAAGTACATCTTGCAAAGAGCGAAAAGATGAGTTGATGTCAAGCCACTTGCAAGATCCAATGATTAAGGGACATTGGTGTATTCCCATGATTGTTGGTGAGAGAACCTTCCATTAAGGCATACAAGCCTTAAGGTACAGCTACAGACTCTAGCCTTGAACCTAGATAATGTGTTGATTTCGATAGGCCAAGACTTATTAGAAGGGAGGCCTTAAGGAATCCTCCATCATCTAACGCAAGCATGAAACAATAATTTTGAAGGACTATGGATGAAAATTTTTGCAGTGGTTCAAGGTTTATTTGACAAAGCAAAGAGGAAAATGGAATGAATCAACTTTGTAGGGGTGTTGAATGGTTTTATTGATGGGTTACAAGTTAGTGAAAGAGAGGCAAGAAAGTATAATGAGTGCGAAGGAAAATGAATAGTGGATCAAGGTTTTATTTGAAAACATGAAAAGGAAAATGGAATGAAAATTTTATTAACTAAAGAGGTGGGAATGCAATGAAAGTTTTATTTACTAAAAAAGGAGGAATGCAATGGTGAGACTGACATCTGAAAGCTGTCAAGTGATGAATCTGATCTGACATCATGTGCTCATGCATTGATGTTTCATCTTGGTTGTTGCTTTGATCATTTTCTTTTGAAAGAAATGCGGTCCTTGAGAGACACTGTTTGTTTGTGTCCATGTGTTTATCTTCTTGGAACTTGCAAAAAATTAGTAGTTTTTGTGCAATGAAATGTAAGATTATCAAAAGAGAGAGGTGATAAATCTCTCTATTAATGACATTTATAGAAAAAAACAACTGAGAATCGGTGCTAGTAAAATAAATTCATGAAAGAAAACTAAATGAATTTTTACCTATATCGAAACTAGTGCCTCAAGTTACACGTTGTGTCTTGTCAGCAATTTTTTCTGTTTCAAACTCTAATGATAGCTTTCTCATTTTCTAGATCTCATCGAGATCTTTCCAATGATGCATTAATCACCGAAATCTGATGTCGTATAAGAAAGTTAGGCTGATTTGAAATTTGGGTGAAACAGTTAATATTGTCATGAGGTTTCTCAACTGTAGGATTGCGCCCTTCTTGCATCTAAAAATCTTTTCAATCTTCTTCGACTAGGTCATGACATAAAATTTTCCAGTTTGTGATGTCGTTGGCTTCTATACCTGCAAGACTCAAAGAAACATGATCATATAAATATACTTTATGAAATGAAAAGGCATGTCTACAGGATTCAATCTTCCATCTACAGGATTCTCTTCAAGGCATTTTGCAAAATAATAATCCTGTAGATGAAGCACCCTTATCATTCTTCTCCTTGATCCATTTTCAGTGTTGAAAAATGAGTTGACAGATGGAGGGTGACATGGCAAATGGATGATGTGACATGTTGACTATTTGACTGATGATGTGACAATGAATGTGCAATATTGGCCAATGTTGTGCTGCCATGTGGTGGCAAATTTTTTGTTTAATTAATGTTGTGTCAAAATTGTAGAATAATTAACAAATTCCAATCCCCAAAAAATTTGAACTTATGATCTCCATTACACAATTTGAATGACTTACCAATAGATCACAAGTCACATTTATGAATTTTAGTGGAAGTTTGGAAATTTTAATTACTCTAAAATGAAAATTGAAACAGCAACTTGACAAGTGACCAATCTAAATCCAAGGTTTCTAGGAAAATATGATTCCAAAATATTTTCCAAATCATTTTTCATATCTTTTGAATCCATCGTTTCCAATACATTTAGGAAAATGGGATTCCAAAATATTTGCCAAATTATTTTTCATATCTTCTAAACTCATCCTTTTTGCCCAAAAAGTGGATTTTTTAACCAATTTTTATTCTATAAAAGCTTTGGAAATTTTTATGATTAGATATATATATATATATATATATATGTTCATCGATGTACATTTTCGTGCAATCACTCATGATGAGACAACATCAAATCCTAAAACCTCATAGTCTATCATGATGCATCATTCTCCATTTCAGTGCAAGCAACCAAGAGAGAGATAAGGCAGTGAATCTCCGAAGAGTACAACACAGGCCGGGATACGAGGCTCTGGAGCACTTTTGGGAAACACTACGTAGATTTGACTAGTAGAAATATTTTGAGAATCTGAGACAACGGTGACAATTGCGGGGCAAATCCGAGCTGGGAGGCAGAATTGCACAATTTTCGGGAGGAAGGCCAGGTAGGGCATTGGGGAGCTTCTGGGCCAATCTATGCAATTTCGCAGGGGAGCACTGGGCAAATCATCTAAATGGGGTCTGCGTAATTTCTTGGGTGAAGACAGTGCGGGCAACAAGAGGCACTGGTAGAAAAATCTGCGTGGTTTTTGATAGGAGCACAAGATCAGGCTGTAGGATTTATTGGTAAAAATTGTGCAATCCTAGGAGACAGTCTGGGCTTGGACATTTTTGCACAATTTCAGAGCTGGTTTCAAAGGGGGGAAGAAGGGATGGGCAAGACAACTCTGTGCAATTCCTCAGCTAGTTGTAGAGTGAGGAAGAATGGCAGGACAGGACAACTCTGCGCAATTTTGGAGATCAGTAGAGTCCTAGGTGATAGGTCAAGTCATTTATTTCGGTTGACCAGGAGGAGGCTTGATGGGAGGTCTTGGGGGAAGCATAAACTCGATCAGTTTCCGGGTAAACCTCTGTGCAGTTCTGGGAATTAGTCAGCTGGCTCATTTCCATAATTTCTTAGACGAGGCTATCCACATGATAGCCTCAAGCTATGCATAGTTCTGGGTAGCAGTGCAAGGTTTGTGGGATCGAATCCAGTTGACGGAGGGTTGTCCGGTGGACAAATTTTTAGGAAAATTGACTAAGTGTGAAAGTAAGTGTATTTGTGGATACATGGCAGTGTGATCACACACTTAGCATGACTTGACAATAAGACATCTCAAACCAACAAGATGACATGTTCTTAGTGAGACTGACTCGAAGGTTAAGAGTGACAAGTGCAATGTTTGAAATATGTCTTCGAACGACAGTGACAAAACTTACGTGACAGTGCTTAGAACTTGGTGTGTGAGTGTGAATGAAGTCGACAGAGCGCAAACATCTCATGCACACAAAGACAAACTTTCAGAAGTTCCATAACAAACTCGCGAGCATGACGTAGCAATCAACATACCAAAATACGACCTGTGATCAATCAAGTGAAGAGGGTGTGAAAACTCGACAGGAGCTTAGGGGAAGAGCCCTCATGTTTGTGACCATCAAGGGGAAAAACCAAGGAAGGCTTCGAAATTTGGACATGGTCCAAAATTTTGGAGGGTGTTGCAGCTTCTACAACACCTTCATATGGAACAACTCCTACATCCATACACCAATTGTTAAAATAAAAATAATCATTGCTTGTATCTTCCATTAACACCTTGACCATCACATGCTGATTATCAAGACTGCTTGTGACACTTTAAACTCGTCTCTCATCAACATTTCCTTCCTGCTGATTTTTATTTTCCAAATGGCCCATGAGACTTTTAGCTAGTCTCCTTTCAACATTATCATTCTCTCTCTCTTCAAGGTTTACTCCTTGTTTAGGTTCACAAATAACTTCTTCTTCAACAATTATGCCTTGCTGCAACTCAAATCCTTTGATATTTTACTCCAACTAATCATTTATCTTCTATTCAAACTCCTCAAGTTTATCCATCAACTAAGCATTTGATCTTTGTCCCAGCTTCACCTGCAACAAATTCTATTTTACTTTCTTTTGGAGAGTCCATATATAACCATGGTCTTCCTCATATTTTTGTATCAGTCCTCTCATCATCTCTAGCCATAATTTAATTTTAGCTACTTATCTATCAAATTCAACACAATATGATTTCCTATGGCTTACCTTCGAACCTTTATTATGACCATCAATAGTCATAAATCTCCTTCTTCTATGAGCTTCTCCCTACTCACAGTGAACTACAAACAAGCCACATCAACAAGCTGACTCCATCAACCTATTTGTAAATACCATACTAAACTTGCGCATGCCTAGTCTTCACCTAGTATTTTTGCTAACTCCTTTCTCTGAAATCTGCATCTGAGAACTCTTTGCTCTTATGGCTTCTAAATTCAATTTACTCATCTTCTTCCTCCAAGGAATTTTCTTGTCCTCCTTTTCTATTGCAAGGTTCCTTAACATCATCACTTCCACTTGTAATCAGTAATTAATTAAGAAAATACCATTACCTTACTATGAAAATTGCTCTTGAACATGTGTCACTATAGTTGCAGTCTTCTTTATTGGATCTACCTTCAACGTTACAGTCTTCTAATATGCTTCACTTAGAAATCTCTATTTTTTTCAGAAGCAAAAGTTCATCTACTTCCTCCCAAAGTATATTTTCTTCCATACACTATCTTCTTTACATTTCCATCATGCAATCATAAATTTTCAAATTCAATAATAACTAAAACAAAATAAGTTACCTCAATCAGGTTTTCAAATTTGATTCTGCTCCATGCGTCTACTACGAACTATGAACTTTACTATATTCCTCTCTTTAAGATTTCCATTATGTAATCACTCAATCAGATTTATCAGATCTGATTATGCTACATGTTCTGATTTTTTTCTCCAAAATTTTGTTTCCTTGCTGAGTTACTCTAATCTCATCACCAAAGTGTTTTTAGGCTCTGATACCACTTGATGGCATGTGAATCACATAGCGACGTCAATATCCCCAATCTACTCCACACACAACCCCGCATTTACATCCAATTCAACAATATTTCATGAAACATTTAACATATGCATTCAATATAAGAATATGAATTTGTTTTGATGAATTCCATGAGATATTTTTCTCTCACCTTCCACTCTTTATCTCACCTCATTTCATAAATCCAATTACATACATATCTAATTAACAAATTGTGCAATGGTTAAACTAGAAAGGGGATTTAAAAATCAAACATTCAGTCCTAAGATTTTCTTGTGCAGTCGCTACGAAATAATTTTATAGTGCACATTTTCCAATTTACTCTTTCATTACTATCAAATGATTTCGTAGCACTTGTTAATTTTTATTTATTTATTTTGGTTTCAGGGAAGATGAAACGAATCAAATATCTTCCCAAACAACTCTCCATGGCCCTTGACTTTCTCCTCCACTCAATATATGGTTTTCTTTGCTTCCCTTCTCCTAAGTTTGCAACGCTAAATTTTCCAATCGAACAAACAATCAAAAAGTTTTTTTTTATTATAAAAAATCCAAAGAGTGTACTATGTCTCTATAATAAGACTCAAATCGTTGTAAATACCACATAACTAATATGCCATAACACAATGAACATTCCCCCACATGGTTTTGTAACCATTACAATAAGAATACCAAAGATAAATGAAGAATCACACAACGATTGAAGCTACAATTTTCATATTTTTTATGTAAATTGGTTCAACATGCTACAAGATTTTAATATTCAAATGAAAAAATTCCATAACTTCACAAGGATTAATCAAATTAGTTAATCAACTGAATTTTATTCAATCTCAACCATTTAGCAAGAACATAACTTACAATCCAAAATTTATGTTCATTTGTGCCACTCACATAGGGAATACCTTCCATTTCACGCAGATTGGAAAGTACAAGCGGGTCTGCAAACTCAGGACTATAGTTACACAAAGAAAAAACAAGTTCCTCTCTTGTCTCCCTCTCTCTTCTCCTCATCTCTTTTTCCCAACACTTTTTTTTAATTGTTTCAAAAAAGGAACTGGCTATGACAACCAAGAGTCACAAAGTGTGAATCATTTCCCCTTCTCCACAAAATAAGAAAAACTAAAAAACTATATTTACATTAGAAAATAAATTCTCCAAATTATTTTAAAAAGGTCAAAACTCAATTCCTAATTTAAATATTTACAATATTTTACAAAACATTTAAAATTCCATCCCAACGTTACCATGTAGCCATCCCATCACATTGGTAAAATCTTGTTTAGACTTCTTCAATTTTTGTGCTTGGCATATGGACCTACATTACTATTTGTGTCATCATCTGTGGGGAGTTAAATGTGCCATACAAGTAGGGTAATATAACTCCACACTCAAGGGGATATGGTGTGCATTTATGTCATCTTCACAATGGGGTCACATTTTTATCTACCTAATGTGGAGGTGGTGTGTCACAAGGTCTTGCCCTTATGGAATAATATTTTACCACATTCATTTTCATTCATAAATTGAGTTTTTAAATTGTGAAAAATAAAGTCAATAATTTTAGGTATTAAGGGCTTATGTAGGGCAGGGGGAATTATAGATGTTGGGGGCTATAAAATGAGGTATTTCATCAGAATAAGGGCACCTATGTTATTTTTATTAAAAGGATGTATTGGAAGGGGGTTTAACAAAAGGAATTTTGGAGGTTTTATAAATATCTAGTAATTTTAAGGATATTCTTTAAACATTATGTCAACCGAGGCCCTATGATGCAAATTGACTAAGTGGAGATCTCATGTGGTGTGCATTTCTGTCTTCTTTACATTATGGTTTTTACCATTAAGTCATATGTGCAAAATTATATGATGTGAAGGTGTATGTTCCCATTATTTAGATCCATAAATACGTATATGAATGTATGTATATGTATCATCCTAGCATGGTGTCACATTTTCACCCATACCGCTCAAAAGTGAGACAAATGTATCTTTAGGCAACATGGGGTGTTTTCTCGTTACGCTTCCTTTATCACTCAAGTAATGGAAGTCTAAGTGACACAAATATATATAATGTTGTCTCATTAACCTCTTATCACTAAATGCACACAATATCGTCTCATTAACCCTTTATTACTTAAGAAATTGATGTCTAAGTGACACACACGCAAATTTTTTTATTTTTTTATTTATTTTTTGTTTAGGTCAACTCTCTTACATTTCAAGGTCAGAGTACAAGAATGTGCACCTTTACTTTTCAAGTCGCTAATTTATATTTTTGATGGGTACACTTTTGCTTTTCATGTGGTGAAAATTGGAGATGTTCTTTTTGTATTTCCTTTACACACAACTATGTGTATACACATTTAGAGCTTTTAAAGAGCTTTTAATAATGAATATTTATACAACTTTACTATTGGGGCGATGAAGTTTGAAGATTCCATTTTGTTTTTTTTTGTTTATTTATTTCTTTATGGATTGGTATGTGTATACAACTATGTTTATATAGAATCACAACCCTAGTAGATAGATTCACAACCTTACTAGTGATGTAAACATGAAACATGCATTTATGTCACAGATTTAACATGTGAATATGAGTATGCCTTTAAATATGTTAATAGAGAAATGGATGAAGTGAATATAAATGTACATATATATCCACACCTTAACTCTAAAGTGAATTATGAGTTTATACACATCTCTTATAAAAATAATTATATTGATGAATTTGTTAAAATTATATTGAGGAATTTATTAAATTAAATTATAAGTTTTTTTTATACAATTATATTTTTTTACTATTTAAAATTGATATGTTTTTTTAAAATTTAATATAAATATGCATTTATTTGAACATATGAATATATTCATGCATATACATTCACACTGCCCATATGCATTCACACTTTAATCCTAGAGTTGATTTTGAACTTAATTAACTTGGTTATCAATTTTAATTTTTCTAATTAAAGGTTTCATTCTTACCATATAATAATATGGATGAACTTGCTAAAGTTGATTATAAGTTTTAAGTTATATGTTTTCAAACTTATTAAAATTGATTATAAATTTATTTCTTTTGTAATTCGATTTCTTTTAAAAAATATTCTTTCGATCTCTCAAAACAATCATGAAGAAGCCCCTTTCTTCTCGCCCTACCTCTTCTCCCTTACTAAGAGCTTCATTAATTATGAAGCCCCTTTCTTCTAGCTCTACCTCTTAGTCATCCCTATAAGGCTTCCAATGGATCTGTTTCCTCACGATCAATTTACTAATCATCTCTTGCATTGTTAATGAAATGAATTTGTTTACAAGTTGTTGCAGATAGATGTGTTAGTGTCAAGCTTCTCTACCATTGAAAATGAGTCATCTAATTGTTATGCTCCAGTTTGATATAGAGTATGAAGCGTCAACAAGCCTAAAAAATTATGCTAAAAATACATATATAATACGGTTTACATGTGACAAATAGTCAACCCACAAAGGTAACATTTTGTAGATGACAAGTGGATGTGTAAGACAACTTACAAACTTAAATTGAACATTGTTGACTAATACAGAGATGGAATGGATTTACGATAAAGAATGTTTTCATAGGAATATAAAGTATTTTAATTTAATAATATATTAATTTATATTAGAAATTAAAAGATGATTGTAGTTATAATATTATATTTCTAAGTGATAATGTTAAATTTTATTTAAATAAATTAAAATTAATGTGAAAATATATTAATGAAATACAATGTAATTAAATGTTAAAGTATTTGATAATAATAATTTATATTTTATAATGATGATGTTGTAACTTTAAACTACTTACTTTTAACTTTTGTTTATTTAATTTTAATTTCATTTAATTTGTTTATTTAATTTTAAATTTCAAAAATTTAAATGAATGGAATCACTCAATTTTTTTGGAAAAAATAATTTTTAATTTAATTAATAAAGACCAAATTACAATACAATAATTTAAATTTAGTGAAAATTTATGTGTTATTAATTAAATTAAAAATTATTGTAGACATGAAATACATCAAATCTCTTCCTTATAAGGAAATGGTCATCCGGGAACGATTATTGTAGACATGAAATACATCAAATCTCCTCCTTATCAGGAAATGGTCGTCCGGATTGGAAAGATAGAGGACGGTTCTGGGACGTTGTCGATTAAGTGGTACCAGGACAGACTCTATTACCTTTACAGGCAGCTGAATTTGCAAGCAATAAATATCAGGGTTCTCCATCGGTATATCCAGCTGCCACTTCAACTTGAACTACTTCCCTTCGCAAAAGGCCCTGTCCCAGTTAAATAGATGGAGATGACAGGTGGAGATGACAGGTTTGCTGGTGGTAGCAGACAAGTTGTGCGGGGCAGGAAGATTCGGGAATCTGGAGGAGGGTGCATACAATAAGATTATATCTAAGGTATATAGGGCTAAGTAAGACGTGAGTACTCATTTTTGCAACTCTGTAGATTCCTCGATTACTTGATGATACCTAGTATGCTTTGTTACGTCAAATGTGAGTACCTATTTTACTGTAGATTCCTGGGTGATATTTAGGATATTTTGTTCCGTCAAATATGACTTCTCATTTTTTTCTTTCTGTCTTTATATATATATATATATATATATATATATATATATATATATATATATATATATATATATATATATATATATATATATATATATATATATATATAGATATATATATATATATATTTTTTTAATAGTGAAAAGTTAAATAAGTCTATTAATTTTGACTGGTCTATATTATAAGTTAATTTGGAGTTGATGAAAATGTCCAAAAATTTCCTAAAAGAGCACACTTCATTTTTTCACTCTCATTCTATACTTTTTGACTAATCTTGGGAGAATGATGTTTTGGAGGGTCAAATCAAACCCATTTTGAAAAATAAAGGCATATGTGGAAACTAGACTAGATAAGATTTCCAATGAGCTATCATGGGATCAATTTGGACTTTGGGAAGAGAGTTAAAATCAACCTACAATATGGAGGGCGCGTTTGGCCAGTTCCCTTTCAAACACAGAGCACCTAGGGTGTTGCGCTCTTTTTTGGGGCATCTAATGAGAAAAAGGTCAACATCATTAGATTCAAAGTGATGAGGACATGCACCCTGTGCATTTTCTAGGCTTTTGGATGAAAACAGGTCAGTCAAAAAGGTCAAAAACCACCAAAAAATCACTTTTCTATTTCTGGCTTCGGTGCTACATGTTTACCAGTCTTGGGAGATTCACTTTTTGATAAGGAAAATGAGCTCCTAATTGAAAACTGAAGACATGTCTAGAAGGTAGACTTGAAGGGCTTTCAAACAAGCCATCTTTGAGCAAATTTGGACACCGGGAAGGCACCCAAAAGCAGTCCTGAACTTGAAGGGCATGTTTGGCAAAGAGAGGGTGCATTTGTGAGTCTTCTCCATTTTTCAGAGTTTCTCTCCTGTTTTGATTTTCACCTTGGAGAATGATGATTTTACCGCTGTAAATGATCAAATTGGATGTAATTATTATATTTTTACTATTACCTAGGGTAAATGCATTAGGTAAATCAAGAAGATGAGGTGTAATGAATCATTTCATTTAAGATAGGAATGAGTCACTTGGACCATCCTATAAGTTAGCTATCAATTCAGATTTTTGTGTAATATCTTCCTCACCTCATGGATTCGATCCCTAAGGATGAGGGGAAGTGGTTTTCATGTCTATTTAGTCCCTTTCTTCACCATAGACAAGGGTTAAACTCATTTGGATGTTGTACTATTGATCAGAGACACTAGTGTAACTAATATTTGGCATAATTTAATGAATGAGTTGCAGCTATTTTCGTGGAATACCTGTGGTATGGAATTTTGACATAGTTTCTTCTTATGTTTCATATGTTTGAATGTTTTGTACTCCCATGTTTTAGTTCACTATTATGATATGTTGATTTTCAATTTGATGAGCAGAATACATCTTACATGCTCTGTTTTGGGGAAATCTTGATAGTTTGTCCATTTTCTTCAGTTTAGAAAGAATACATGCTTGTCCTGCTCTTTCTAGCACCTCACCGGTCTTATCCATCTCACTTCATAACCTTAAAGTGTTTGAGTGCATACCTACATTGCTCCATCAGATGTTTGCAATCATACCCTCATTTTCCTCGACTTAGTCTTTTCGAACTAATCCACTTCCAACAACTCCAATCAAATCAAATCAAAACCCTGAGCTACTATATCTAGCCTAAAAACCTAATCTATCCAGCCCTTTTGGCTGTGATACTTTGGAGAGAGCCCTCTCCAACTTTGTAGGGCTAGCTACCAAGTCAAAAGATTGGTCTGTGGTTACCTCAGCTGGACTCTTTCTCAGCCTTGGAGATCCAAAGGAGTGATAACAACCTACAACGTATTTTGGTCATACAATTTTCTTCTAACACTCATACATTGGGGGACAATTTGCTATCACCAAAAAATGACCACCTAGCAATTTCTAACTAGGCAAAGCAAAATACACCATATAGGATTAATTTTACCATAGTAAAATCACTTTTACCATTGGAAATAATATAGTAAACCATTTTTATTAAATTATTTTCTCATTAAAATTAAGAAACCTCATGAGAATTAATAAATATATCATTATTTATTTAATTTTCTCTAGGAATAATTATTAAATCATTGCTTGATAATTATTCCTTGTCACATTTGACTAAATCCGCTAGCAATAATTAAATAAATGTCTATTTATTTATTATTCCTTAATTTTGTTATTGGAATAATTGTTAAATCACTATTTAATAATTATTTTCATTTCTCATCATTCTTAATCCTCGCCAAATAATTAATAAATCATTTTATTTGTTAATTATTTTTAAATAAATATATTTGACCATTTTGAATATCTTTTCCCTCTCCAAAAAATATAATCAAGTATTCCTAATGGTTAGATTTTGATTTGGTCAATATTATTTTATTATTCTCCATTTTCATGATTAAATCAATACTTTGTTATAAATAGGAGAGTTTTCCATTCATTCTCCACCATGATTATTATGATCGTCACCATTGTCGTCTTTGAGCTCTCTCTTGAGTTCTACAAATTGTTTTGGTTTTTTCACACATTGAGAGAGAGAACTGATTACTGAAGCATCAATGACATCAAAGGACCCATCCCACAGAAGGGGATTTGCAGACCCTTTTGTAGATCTCGTTCACTAGGTGTTATCAATAAAGATTTATTATTTTAAAAGTCTTTCTAGTTGGGTTATTAGATTGGATATATATATATATATATATATATATATATATATATATATATATATATATATATATATATATATATATATATATATATATATATATATATATATCTATATATATATATATATCTATATCTATATCTATATCTATATATATATATATATATATATATATATATATATATATATATATTGTTGTTTGCTGTTTTGGATCATAGATGTTTTGTTTTTGTAGGTTGTTCTAGTTTTTTTATTAAAGATCTGAAGCACAAGCAACCACAAATTGTTGTTAGGGTCATCTATCACCAATGACTTAAGTGAGATGTTTTTGGTACACCTTCGAGGAAAGTTCATACTAACACTCTTACCAAAAGATACACAAACTTCTCCCAAAATGAAACTAATAACATAGCTAATCCCTTTAGGTGGGCAAATGCATATTATTTTTCCCAAAAGAAGGCTAAAACAATCAATATTATGCGATTGCACCTTCCTTTTCACCAGAAATACAATACCAAAACTATACTTTTCCATGCATGCAAGTGTATATGTTTCTCTAAACAATCTTCTAAAGAAACCTTAACACAATAAAGCACACTATTATTAATTTTCCTCTCCAAGAATCTAATTCAATAGTATATACAAGGACCTGTTTTCCTCTTCACTTCTTTTTGAAGAGTTCTAACAAAACAAATACTTCCTTGCATATATATATATATATATATATATATATATATATATATATATATATATATATATATCTATCTATATATATATATATATATATATATTTATTTTCCAAGGAATTTAACACACTAATTATTCTTTTTCCAAAAGTTAGCTAACTCACTAGCTATTAGGCATGCAATACAAAATATTTTCCTATCGTTTCACACATCAAACAAATTTGTCATATTTCCTCAAGAAATAGCATGAATAACAAATCCTTCTCAAATAACACAACCAATGGTCTTTTATGCAAAGGTTTTGTGTGAACTCTTTCTCAAAAAGGTTACTCACATATTCATTTCTAGTAGATCAAATATACTAGATATTATTCATATGCACATAAACACCTATTCTATTTAAGAGCCCAATGTTTCTCTTTAAAAATTTAATGCATATGCATCATGAGAATATCATTGGTAATCTTTTAAATTAAATTATTCAATTCCTTTTCAAGAATTTTTTTCCCTTGGAAAAATTCGTAATTTCACTAATATAAGAAATTACATTTTGTAGATGCTTATGCATATTCAAAAACTGTTTAGTGACATAGCTGTCATCATCTAGAGTATCAGAGTTCAAAAAGAAATCTGTTACCTTTGATCCACGCAGGGAGGTAACAGTCCAAAAAATACTGTAGACAAACATGATATACTATTGACATAACTATCCAGAAGTACAATATATATACAAAATTTGAAAAAAAACCAGGTGCCCTGCAATCTAAGCAATAATATCCATATAAGGCCGATGATAGTATTGATAATGGGCACCATCAATCTGTTCGTGGATCATCCAGATGCCTGGCTCCTACAGAGCAGCTTCTTTAGAAAGGCGGTCAACAACTGTGTTTTGCTCCCCGATGTATTGGAGTTTTTGGAGGCCGCCATGGACCATTCAGGAGGCAGGGGAGGAGGATGATGTGGAGGCCTGCCTCACCTCTTCTGGGTGGTCTGTGCAAGTGTTGAGGCCAACTCCTTAGTGCCAGGCTGTGCAGATGTTTTATCAAAGCAGGATACTGTTTATTGAGGTTGTTCCCCACATACTCGAGGTTGTTCCTCCCTTACCAGTTCCTCATGCACTTCTGTCTCTGGCTCCAATGGTTCTTGCGAGTCCTCTCTATTTTTCTTCCTGATCCTCCAAGCATTAAGTGGGAAATCCTCGAAGAGATGCCCCACTTTATGGAATCGCCTACATCTGAAGGGGACTCCTTCGTAATCCAATAACTATCTCCTTGTAACATTCCTCCATTGAATGTTTATGTGCTCCAGTAAACCATTAGAGAGTTCTAAATGTACCAAGATTCTAGCAGATACCATATGCCCTGTAGTCTGGAAGGAGGCGGTGTAAGTGAGGTAAGTTCCCATAGCATCCCCAATTCACTTGAAGACATCTTCCGTCCAGAAATGAAAGGGCAGCATTGGGAGCCGAACCTAGATTAGTCCAGCATCAACCCTTTCCACCTCAGGATCAAACATTGGTGTCCATCGTCGGAGAAGCACAGGGGTTTGGTCTGTGTGCCAAATAGTAAAGAGAACCCAGTTGGTATGGGCCAAGCAGTTGAACCTCAGCGCAAACCATCCCTTGACAAACGTTTGAACCCTAGGGGGTTCCATCATATGATGGCCCGAAACCTCCATCGTCCATTTCTATAGAAGCTCGACATTGTAGTGCTTGCCATGAACCCATCCCATAAGAACCCTTTCCGCCGAGTCCATAGTTTCAATAAGCGATATATCCTCTGATAGTTTGAGGAAAGTCTCGCTGCTTCGGAATTGAAGGCATCGATTCCTTTTAGATACCCCTCTGACTCCGCTGCCTGAAACTTCAAAAATCCCAATAGGATGTGCAGTCACCTGAGAGGCAGAAACCCTAGCCGTAGATGTGCTCTTCACCATGATGGAGTCGAAAAATCTAGGGATAGAGCCGATACTAGTAAAATTGCCAAGTGGTGGAGCCACCGGGGCCGAAGGTACAGATGTGGCGGGCGCTTGTGATGTCGTAGTCAAAGGATGGACGTTCGAGGGTTTGTTTATTCAGCCAAAGAGGGATATGGACCAGAGATCACCCCTAGGGTTTGCTCACCCAAACGATGAGATGGCTCACCCAAGGCTAATGATTGCGGCAAGGGGGGTTGGGAGATGTACTCTTTGATAGTATATGCACCTTCAGGGAGTGAGATGGAGGGTATAAGAGGCCAAGAAAAGGACTGAGAAAAGGAGGAGAGGGCTTCTACTTCCTCAGAGAGTTCATGGTCAAATGAGAAAAAACCCTCCGTAGTGGTCCTGGGTTGTGTCCAAATGGGAACATCCTCCGAAGGGTCTGTAGAATAATCAAGAAGATCCTCCATAACTGTCAATCCAGCTAGCCGACAGCTGCCTATAGGTTCGATGCAAGAGAACAGGGAATGTCGGTGAGAGGGACTGAAACCGTCGAAGGGAAAATGTCTAACAGGTTGGCAAGGCCCGTAAAATATTGAGTTGATGGTTACATGAGGCGCAAGGAGGTGTAACAGTTAAGGGGACTGACTGTGGAGGTGTACTACTTTCCCTAAAGCCTGTGATCGGAAACTGCCTCGTAACCCTGACCCCATCTCTGCTCCTCACACTATGGATCTTTCGTAAAGGATAATTGTAGCTTTTCTTTCTTTCTAGATTGCCAACAACCTGTGATCTTCATCCTCCTTCTATCAAACTTCCCTTTTCAAGAATTATCAACATAATTGTTCTATTTTGTGCATGCGAATAACTTATCTATTTTCAATAAATATCAAACTTAATAGTTATTTGTTTGTGCATGGAATTAGTTTATTTATTTTATAGAACATCAACAAAAAGCTTATCTCTATATTCACATAAAAACTATTCTTATCTTGCTGACAAACCAAATGGAAATAGTTTGTTTTACTCTATTTTTCCTGTTTTAGCCATCAAATTTGGGCGCGGTTTCCAAACATCTGGAAATGAATTTTTGGAAAAGAAAAGAGATTTTTTGTGGGAATCGGTTAATTAAAAAAAACTCTCTCAGGTTTTACACAAGTGTCATGGTTTGGAAGATTTGAATGAATCTTTGCAACCCATGTTTCCAGATTTCAATATTAAATAATTTCCTATTTTTTCATCAATTTTGGATACATTTTTCGAGATGCTGAAAATAATTTTTTCAAATCGGACAGAGGCTCTTGGCGAGAATGAGCTGATCTACAAAATTCTCTTTCAGTTTGTATGAATATATCATAGTTTGGAAGATACAAAGACATATTTGGACCCTATTTTCTAATAACTCACGCAACTCACACAATTATTTAGCCATGGAAATATTTAAGAATTCAATGCACATAAGATATTTAGGAATTCAATGAAAAAACACTTATTCCTCTATGCATGAAATTACATTGAGGTTTTCTCAAGAAAATAATCTATCATGTGAATTTTTTCAAGCAAATAAATTCGGTTCTTATTTGTTCATGCAACATATGCAGACACAATAATTTTAAAAGAGCATATTTAGTTATCTTTTAACGCGTGCTTGGAATGCCTCCTTCCTCTCTCTTAGCTCCATTCTACATGTATTCTATCATTAGTTCTCATATTTTCTCATATGTTTACAATAAGTAGAATTAAGAAAATGCAATAGATTTTCTAAATCCTAAAAGCATCCCATAAATAAGCTTTGTGCTAAATTCTATAATCACTGAATATATCATCTATAAATCACTCCATAAATCATATTTTTCTAAATTCTAAAATCACTCAATAAATCATCCAAAGTATTTTCAAGGTCAATTTGCTTTTGCCTTATGGACAAAATATCACTTATCCATAGGTTTTCTAAAACTATGACTCATTACTGAAAAATACACCAACTTGGAAATACAATTTATTTAGATAGAAGATTATAAATTATTCTCAATATAAGAATTAAGAATTAACAATATTTAATGATTCAACAATGCTCATTTTACTAGAGTTTTTACTCTAGCTAACTAGAGGGATATTATAATGATGTTGTTGTGAACCTACACTACTTATATTTAATATTTATTTATTTAGTTAGAAAAAAATCAAATTATATATATATATATATATATATATATATATATATATATATATATATATATATATATATATATATATAATTTATTAAATAAATATTATAAATATTAATATAGATTTTATTTAATTTTAGATTTACTAAGTATTTAGTGGTTACAATTCTAAGAGTTAGTTCAATTGTTCAATTTCCTATTAGTCAATGCACCTCACTATTAAGAGGTTACCCAGTCAATTCTCCTCAATACTCTTGGAGTTAGACTTTGTTAATGATACAAACATATTTTTGAGTGTAAAAGTTTGAGAAAAATAATAACCATTATACCCAACTACAAAAGACAACTCTGATTGTTATCCTAACATAAATTATATTTATATAAAAAGAGATTATCTTTATTAATTAATTTAAATAAAAAATATGAAATAAATTATTACTATTTTAATTTATATAATAAAATGACATTCCAAAATGGATTAAAATCAACATTTTTGATTCACATATATTAATATTATCATTTTAAAATTTTAATATAATATACATAATTTTTTTAAACATAAATGATTTTTAATTAATTAATAACCATAAATTATCATATAATAAATTGAATTCAATAAACAAATATTTTTTATTTTTGTTACTAATTTTTTTAGTTTAATACTCTATTAGAATATATACCTTATAATGTTGATAATGTTAATAAAATAAGTATACTATTACCATATTCCTTGCCCTCTAAATGAGCCAACAAAAAATATAGAATATGTCCGACATAACAAAATGTATATATACATATATAGCATTTTAAATCCAAAACTCCGATCCATTGCAATCCATTTTTTCCCTACTTAATGGTAAAACTTCTGTCCTCGAGACAAATATATTCATTTTATTTTTTTTAAATTTAAAACTCGTCGTAACACAATTGTATTTATTATCTTTTTTAATATTAATATAAATAAAAATATGTTAATGAAGATAATATATAAAATGAACGTAAGAAAATCAAAACTCACTCTTTATTTATATCGATATTGAGATTTAAAAAATAATGTGAAAATCTCGAATGAAAAATTATAAAAACAAAAATTAATATAAACTATTTGTTTGTACCAAGTAATATCAAAATCACAATTGTACACTTAAAACGAGGGGTTCCTTATTTGAGATCGTTTTACTTCTGAACAACAAACTACTGATAAACCTCGCTTTCAATGATTGATTAATAAGTTCCATGAGAAATTGGAATGCGCCTCGTCGTCACACAGACAATGGTTGAAACTCACACCCACAAGGGTTAAACTCATTTGGATGTTGTACTATTGATCAGAGACACTAGTGTAACTAATATTTGGCATAATTTAATGAATGAGTTGCAGCTATTTTGGGGGAATACCTGTGGTATGGAATTTTGACATAGTTTCTTCTTATGTTTCATATGTTTGAATGTTTTGTACTCCCATGTTTTAGTTCACTATTATGATATGTTGATTTTCAAGTTGATGAGCAGAATACATCTTACATGCTCTGTTTTGGTGAAATCTTCATAGTTTGTCCATTTTCTTCAGTTTAGAAAGAATACATGATTGTCCTGCTCTTTCTAGCACCTCACCGGTCTTATCCGTCTCACTTCATAACCTTAAAGTGTTTGAGTGCATACCTACCTTGCTCCATCAGATGTCTGCAATCATACCCTCATTTGCCTTGACTTAGTCTTTTCGAACTAATCCTCTTCCAACAACTCCAATCAAATCAAATCAAAACCCTTAGCTATTATATCTAGCCGAAAACCCTAATCTATCCACCCCTTTTGGCTGTGATACTTTGGAGAGAGCCCTCTCCAACTTTGTAGGGCTAGCTACCAAGTCAAAAGATTGGTCTATGGTTACCTCAGCTCGACTCTTTCTCAGCCTTGGAGATCCAAAGGAGTGATAACAACCTACAACATATTTCGGTCATACAATTTTCTCCTAACACTCATACATTGGGGGACAATTTGCTATCACCAAATAATGACCACCTAGCAATTTCTAACTAGGCAAAGCAAAATACACCATATAGGATTAATTTTACCATAGTAAAATCACTTTTACCATTGGAAATAATATAGTAAACCATTTTTATTAAATTATTTTCTCATTAAAATTAAGAAACCTCATGAGAATTAATAAATATATCATTATTTATTTAATTTTCTCTAGGAATAATTATTAAATCATTGCTTGATAATTATTCCTTGTCACATTTGACTAAATCCGCTAGCAATAATTAAATAAATGTCTATTTATTTATTATTCCTTAATTTTGTTATTGGAATAATTGTTAAATCACTATTTAATAATTATTTTCATTTCTCAGCATTCTTAATCCTTGCCAAATAATTAATAAATCAGTTTATTTGTTAATTATTTTAAATAAATATATTTGACCATTTTGAATATCTTTTCCCTCTCCAAAAAATATAATAAAGTATTCTTAATGGTTAGATTTTGATTTGGTCATTATTATTTTATTATTCTCCATTTTCATGATTAACTCAATATTTTGTTATAAATAGAAGGGTTTTCCATTCATTCTTCACCATGATCATTATCATCGTCACCATTTTCGTCTTCGAGCTCTCACTTAAGTTCTACAAATCGCTTTGGTTTTTTCACACATTGAGAGAGAGAACTGATTACTCAAGCATCAAGGACATCAAAGGACCCATCCCACAGAAAGGGATTTGAAAACCCTTTTGTAGATCTCCTTCGCTAGGTGTTATTAATAAAGATTTATTATTTTAAAAGTCTATTTACTTGGGTTATTACATTGGATATATATATATATATATATATATATATATATATATATATATATATATATATATATTGTTGTTTGCTGTTTTGGATCATATATGTTTTGTTTTTGTAGGTTGTTCTAGTTTTGTTATTAAAAATCTGAAGCACAAGCAACCACAAATTGTTGTTAGGGTCATCTGTCACCAATGACTTAAGTGAGATGTTTTTTGTACACCTTCGAGGAAAGTTCATACTAACACTCTTACCAAAAGATACACAATCTTCTCCCAAAATAAAACTAATAACATAGCTAATCCCTTTAGGTGGGCAAATGCATATTATTTTTCCCAAAAGAAGGCCAATCAATATTATGCATTGCACCTCCCTTTTCACCAGAAATACAATACCAAAACTATACTTTTCCATGCATGCAAGTGTATATGTTTCTCTAAAGAATCTTCTAAAGAAACCTTAACACAATAAAGCACACGATTACTAATTTTCCTCTCCAAGAATCTAATTCAATAGTATATACAAGGACATGTTTTCCTCTTCTCTTCTTTTTGAAGAGTTCTAACAAAACAAATACTTCCTTGCATATCTATATATATATATATATATATATATATATATATATATCATTTTCCAAGGAATTTAACACACTAATTATTCTTTTTCCAAAAGTTAGCTAACTCACTAGCTATTAGGCATGCAATACAAAATATTTTCCTATTGTTTCACACATCAAACAATTTTGTCATATTTCCTCAAGAAATAGTGTGAATAACAAATCCTTCTCAAATAACACAACCAACGGTTTTTTATGCAAAGGTTTTGTGTGAACTCTTTCTCAAAAAGGTTACTCACATAATATTTCTAGTAGATCAAATATACTATATATTATTCATATGCACATAAACACCTATTCTATTTAAGAGCCCAATGTTTCTCTTTAAAAATTTAATGCATATGCATCATGAGAAAATCATTGGTAATCTTTTAAATTAAATAATTCAATTCCTTTTCAAGAATTTTTTTCCCTTGGAAAAATTCGTAATTTCACTAATATAAGAAATTACATTTTGTAGATGCTTATGCATATTCAAAAACTGTTTAGTGACATAGCTGTCATCATCTAGAGTATCAGAGTTCAAAAAGAAATCTGTTACCTTTGATCGATGCAGGGAGGTAACAGTCCAAAAAATACTGTAGACAAACATGATATACCATTGACATAACTGTCCAGAAGTACAATATATATACAAAATTTCAAAAAAAACGAGGTGCCCTGCAATCTAAGAAATAATATCCATATAAGGCCGATGATAGTATTGATAATGGGCACCATCAATCTGTTCGTGGATCATCCAGATGCCTGGCTCCTACAGAGTAGCTTCTTTAGAAAGGCGGTCAACAACTATGTTTTGCTCCCCGACGTATTGGAATCTCTGGAGGCCGCCATGGACCATTCAGGAGGAAGGGGAGGAGGATGATGTGGGGGCCTGACTCGCCTCTTCTGGGTGGTCTGTGCAAGTGTTGAGACCAACTCCTCAGTGCCAGGCTATGCAGATGTTTTATCAAAGCAGGATACTATTTATTGAGGTTGTTCCCCACATACTCGAGGTTGTTCCTCCCTTACCAGTTCCTCATGCACTTCTGTCTCTGGCTCCAATGGTTCTTGCGAGTCCTCTCTATTTTTCTTCCTGATCCTCCTAGCATTATGTGGGAAATCCTTGAAGAGATGTCCCACTTTATGGAATCGCCTACATCTGAAGGGGACTCCTTCGTAATCCAATAACTGTCTCCTTGTAACATTCCGCCATTGAATGTTTATGTGCTCCAATAAACCATTAGAGAGTTCTAAATGTACCAAGATTCTAGTAGATAGCATATGCCCTGTAGTCTGGAAGGAGGCGTCGTAAGTGAGGTAAGTTACCATAGCATCCCCAATTCGATTGAAGACATCTTCTGTCCAGAAATGAAAGGGCGGCATTGGGAGCCGAACCCAGATTGGTCCAGCATCAACCCTTTCCACCTCAGGATCAAACATTGGTGTCCATCGTCGGAGAAGCACAGGGGGGTCTGTGTGCCAAATAGTAAAGAGAACCCAGTTGGTATGGGCCAAGCAACTGAACCTCAGCGCAAACCATCCCTTGACAAACGTTTGAACCCTAGGGGGGTTCCATCATATGATGGCCCGAAACCTCCATCGTCCATTGCTATAGAAGCTCGACATTGTAGTGCCTGCCATGAACCCATCCCATAAGAACCCTTTCCGCCGAGTCCATAGTTTCAATAAGCAATATATCCTCTGATAGTTTGAGGAAAGTCTCGCTGCTTCGGAATTGAAGGCACCAATTCCTTTTAGATACCCCTCTGACTCCGCTGCCTAAAACTTCAAAAATCCCAATAGGATGTGCAGTCGCCTGAGTGGTAGAAACCCTAGCCCTAGATGTGCTCTTCGCCATGATTGAGTTGAAAACGCTAGGGATAGAGCCAATACTAGTAAAATTGCCAAGTGGTGGAGCCACCGGGGCCGAAGGTACAGATGTGGCGGGCGCTTGTGATGCCGTAGTCAAAGGATGGGCGTTCGGGGGTTTGTTTATTCAGCCGAAGAGGGATATGGACCAGAGATCGCCCCTAGGGTTTGCTCCCCCAAACGATGAGATGGCTCACCCAAGGCTAATGATTGCGGCAAGGGGGGTTGGGAGATGTACTCTTGGATAGTAGATGCACCTTCAGGGAGTGAGATGGAGGGTATAAGAGGCCAGGAAAAGGACTGAGAAAAGGAGGAGAGTGTTGAAAAGTGTGCAACAAGAAATGCTTGTTGAGAGTGCAACAAGATGATGGAGCTTAGTGAAAAGAGTCGCCTTCACTAAGTGGGCCCGCAGGCTATTTTTGGCGCAAGTCTATTTTTAGACTATGTCTATTTTTAGACATATGGATCATGTCTATGGATGATTGATCAAGTTGGGAAAAATAGATGGACTTCTATTTTTGATGAAAGTGTGAGTGATCACAGTGTGAGTGATTACAGTGTGAGTGATCACAGTGTGAGTGATCAAAGTCAAAAATAGAAAAGTCAAATATTATTATCTCACAATAATATTTGGACTATAAACTTAATCTTATTCTCTTGGAGCACTTCAATTTGAGCTACGGAAGTGGCACATGCAGCTGTCAGAAGGAAATTCGTTTTTCTTATGAGTCAGTTGAGTTGTTGCATGCATGACTTCAGTTAGAACTCAAGTGAGTTGAGTTTAGTGGACTGGAGGTACAGTTGATGGAGTTGTGTTCAGTTTAGCTTTGTTAAACTGGTTGTATTTAGTCTAACTGATCAATAGAATAAAGATGAGTTGGGTGAATTAGTTATTAATTAATTCACAAGTTATTAACTCATAATGCAACTATAGAATACATCAGTTAACTCAGTTGCATGTCAGTGCATGTTCAGTTCAGCAGGGACAAGTGTTAGAGGATCAGATTGCTATCAGTTGTGACTATAGCTGTGCATGATGATTTGCACAATCAAAGGATTGAGTATGCCAATGAGTTTGCTCACGTATCTTCATGATATTATAGCTGTTGCTCACGTCCAACATAGGGTGGGTGACTATTTTGCAGTGTAAAATCGAGTTTGGGAAGCTATTCTCATCAGTTCTCGAGCAGGTTTGAGCAGTGGAGGCAGGCAAGCAGCGGGAGAGATTTGGAGATCAAATCTGAGCTGTATTGTGTGTAACAGGTGGAGATACTTGTGAGAAGTATTATGCTTTGTATTGTTACATGATTCAATCAATATAATATACAGATAGTGTGGGGTTTTTAGTGAGATGCTTTCCCCGGGATACATACTGTGTTTATGAGTTTGATTGATGCTTCTATGTGTGCCTGTGGATGTTTCTGCTTCTGTAATTTGATGATCAATGTAGAGGAGATTATGTATTATACATGTTCCGCTTAAATTGTATGATCAGGATAATCTCTGTTGAATATGTGTTAAATTATTCAAAATTTCTACATGGTATCAGAGCTAGATAATTGTAGAAAAAGTTTCTACATGGTATCAGAGCTAGATGATTTGTAGAAAAAGTTTCTACATGGTATCGGAGCTGCTTGATTTGTAGAAGAGATTTTTACAGGATATCAAGTGAGGATTGATCATCAGATCTATTATTCAGGAAGTGTTTACATTTTATTTCTTCAGGTAGAGTCTGTAATCGGGCCAGGTAGCCTCTGGATTCATCCTTCTTTTGGAAGGTGAGATATCCGGTGAATGCCCATACAGTCGATCTTTGTACAAGAAATACTTTGTTCTCATGAATTCTAGATCGGAAGCAGTTGAGTTTTGTGCTGGTGGAATTCGAATTTAATTCCAAAGCAAGAGATAAAACTCAGAAACATTCAGTTCGAGAATGGAGATAGTATGCCCCAGTATCTCACGAGGTTCACTCAGTGTCGAGATGAGCTGGGAAGTGTGGGGGTTACTGTTGATGATGAGGATGGTGAGTCTAGGACTCCTTGACCTTCCTAAGAGTTGGCATAGCTACCAGGACTCGGTGAATGGAAGGGAGAAACTGCCAAATTGGGAACGACCATGGTCGGATTTGATGCAGGAGGAGATTAGACGGAGCACCAGAGACAGTTCTTCATCCATGCAGGATGAGGAGAACTGTGCCTTAGCGAGTAAGGCGAAGAAGGGGAAGGAGAAGGTTTCTCTTTTCGAATCTTGTTCTTCCAGTGATGGGAAGAAAGTTGACAAGTCGAAGGTGCGATGCTTTCGTTGTCATGAGGAGGGTTCATGGGTCAAGAACCTGTATGCTCTTGAGGTTCAAGATGCATGCAAAGCCTTGAGCAGCGAGGCAATTGATGGAGACTTGGTGGTTGAGAGGGAGCATACATTACCTCTCAACATGCAGAGCCAGAAGAAGTCTCAGACGATTGTGGAGGAGCCACGATTGGTGCAACAGCTTCAGGAGGTTGTGGAGGAGCCACAACAGGGGAAGCTGAGAGGAGATCGAGTAGAGACATCTACTCATCCAGAGACCTCCAGTAGGGGGAAACTTCAAGCCAGGTGGGTTGAGGGATCGCATGCATCCATACCTCCAGGTAGGAGGTGGGGTGATGTGGATTGATTGTCCCAAGGAGGAGGGGCAAGATCCTTGAGGTACCCAACCTCTTGGATGAGACCTTGCTACGGGAGCCCCGATGTGTAGTAGCAGGAACTGACTGATTGGGTAGAGACAGATGCGGATGGAGCGGCAGAGAGAGCGACAGTGCAGGGAATCCCAGGACAGCGCATAGCTAGCAGGCTGTAGCAATGCGAGAGGCACAAGTGTTTTGCACAGTGTTAGGTGGCACAGAGAGGTGTGCAATGGTGCGAGATGCATGGAGATGTTGCAGTAGCGCAGATGTCAGAGAGGGAGCACTTGTCAGCAGCAGGTAGAGCTTCAGCATCAGAGGATGTTTCTATCCCAACAGGGAGGTCAGTTGGGAGGTGCAGTGCGGATGCAATGCTGGGAGATAGAACCAGCAGCAGCACGGATGCAGTCAGAGATCAAAGTGATAGAGGCTAAAGCAGTCAGATACTGAAGAGCACAGAGATGCAGAGTTTCAGTTGACAAAGGCAATAGCAGTCAGAGACTTTGATGACAGAGCAAGTGGACCGGCCAAATGTGTTGCATGGAGAACATTCCAGAGTTACAGGATTGGGTTTGAGAGGAAGCCTTTCTTGTTGAGAGGGAGTGTTGAAAAGTGTGCAACAAGAAATGCTTGTTGAGAGTGCAACAAGATGATGGAGCTTAGTGAAAAGAGTCGCCTTCACTAAGTGGGCCCGCAGGCTATTTTTGGCGCAAGTCTATTTTTAGACTATGTCTATTTTTAGACATATGGATCATGTCTATGGATGATTGATCAAGTTGGGAAAAATAGATGGACTTCTATTTTTGATGAAAGTGTGAGTGATCACAGTGTGAGTGATTACAGTGTGAGTGATCACAGTGTGAGTGATCAAAGTCAAAAATAGAAAAGTCAAATATTATTATCTCACAATAATATTTGGACTATAAACTTAATCTTATTCTCTTGGAGCACTTCAGTTTGAGCTACGGAAGTGGCACATGCAGCTGTCAGAAGGAAATTCGTTTTTCTTATGAGTCAGTTGAGTTGTTGCATGCATGACTTCAGTTAGAACTCAAGTGAGTTGAGTTTAGTGGACTGGAGGTACAGTTGATGGAGTTGTGTTCAGTTTAGCTTTGTTAAACTGGTTGTATTTAGTCTAACTGATCAATAGACTAAAGATGAGTTGGGTGAATTAGTTATTAATTAATTCACAGGTTATTAACTCATAATGCAAGTATAGAATACATCAGTTAACTCAGTTGCATGTCAGTGCATGTTCAGTTCAGCAGGGACAAGTGTTAGAGGATCAGATTGCTATCAGTTGTGACTATAGCTGTGCATGATGATTTGCACAATCAAAGGATTGAGTATGCCAATGAGTTTGCTCACGTATCTTCATGATATTATAGCTGTTGCTCACGTCCAACATAGGGTGGGTGACTATTTTGCAGTGTAAAATCGAGTTTGGGAAGCTATTCTCATCAGTTCTCGAGCAGGTTTGAGCAGTGGAGGCAGGCAAGCAGCGGGAGAGATTTGGAGATCAAATCTGAGCTGTATTGTGTGTAACAGGTGGAGATACTTGTGAGAAGTATTATGCTTTGTATTGTTACATGATTCAATCAATATAATATACAGATAGTGTGGGGTTTTTAGCGAGATGCTTTCCCCGGGATACATACTGTGTTTATGAGTTTGATTGATGCTTCTATGTGTGCCTGTGGATGTTTTTGCTTCTGTAATTTGATGATCAATGTAGAGGAGATTATGTATTATACATGTTCCGCTTAAATTGTATGATCAGGATAATCTCTGTTGAATATGTGTTAAATTATTCAAAATTTCTACAGAGAGGGCTTCTACTTCCTCAGAGAGTTCATGGTCAAATGAGAAAAAACCCTCCGTAGTGGTCCTGGGTTGTGTCCAAATGGGCACATCCTCTGAAGGGTCCGTAGAATAATCAAGAAGATCCTCCATAACTGTCAATCCAGCTAGCTGATAGCTGCCTATAGGTTCGATGCAAGAGAACAGGGAATGTCGGTGAGAGGGACTGAAACCGTCGAAGGGAAAATGTCCAACCGGTTGGCAGGGCCCCTAAGCTGTTGAGTTGATGGTTACATGAGATGCAGGGAGGTGTAACAGTTAAGGGGGCTGACTGTGGAGGTGTACTACTTTCCCTAAAGCCTGTGATCGGAAATTGCCTCGTAACCCTGACCCCATCTCTGCTCCTCACACTATGGATCTTTCGTAAAGGATAATTATAGCTTTTCTTTCTTTCTAGATTGCCAACAACCTGTGATCTTCATCCTCCTTCTATCAAACTTCCCTTTTCAAGAATTATCAACATAATTGTTCTATTTTGTGCATGCGAATAACTTATCTATTTTCAATAAATATCAAACTTAATAGTTATTTGTTTGTGCATGGAATTAGTTTATTTATTTTATAGAACATCAACAAAAAGCTTATCTCTATATGCACATAAAAACTATTCTTATCTTGCTGACAAACCAAATGGAAATAGTTTGTTTTACTCTATTTTTCCTGTTTTAGCCATCAAATTTGGGCGTGGTTTGCAAACATCTGGAAACGAAATTTTGAAAAAGAAAAGAGATTTTTTGTGGGAATCGGTTAATTAAAAAAAACTCTCTCAGGTTTTACACAAGTGTCATGGTTTGGAAGATTTGAATGAATCTTTGCAACCCATGTTTCCAGATTTCAATATTAGATAATTTCCTATTTTTTCATCAATTTTGGATACATTTTTCGAGATGCTGAAAGTAATTTTTTCAAATCGGATAGAGGCTCTTGGTGAGAATGAGCTGATCTACAAAATTCTCTTTCAGTTTGTACAAATATATCATAGTTTGGAAGATACAAAGACATATTTGGACCCTATTTTCTAATAACTCACGCAATTCACACAATTATTTAGCCATCGAAATATTTAAGAATTCAATGCACATAAAATATTTTAGGAATTCAATGAACAAAACACTTATTCCTATATGCATGAAATTACATTGAGGTTTTCTCAAGAAAATAATCTATCATATGAATTTTTTCAAGCAAATAAATTTGATTCTTATTTGTTCATGCAACATATGCAAACACAATAATTTTCAAAGAGCATATTTAGTTATCTTTTAATGTGTGCTTGGAATCCCTCCTTCCTCTCTCTTAGCTGCATTCTACATGTATTCTATCATTAGTTCTCATATTTTCTCATATGTTTACAATAAGTAGAATTAAGAAAATGCAATAGATTTTCTAAATCCTAAAAGCATCGCATAAATAAGCTTTGTGCTAAATTCTATAATCACTCCATATATCATCTATAAATCACTCCATAAATCATATTTTTCTAAATTCTAAAATCACTCAATAAATCATCCATAAATCTCTCAATTATTTTCAAGGTCAATTTGCTTTTGCCTTATGGACAAAATATCACTTATGCATAGGTTTTCTAAAACTATGACTCATTACTGAAAAATACATCAAGTTGGAAATACAATTTATTTAGATAGAAGATTATAAATTATTCTC
Source organism: Pinus tabuliformis (assembly GCA_031772625.1). Taxonomy (NCBI): domain Eukaryota; kingdom Viridiplantae; phylum Streptophyta; class Pinopsida; order Pinales; family Pinaceae; genus Pinus; species Pinus tabuliformis. The sequence continues at coordinate 1,553,493,435 of CM062817.1, forward strand.
AATATAAGAATTAAGAATTAACAATATTTAATAATTCAACCATGCTCATTTTACTAGAGTTTTTACTCTAGCTAACTAGAGGGATATTATAATGATGTTGTTGTGAACCTACACTACTTATATTTAATATTTATTTATTTAGTTAGAAAAAAATCAAATTTTATCTATATATATATATATATATATATATATATATATATATATATATATATATATTTAATTTATTAAATAAATATTATAAATATTAATATAGATTTTATTTAATTTTAGATTTACTAAGTATTTAGAGGTTACAATTCTAAGGGTTAGTTCAATTGATCAATTTCCTATTGGTCAATGCACCTCAATATTAAGAGGTTATCTGGTCAATTATCCTCAATGCCTTTGGAGTTAGGCTTTTTTTAATGATACAAACATATTTTTGAGTGTAAAAGTTTGAAAAAAATAATAACCATTATACCCAACTACAAAAGATAACTCCGATTGTTATCATAACATAAATTATATTTATATATAAAAAGATTATATTTATTAATTAATTTAAATAAAAACTGTGAAATAAATTATTACTATTTTAATTTATATAATAAAATGACATTCCAAAATGGATTAAAGTCAACAATTTTGATTGACATGTATTAATATTATTATTCTAAAATTTTAATATAATATACATAATTTTTTTAAAAATAAATAATTTTTAATTTAATTAATAACCATAAATTATCATATAATAAATTGAATTCAATAAACAATTTTTTTTTGTTACTAATTTTTTTAGTTTAATACTCTATTAAAATATATACCTTATAATGTTGATAATGTTAATAAAATAACAAAATGTATATATACATATATAGCATTTTATATCCAAAACTCCAATCCATTGCAATCCATTTTTTCCCTACTTAATGGTAAAACTTCTGTCCTCGAGACAAATATATTCATTATTTTTTTTTTTTAATTTAAAACTCCTCGTAACACAATTGTATTTATTATCTTCTTTAATATTAATATAAATAAAAATATGTTAATGAAGATAATATATAAAATGAACGTAAGAAAATCAAAACTCACTCTTTATTTATATCGATATTGAGATTTAAAAAATAATGTGAAAATCTCGAATGAAAAATTATAAAAACAAAAATTAATATAAACTATTTGTTTGTACCAAGTAATATCAAAATCACAATTCTACACTTAAAACGAGGGGTTCCTTATCTGAGATCGTTTTACTTCTGAACAACAAACCACTGATAAGCCTCGCTTTCAATGATTGATTAATAATAAAACTACTGATAGGGCTCGCCCCATCCAAAGTCCACTTCGTTAAATCCCAGCCACCTCCAGTCAGTGAGAAATGTATCTTCAACACACGGAGGCGTTAAAGTGATTTCTTGACGCGAGCGTTTCATTTCAAGGAACGCTATGCCTGATTTCAGGTACTCATCATTTACTGCTATCTTTGCCCTCCTTATTAACTTTACAGCATGCGAAAGGGATCCATCAACAACCTCTTCCGCTGTACTGCTGCGTGTACATGCGACGTACTGACCATTGCCGTAGTATCCCTCTGGAAGGTGGGGGCTGAGCGCCCTCCTCACATCCACTGGGACGATAAACCTAACAGCGTGATGAAAAGGAATTCCCAGAACCCTTGTTCTCGCTCGCCAAGCGAACGCTGCTAAAACATCAAACGTTGTACAGTGCTCCTTCAGCTCCTCTACGATGGGCTGTTTTATCCTTTGCAAAACATCCGAGTTGAGATAAAATGAGGCGAGGACCAGGTCCTCAGATTTCACAGTGGACAGCGGAGTGTTAGGGTTAACGAGGTATCCACTTTCAAGAAGATCATCATGCTGAAAATGGACCGGATGGGGTGGCTGCTGGGGTTTCAGAAGTTCTCTCTGCCACACTGGTTCAATGGAAAGCTTCATCTCTCCCCTCGCAATCTCTGCAAGTCCCATGAGAAACTGGACTGCGCCTCGTCCGTCACACAGACAATGGTTGAAACTCACACCCACCACAAAGCCCCCGCAATGGAAATGCGTGACCTATTTTTTCAAGATAAAAGCACCCGTTGTGATCAGCCATTTCATTAAGATCTTCCCAGTAATGACAAAGGGAAATCCAAGAGTATATGAAAATCAATTTACCTGCAAAATTAGAGGCGGAACTTCCTCGACTTCTGTGGTGAGCGGAAACTCAAAGAGCGGTTGCTCGAACGACGATTTCCAACACCGTAGATTTTGTTGATTTAATGATGATACCTAGGATATTTTGTTACGTCAGATGTGAGCACTCATTTTTCCAACACCGTAGATTTAGATTTATTGATGATATGTAAGATTCTTTGTCAGGTCAGATGTGAGTATTCATTTTTCCAACATTCTAGATTTTTTCATTTGTCAGGTTCGGTAAGATATGTAAGATACTTTGTTACGTCAGATGTGAGTATTTATTTTTCCAACACTCTAGATTTTTCCATTTGTTAGGTTCGGTAAGAGTTCGGTAAGATGTGAGTCCTCATTTTTCCTACACGGTAGATTTTTTTCAATGATATCTAAGATACTTTAGTAACTCAAATATGAGTTTTCATTTTTACCCCAAAACATTTTATTTATTACTTTGGTAACTCAAATATGAGTTTTCATTTTTACCCCAAAACATTTTATTTATTTAGATAGAGAAATGGTAGATATGTCTCTTAACTTGTTTATATTGTAAGTTATTTTTTTTAATGTATTTCTTTTATTTATTTTAATTAAATTATTTTTCTTGTAATTAAATTATATGTACTAATGTGTTGGATATTTTTACATAATTTTCATTTTTATAAATGAATGCACATTTTTTTAAATGTATTATTTATATTTTTTTATTTTTTAATGAGATTGTATTGAAAAGAGGTTATCTTGATCCATATAAACATAGTTAAAGCATTTTATATTTATATTTATATTTTCACTTTTTTTAAAGTTAATATTATTTAAAATTTGGTAAAAACATATTGAAAATATAAGTTTAAGTTATGTATTATCTTGATCCACATAAATATAGCTAAAGTCTTTTATATTATATTTATATTTTCAGGTTTTTTTCAGGTTAATGTTACTTAAAATTTGGTAAAAAAGTACTGAAAATATAAGTTTAAGTTATGTAATACACATAATCTCAGATTTTATGAGTTTCACATGCCTTCAAAGCTATTTAGGTTTTCAAAAATGAAAAATAAGTAACAATAAAAAAAATTATAAGTAACAACAAAGACAATATACAATTAAAAGTATATAAAAGTCAAATTTTCCCCTCTTATATATATTTTTTTAATTTTAAATATTCTTGAAAAACCTATAGAGTAATTAGTATTTGCAGTTGAGTTTTGTTGCCAAAGACAAAAATCAAAATTTGGTTGAATTGTATATAAAACACACCATTGGGCATGGAGTCTCATTTTATCAAATGATGCTACAGATCTAATGAGAGGGACACAAAAAGAAGGGTAGCAATAACCCCTTTGACAATTTAAGAAATTTAGAAGAAGAAGACTGATAAGAAAATAAAATTATATCTGATAGGAACAACAAGTACTAATGACTGAGCAATATGAGAACAGAGAATTAATGAATCCCAATCTCAGGTACTAATATTTTCCGGACATGAAGAATATTTCTCATAGCAGAGAAACACCCTGATAGGGAAATACAACACATGAATTTTCTGTAAATTCTCATGAAACCGTAATATATCTAAGATCAGCAGAATGTTAATTTTTTTGCAATAAAAGCCAACCCTTCTTCATTCTTCAGAAACTATATGAAAGATTTCAAACTAAAAAACAAGTTTCTAGCAAACTTAATTACAAAATCTAAAAATAATAACATACTTTATCGAATACATGCATATACAAAACTTCCTAATCCTATCTGCATCTAAAGATTATCTTGTTGTTGTATTCATGGCTGGAGATGAGGATTAGCAAGTCAAATTTGGTGAGGTGGAATCCAAGTCAATAACTGTCCAAGAGATTTTTCCTCACGAAACCCTAAAGCATAGGGTCCAATGATCCCTTCAAAAAGGAAAAACTATGATAGATGTTAGAAAAATGACAGAAGTTTTTCTAAATAGGTCTGTTGTGGACAAAAACCTCCTTCGATTTCTTCATATTGATCCTCATTTGTCTGGAATATGATTTTAAAATTCTAAAGAACAACCTTTTAGATTTCGCTTTGAATATTTCAAATGATAACACCTGTTAGAAAACGAGAACAACCTTTTAGATATCCCTTTGAATATTTCAAACCGTAACACCTGTTAGAAAATGGGGAGAGGTTTTTCTAAATTGTTCCGTTATGTACAAAAACATGGAATATGAACACGATTCATAGGAGCATACCTTGCAGAAAGGGAATCCATCTCAAGATAGTGGAGTCGCCAAAAAATTCTTTAGACAACTGAGTTTTTGGCCAGTGGATTCGTCATGAAGGTTTTGAGCTCTAGATTTAGTTGACACTGGAGTTGCTAGGTGAATGATGCACAACCTTTCCGTGTTTATAGTCTATTCACCGTCAAAGAGAAGATCTGATCTTTGTCACTCTCCCATGGATGATTTGACATGTAATTTTTCGTCCCGTGCAACGATGCCAAAATGTTATCACTTAGAGTAAAATCAACTACGGGAAAACCTCCAAGGTAACCTCGAACCTCTTTTAGGTTGAAATATTGCCCCTCAACCTAGAGAGGGATCTCTCCCTAAAACTCAACGTAGTAGTAGGTTTTGCAATTGAGTTTTGTGGCGAGACTTATTTTGTAGGATGAAAAATTTGTTGGGATGTATATAAAACACACCATTTGGCATGGAGTCCAGTTTTATCAAATGATGCTACATATCTAAGGAGAAGGACAGAAGAAATAGGGTAGCAATAACTCCTTTGACAATTTCAGAAGTTTAGCAGAAGAAGACTGAAAAGAAAAAAGAAATATAGTGGATATGAAAAACAAATACTAATGACTGAGAAATACAAGAAAGGATCATTAATGAATCTCAATATCAAATATTAAAATTTTCTAAAAATGAAGAAGATTTTTTATAATAGAGAAAGAACATAAACGAAACTACAACACATGAATTTTATGCAAATTCTCATCAAACTACAAGATATTTAAGATGTGCACAAATATAACAGAATGCTAATGTCTTTTTCAATAAAATTCAATCCTTCTTCATTCTTCATAAACTGTCTTTATAGGAAATACTGCAAACTAACAACAAGTTTGTAGCACAAATTAATTACAAAACATAAAACTAATAATGTACCGTATCAAATGCATGCATTGTAATGTCCCTTCCTAAATTATTTTGGAACATGATTTATTTCTACATTTTGGGGCCAATTTTGGAGGGGATGGGGCCCATTCGATTTTATTAGGAGACTTAGGAGTTAGAAGTGAGTTATTTTTGTTTTGTTCACACAAGGAAAATAAGCACTTCCTAAGCCAATAGATCGAATTACATGAGAGGGAAAATTGATGGCTTAGTGATTAACCCACGAAGGAGGGAAAAAGGAGGGAAAAAGTGATCCACTAAATCTATATAATGAAGGTAGCTCTCATCATTTCATTCACTTATTGGAGTATATCGATTCATCTTTGGTTTCTCGACATGCTTAGCCGAGTCACTAGCTATTTAGCACGAGTTCTTCATGCCAAGAGATCACCCTTTCCTCGGGGAACTTTGAGTGCCAACCTAGGAAGGTTTTCTTCATTTCTTCAAGAGGAGGATCAGATTATGATTCCCAACAGTAGCATTCCCTTCCAGGTTGTGTGTATTAATGGGGGACACAATGGAGAGGAGGCTGAGTTCATTGGTGGTGCTTAGCATTGGAGATTTGATGTGAGATTTTTCGGAGAGGAGGCTGGGGAGGATTTTCAGCATCTGGGAGAGTTTGGGAGCTAATTGAGCTTCTGGCTTGGCAGGGTGACTTTCACAATACCTGGGCTAGTATTGATCCAGGTGGATGTTGGTGGCCACCCACCTATCCCATTTGGACCCCCACAACTATCCCTTTCAGTTTTCCAGTTTCCTTAATTGTAGCACAATTTACTATTTATAGCAGTTTTTTGGGTCCTAAACTTCCGGAGCCGTTTTGAGGCCCTAAACGACATTTTTTTGGGAAATCTAGGGGCAACATGGACCCATGTTTCCCTTCCCAAAGTTGTAGTGCTCAGATAGATCTTTCTAACGAGATACTATATGCGTCAAACGGAGATCGTATGCCAAAGTTACGACCCCAGGAAATTGATATACCAATTTACCCAAACGGGGCCCACAATTTGGCATTTCATCTTCTAGGGTTAGGTTTCGGGATGTGAAGGGTTTTCCATTATTTCTCAACAATAAATAGGCCTTCAAGCCTCATTGTAAGACAGTTTAGAGGCATGTAGCCACCATATCTCTTCTCAGAGATAAGCTACCATCGCCCTAGCTGGTTTATTTCCAATTCTGTTTGTAAGCATATTTCAATATTTTACATTAATCAAATGAAGTATTATTTCCACTGCATCTTTGTGTTTATGGTTATCTCTGTAATTTGTTGTGTTCCTGTTTAAATCCAGATCAAGTATAGAAGCATTTTGTAGGAGCTCATTTGGTGGGTAGAGTATCGGTCCTTAAGGATGAGATTTCCCATGCAGGTTAGAGGAGATATTTGGAGTGGTGTTTTCTTCCATTTGAGAGCTTGGAGGAGGAATTTGTGGTCATTCCTTGTAAGTCATATTTCTGGAGTTGTTTGGAGGGCATGGGCTATAAAAGAGGTCGAATTTTGTAGGTCAAAATAAAGCCAAACTATTTTTGTGTTTGCTCGGTTTTCGATAAGGATCCAGATATAAAGTTTCAGAATTTTCTTAGCACCAGAAGTGGGGTTTCCAGCCATATCTTTGCGGGAGACACTTCATAATTGCTAAGGATAGCACAGTGCCTTTGGGGGTTGATTTTTGGAGGTCAAAATCGGGCCAAACCATTTCTGGGTTTCTCCGGGCTTTGGACAAGGAGCTTGTGGCTGAATTTGTAGCATTTTCTGAGTGGTGAAAGTGGAGTTTGTTGTAGTTCCTTTCCAACCAACAATGTAGTTTTCTCGGAAGCGCAAAGCATTAGAGCAGACATTTTCCATTACATGATATCATTGTCTTATAACTTGGATTCTGTCATGCTTGCCATTGAGGTAAGCCCAGTTGCATTCATTCATACTATTGTACTATTCCATTGATGAATAAAATGGCTCAGCTCATTCTACTTCTGGAGTTTTTATGAGCATGTGTTGTTTGTTAAAATTTTCTGTGTTGAGAATCGTTTTTGCTTTATATATCGTTGTTTGTTTAAATTTGGAACATTACATGCATATCGAAAACTTCCTAATCCTATCTTCATCTAAATTTCATGTTGTTGCTGGTCATGGCCAGAGATAAGGATTATCAAGTCGAATTGGTGAGGTGGCATCCAAGTCAACAATTGTCCATGAACTTTTTCCTCACGAAATCTTGAAAATTAGGGTCCATTGATCCCTTTGAAAACGCCAAATCGTGGTAGATGTTAGAAAACTAGGAGATTATTTTATAAATAGGTCTATTTTGGACAAGAAAATATTTTGGTTTCATAAAATTCATTCAAATTTGTCCAAGATATGATCTTGAAAACAATTACTAAAATAGGATTGAAAATTTCTGAAAAACAACCTTTCAAATATCCCTTCAAATATTTCAATCCATAACACTTGTTAGAAAACATAGAGAGGTTTTTCTAAATGGTTGCGTTTTGGACAAAAGAATTGTTTCTTTTTAATAAAATTCATTCTCATTTGTCTGGAAGGTGTGCCCAAAATTACTATGTTGTACAGAAAACAGAGTTTTAACTCACTAATTTTATCGAAAATGTTAATAAGCTCTTTGCTAGCGAATTTTTTCAAAAATAATTATGAGACATTAAAGCGTTGATAGATCCACTATCGATGATTTCACTATTTATTACAACTAAAATGTTGACACTGAAACTGTCAGCATTTTCTGAAAATATATATATATATATATATATATATATATATATATATATATATATATATATATATATATATATATATCTATATATATATATATATATATATATATATATATATATATATATATATATATATATATATATGTATATATATAGATATATAGATATAAATATATATTCTTTAAGTTGACATTTCACAGCTATTACTTGTGACATTTCACTATTATGGTATGCACGCATGGCTTACATTTTGAATTGAATCAAAGAGCTGCCATGGTGTTCTAGTTGATGGTACCTCAACTATAGTTCTAGAACACAATGCAATCTAGATGGTCTAATATTTTAGGTTAAAAAGATGTATGTAGTTACATCATAATCTAGTTAAAAATATGGACTTGTATTTTTATTTTGTACATAAGTTTTAGTGGTAGTTAGATCTTGACTAGAATAATAGCTTGTGATAAGCCTCATAGTTTCTCCCTAGCTACTCTACATAAATATCTATAAAAGAATTATAGACAAATATTTTAACTTCCAAGGTTTGAAAATTTCCTCAATCAAAACTCATATGTGAAAGTTATGCCTCTTTGAAGTTGACCTACCTTATTGATCATCATGGTAGTAGTGGATGTCACATAATCCAACATCACTCACACATGTGGGGCTAGCCACATGTGGAATTTTGTCAAATACCTCTTCATTGTTGTAAATTTCATTTTTCATATTCACACTAAGAAATATTGTCTTCTATTATCTAGTTGTTGAAATAATAGCCATCTCCTCCTTGATGTGTATATATATATATATATATATCTGTGTGTGTGTGTGTGTGTGTGTGTGTGAATAAAGATACTACATTCCTTACTTCATATTAGACATAACTTATGTTGTAACTCCCCTTCCTATCTATCTTGCTTGGGCACTCACATAGACCCTATGCCTTACCCCTAAAATAAATGACTGCCATGGCAACAAGAGTATTTAATATAAGATTTTAGTTAGGATATAATTTGTTCAATGAGCTTAATACTCATGGCAACGATGTAATTTTTCCTCTATTTTCTACCCTTGTTTTTTATAAAGTCGACCTACCCTTTATTAATTTATTAAACTAAATTTTCCTTGGGTATTGTAGTATTTGGGTAATATAACTATTGGGCACATGTCTTCCAAGGTTCTCATGGACTAGTTGTTTTGCTAATAGTATAATATTAATAAAGTCGACACCTAGAAATATATTTGGTTAAAATTCATCCATAGGTTATGATCCCCCATGTTACATGTATTAGATGCTCCACTGCACAATTTTTCAAAAGGCGTAGAAAATTTTATGACTCAAAAACTAATGGCCAATCCCCCTCAGCCATCGCACAAAACGCCATGTGCACATCACATGAATGCTCAAACTTGGGTTTCTTGGTTTCTGTGGATGGCTAAGATGGATCAAGATGATCCTATGGTTTTCCATGCACATGCTCAAACCCTAAATCACTCGGTCCAAGTTTCGTCTTGTCAGTTGTGCGATGACATATACTCTGAGCAATGCATAATGAATAGAGAGGCATTCGAACAGTTGTAGGATTGGGATGAGCTATGCTTCTTACCCTATCATGGAGGCCTTAGATTTTGGTGCCTCGAACATCCTTTTCATCCTCTATGTCACACTGTAATAGTGTTGTCATGTACAAGAGAGAGAAATTAGTCGTTGGGTTTTTAGCGCAAATCTCTGAGGTTACCTCTTCAACACATCTTCACCCTTGCTTGCAACTAGTAATGAAAAACTTATAATGCATTTGTGCTTTACCTAGATATTTTATATGAATTGACATTTCTCATGAACTTTGTTTTGTTTGTTTTTCCTTTATTTCCAAATCATTGAAATCACACCCAGTTTTATTGCAATGGATAATTTGTTTTTCGGCAAGAGTTTTTAGGCATGTTTAAGTCTTTTAATTTTCCAGGTAAAACCATCGTCTTTGTTATCTCACTGAATACGACCCTAATAGATATTTTATAGTGATGCCAGATTATCATACTTACTTTTTACTCTCGTGCATATTTTGGTTGTTCTAAACATGGTTACATTTACAGATTTGGGGATTTATCATGGAGAGATAGTCATTACTTGGGGTGCATACATGTACTCTGGATTTCACTATTCAAAGTGCCCTTGAGTATATTTTAGCTACACCTAATATTGTAGGACTACCATCCACAACCACAGATGACTTGTTGCAATATTGTAGGAAGGACAGAGGCTTCAATTAAGGACCCATCTTCACTAGGTAATATGTGCATTTCTAAGAGTTTTTTTTGTTTTTCGTGTAATTTACACTCCCCATTTTCTCATGTAGGATTTTTAGTTCTCAAATTCATTATTGTAGGTAATATCAATCTATGTACCCAGAGGATTCTCTATTTGAATTCACCAAATATCAACATTGTCTTCGGTCTGCTAACCTTTTTTTGTTCTCTTGGGTTGGTTTTGCATACATCTGGTTCTTGAAGTGGTCATGCGAGCGTAGGCAAAATAATTTATTTCTAATTTTTTTTACTTCTCAATTTAAGTTCACTGTTGGCACATATATCCATAGTACTATGAACCAAACCTTTTATTGTTGGAATATTTGTTATGTTTTAGTATATTAACATATTTGGACAAGGGACATAATTTATCCGCTACATTTATGTGTAGAAATATTTTCAGATATTTCTAAGTTTTGTAAGTTCATAAGAGATCTTTATCTCAATTTCCTTCTAAGTACAATGTATATTTGTTTTAATGGCAATATAAAATCCATCTCTGGGATAGATGTTTTTCATTTTCATTCTTGTTTTCTCAACTTTTCTACTAACCCTTTTTGGGTGTAGATTTACAAAACTATTTCACTACATTAGTTTTTTCTTATGTTAAGGCTTTAAATAACTTGTAGTTTTAATCTAAGACTAATTTATTTATTGGCAACTCAGTTTCTATGTATGTTGATTTGGAGGTTTCCTTGGCCATGTTGGCCATGTTCTCTAATTTTAGCTATGTAAAGAACAAAATGGTGAAATCCTACTGATGTACTACTGATTTAACCTTTTAATCTTCCTTAACTAGTAGCGAGTTTTGTTCAGTTAAAATGCAGTTTCATATGGTTACTTATTTTCTCCAATATTGGCATGCTCTCCTCAGTTTTACAAATGTAATTTATTATGGAGAATAATGACAGCAAGACTTACATTTACATTCTCATTTTCAGGCATGTGTTATTCAGTACATATCTCAGATTTCCTTTTTATTTGATTTTCTAGTTAACTCTTCTGTATCAGAATGTTGCGTCCTTTCTTTTACAGTAGTTTGGGGCTTAGACATCACTTTTACCATTTCTTTTAATTCTGCATCTCGTATCAGTATTATTCTCTGCTACTAGTTTACCCTCTATGCATACTAGGTGTTCTAGGTTGCCCCTCTCCTTTGCCCTATTCTGGTCAATACTTCCTTAGGACCATTGCAGCGTTGGTGTGCCTAGTTCTGGTTGTTAATATGTACCACCCTACTCCTTTATGTTTCCCCACAAGTAGGGGTCCTTAATATTTGATGGGTGTTCCTATGAGACTGACTATACTTATTCAGTATTTTGGATTATTATGCTTTTAGGTGATTATATTCTATCATTACAACATAGAAGCTTGTAATAATTGGTGTCAATACATGCATCCAAAATGGTTAACATGTTTTTCTATTTAGGCTTAACCTTGCATGCACTTAGAATCATTTCTACTTCCAGGAAGTCGATACCACCATTCCACAGTTCTTGTAGAATGGTAATATTGTTGACTTATTTGTTTTTTTTTCTAATCTATGTTTTGCCTCACCTAAATAAATGATTTTGCATACTCAATCCTATTATTCAACACATTGTTGCTCATTTATTTATTAACAAGGTTATAGTTATATATCTATATCTATATCTATATCTATATCTATATATATATATATATATATATATATATATATATATATATATATATATATATATATATATATATATTTGATTTCCCTTGTGATAGTTGATATTTTATTTATTCATCAGATCGTTATAGTTGTGCATGTGTCCTACTTGTGCTTATTTGACAGGTGGTTTTTCTTGTTTAACCTAGGCGTGCTACTATGCATATACTCTATTTATTTCCATGTATGTATTCTAATTGTACTACTCGGCATGGTGTTATTTGTCTGATTTATCAGTGCTACTATGCACGCTCACTATGTTGCGTGGTAACAAAGTATTCTTATTTTTTAGAAAGAATGATGAAGTGTGAAATAAGTGTTAGCTACATGCTTGCAGCAAACTACTTAATCTTACATGCATCAATTTCTTGTTTAATTCTTTTGACTACTTTCCCTCCTGCAACAGTATGCTAGAATCGCTACATATACTATATAATGTTGTAAAGAATTTATAACTCAGTGAGATACATCAGATTTTTTAATCTATAATAACTATCGTCTAATAAAAGAAACACATTTACTTCACCCGGACTTCATTACTATTCCTTAACACAATTGTAAATACAAGTTGCACACTTAAGGATGAGAACAAAACTGAATTTACACTTATTCTAATCTATACCATAATTTTGTTATACTTCATTAATATAAGACCATCGAATTTCTTAATAGTGTTCAAAATTTCTGACCAGTACTCTTAGATACGGAAAACAATGGCTGACCACACCATACCTCCTATCCTTGACTCACCTCTAATCCCCCTCGAGCTATTATAACTTGTCAGGCCTTAGTAACCACTACTAAGCCTTGATAATTCTTATTTAAAGTTATCATGTTCACAGAGTTTTCCTTGGTAGCATCCTGTCTTCAGGGGTTATGTTTCCCCTTAGCCTAGGATTTTTCACTCTTTTTCCTAAAATAAAAAGCATGCCTTTCCCCTTGCAGTGGTTTTATTCTTGTCTTTATCTCCCACCGAGATGTCATATATATCCATATATATATTTTATTTAATTTTAGGAAAAATCAAGATGAATCTGATTCCTCTCAGATTCTGGCAAGTTTCATCCTCTACTCTGGTGTCAGCCAATGTAATTCCTAGAATAAAATCAACAACTTTATTAATAAAACTTAAACATCCAACTATAATAAGTTTGTTTCATCCTAGTATAGTCACTAGAATGGTAACCATTACACGACTAATTATTTACTTACAATGGGGGTGTTACATCATCCCCCCCTTCAAACTTAACACTGTCCTCGGTGTTATTATTCATAAGAAAATAATTCAGGATAAGCTTCCTTCATGACATATTCTTTTTCCCAGATTGCTTCCTTAGCAGTAAAGTGTTGCCACTGCACTTTAACCTAAGCAATGAGCCGATTCCATAGTACGGTTTCCCTCCACTCTAGAATGCGTAGTGGTTTGGGCAAGAAATCTCCTTCGGGCTCCACCTGTAAAAGATGCCAATCAATTATATGAGAGTTGTCATGCACATATTTTTTTAATAGCGACACATGAAACACATTATGTACTTTAACATGAGCAGGTAGAGCTAATTGATATGCTACTGGACCTATTCGATCCATTACTTCAAACGGCCCATAGAACTGCAGTGCCAGTTTCGCACAACTTCCAGTACTCAAAGTACTTTTGTGAGGCTTGATTCTCAAATACACATGTTCCCCAATTTGAAATTATTTAGGAGTCCTTTTCTTATCTGCATAGCTTTTTTGATGATCTTGAGTAGTTTTAATGTTTTGTTGAATTTTTTGCATTGTTTCTTCCATTTCACCCAAGAGCTTAGGTCCAAGTACAAGTCGATCCTCTAGATGACTCTGACTGAGAGGGGTATGACAATTTCTTCCATAAAGAGCTTCAAAGGGGCTCATTTTGATGGAAGCTTGATAATTGTTGTTATAGGCAAACTCGGCTAGATGCAGATAGTCTTCCCATTTTGTGGGTCTATCCATTACATACATTCGAAGTAGATCTTCCAAGATCTGATTCATTCTTTTAGTTTTCCCATCTGTCTACAGATGATACATAGTACTGAAGTTTAGTTTGGTACCAAAATTTTCAAACAATGATTTCCAGAAATTTGAGGTGAACTTTGCATCCCGATATGATATAATCATTTTTGGTATACCATGTAATCTAAAGATATCTTTCATGAATATATTTGCAATTTGTGTTGTTCCAAAGGTGGATTGCATAGGAATAAAGTGTGTTGCCTTTGTTAGTACATCTACTACCACCATAATGGAATCTTACTGGTATTGAGTTCTTGATAATCCAGTTATGAAATCCATAGAAATCACTTCCCACTTCCATTCTAATGGGTAAGGAATTCAACAAGCCCGCCGGATGCTGATGATCTACATTCACTTGCTAGCATTGCAGGCACCTTTCCAAGTAATCAGCTACCTCCTTTTTCATTCCAGCCCATAAAAATTGTTTTCGTAGAGCAGTTATAATTTTCTGATTATCCATAAAAATTGGCTCATCCGAAATTATCTGTTTTGTATGGCTAACATTGGGAATGACCCATCTACCTTGGTAGGTAATTAATCCTTGAGGATTAATCCCATACCCTGTTTTTTTTCCTTGCTATATTTTATTCTACAATTCTTGATAATGTGGGTCCTCTTGACCAGCTAACCTTACCTGCTCCTCAAAATATGTTCTTACACTTACTCCCATATATGTGATTGAAGCATGAGCATGCTGACTTAATGCATCAACAATCTTGTTCTCCTTTCCTTTAATATGTTTGATTTCAAATTCAAATTCACTAAGGAAGGCTAACCACCTTGCCTATCTTGCATTCAGGTTGGATTGACTGAAAAAATATTTAAGACTGATGTGGTCAGTCATCAAAACAAACTTCTTGCCCAACAAATAATGCCTCCACATTCTCAATGCATGAATTACTGTAGCTAATTCCAGGTCATACACAACATAATTATGCTCATGTTTCTTCAGTTTCTGGGATTCATATGCTACTACAACATTTTCCTGTAGCAATACCCCTCCTAAACCTTCAAGGCATGCATCCGTGCATACTACAAACTCCTTATCCAAATCTGTTATCTATAAGACAGGATTCGTGGTCAACATTTTCCTAAGATTATTTAATCTTTCCTGACATTTCTCCATCCACTCAATCTTTTCTCCCTTTTTCTGTAACAAGGTGATGGGGTATGCCAACTTGGAAAAATCCTTTACAAATCTGTGATATTATCCTACAATTCTCATAAAGGAATGAACTACAGATATGTCCTTTGGTACTGGCCATTCTAGAATGGCTTTAACCTTCTCAGGGTCTACTGCCAACCCTTCCTTAGATATGACATGTCCTAAGTACTGTATCTTGGTTTTAAAAAATTCACACTTACTGCCTTTTGTGTACAATTTATGTTCTCTTAATGTTTGCAGTACCAACCTTAAGTGTTCTTGATGTTCTTCCTTGTTTTTAGAGTACACAAGAATGTCGTCTATGAAAACCAACACAAAGCGGTCCAAGTATTGGTGTAGCACATTACTCATGAGACACATGAAAGTCGTAGGGGCATTGGTGAGGCCGAATGGTAGCACCACGAACTCATAATGCCCATATCGTGTTCTAAAATTCATCTTTTGGATATCCTCCTCCTTAATACGCAATTGATCATAACTTGTTCTCAGATCAATTTTTGAAAAGGCTATGGCTCTTCTGACTTAATCAAATAAATCATCTATTCTTGGTAAGGGGTATCTATTTTTCACTGTTGATTTGTTCATTTTCTGATAGTAAACAGACATTCTGTATGTACCATCCTTCTTTTTCACAAATAGAACCGGTGGCCCCCAGGGAGAAACGTTGGGTCTGATGTAACCTTTGTGTAGTAATTCCTATAACTGCATTTTTAACTCCAATAATTTTGGAGTACTCATACGATATGGAGTCCTGGATATAGGAACAACTTCAGGTACTAGATTTATAGTAAAATCTATATCTCGTGATGGGGGTAATCCAAGCTTTTACTCCTGAAAAACATCCAAGAATTCCTTGATGATTGGAATTGTTCCAATTCCTCCCTTTCAGAGAGTTGCGTTCTAGCTTCAACCTACGCCAAATATTGTTGACAACCTTTTCTAGTGCTCCTTTTCAACTGTAAAGAATATTGGTTTCGATTTTCCCTTAATTACTCTAGGGACCCCATCCATACCTATACATGTTACTATTTTTCTAAACAATTTATAACAACATCTTGCTGTTCTAACCAATCCATTCCTACTAATAATTAATATGACCCAAGCGGAAGGAGATTCAATTCTACCTCTGAGGAGTATCCATTAAAATGAATAGGCCATTGTTTCACATGTTGGGTTACTCTCTGCTTGGTTCCTATAGCTAGCTGCACTAAGCAGCTAGCTGCACTAAGCATGCATTTATGATTTTTTCTAGTTTTCATATTGCATTTTCTACATTTTCGGTGTTAATATAACTTAGAGTAGCCCCTGAATCTATTAAAATAGACACAAACTCGTTTAAGATATTACCTTCTGTTCCCAGCATAGTGGCCTGATGTTCAGCTTGTCGGTTTTCCAGGGTTGCTCTGTTCCTCATTATGTTCCTTGCATAATCATTAACCGTAGTGGCCTCATGAACTTCTTGGATGTTTTGGATAGACTGGGAAATGTGGTCCCTTAACATATACGACTCTCCATACCCCCAACACCTTAACGGTTCTTTGGCGATACCATTATTTTTGTTTTTTTTCTTTGCCACTCTGGAACCCGTATAGGATTCAGCTAGAAATGGTACCACTCCTTCAAACCCCTTCCTTCTTTGATGATCTCTACCAAAGTTCTTCAGGTAGAGGGTTTTTTATTGCTTGACACTCCCACCAATTCTACTGCCTTCCTTGGTCCTCCATAGTTTGTCACCTTCATTTTTAATTTTAAACTATTGATAACATAGCCTAGCCTTTCTGACCACTTCATCCATGGTCTTTGGGTTATCAAACTCAATTATCTCCTTGTAGGAGACTGGCAAGAAATTCATAAAATGTTGAATTTTAGCTTTTTCCTCTTTCAAATACGGTACATACTGCAACAAGTTGGTGAATTTGTTTACAAATTCATCCATAGTCATTTTCCCCAACTTCAGCTCATGGAATTCTTTAGCCCTGTCATCATAATACCTTTCACTTAGAAATCTTGCCTTGAATTGCTTCTGAAATTCCTCCCATGAAATTGTTTTTTCTTCAAGCATTTGAACACTCTTCCTCTCTTCCCACCACAGTGTGGCTTTACCCTGCAATTGATAAATTTCCAATCGTGCTTTCAGGTTACTTTCATATTCATATACTTGAAAATATTTAGTCATATTCAGTAGCCATGCCTCTGCATCCTCCTCCTTCTCTCCATCAAATACTGGTGGTTTGATCTTTCTAAATTCACCTTGTAACTCTACTTTCCTTCACTTCTTATACACCTTTGGTGACTCAGGATCAGATTCCCCTCCACTTCCTGACTTTTCGGACTCTATCTTCCTCATCTCTTCAATGTATACACTCTTGTGACTAGACTTCTCTATCCATTCTCTGATTAACTTCTCTTGTTCTTCACTGGCTTTCAACAACTTCTCATTATTGCAACGGATTTGAACCAACCCCAATTCCATGCTCTTTACCACTTTCACCAAATGGGAGGATAAGGAAGTACTGCCCTCTCCCCCAAATTCCACGTATAGTTCTTCTCCTCCAGTGCTAAGGGATAGAGGTCCTTCCATGATTGTTCAAAATTTTAATATAGTACATCACAATTAAAAATAGATAACAAAAACAGTGGTATTAGTTATATATATATATATATATATATATATATATATATATATATATATATATATATATTTCCTTTCTATGTGCACACTCTTTCTAGCGCAGATGCCCTTTACAGGCTCCAGAGTAGAAAATGTGCTCTGATACCATTTGTAATGAACCTAAATCATACCCAAAAGAAAATTTGTTTCTTCCCATTCACATATGTGTTTTATCACTATTTTTGAAGTCTTGGTAGCATACACTAGAGTTTTCCTTGGTTAATGGTAATGTGTAATAACAATGTTGACATGTTATATGTGGTGCGCAAGGTTAGAACCCTTGATTTGTTTGTAGGGTGTCCTTTTTTTTATCTATATATGTATATACACGACATGGGTAAAGTCATGGACCTTTGTTGCAACCCATACCCTGGGTTCACCCTTCTACCTGTTCGCCCTTACCTTACATAATACCATGCAGTTATTAATTTTTCTTAGGGTATATTTCCTCCTTCCCATCCTCTCCAAACGCTAGCCCGACAATATTCTGGTATCTTATCTCTCGACAAGCGTGAAGCATTTTAATAAGCTACAGCTGGATTCATGCATCAGTTCGATGGGTATGCATCTCGAGAGTTAGAGTTTTGAGATGGAATTAAGGGTGAAGATGCTTTCCTAGCTAAGTGATGGTTTAGAACTCTCCAGCCTAACCCTAGCTGCATTTTGATTTCCCTCCTCCTCTTTGTTTACTATACGGTCTCTTTAGCAAGCAGAACGAAGGAAGATGTAAGGTTATCTCTTCATTTCCATAGTGTTACATCTACTTTTTGTGAGCAAAATCAGCATTTTCACCAATTTTCACCCACTAGTTGGCCCTTTGATGAAAGGATTCCATCTCTGGTAGTATTTTTTTAGCTTGGCTCCAGTTCCCTGTGAACTTTGGTACCTATCTCCCCTGCATTCGACAACCCTCTGTCTTTCATTTTGTTTTGATGAACTCTGCTATTTACTTGTCAATAACAAATTTGGATGGTTTCGATGCACATAATACTCCAGAGTTTCATGTCTGCCATTTTTCGTCAGCACGAGTTCTTAGGTAAGTTTCCTGACCAGATTTTATATGTGTTTATAGAGTTCTGAATTGGGTTTTTGTTTTCCTTACCTATAACCCAACTCATACTATTGGTATTCTTTGTAGGAAATGGAATTTTTCTCTGGGTTTTGATGGCTCAACAGGTAAACCTTTAGTTCCCTCTCCCTTTTGTCAGGGTTTTGCCAAGTTACATGCATTTTACTTTTCTAAATGATTATTTTTCAATGATGGCTCAGGTAATCTCACCGGTGACTGGGTTTTGTTGCACCTTACAGTGGAACTAGACACACCTTATTTATCGTTGTCATCTTCTTACAGGTTGGTGGCTTCTTGGGCTCTTCAATTCTTTTCCTTGGGGTTTGCCTCTTGCAGCTCCTCCCCACTCGCTCTCAATTCATTGAGTATGGATGACTGTTTGTTTCAGTTTCCCGACAACATTGAGATATACTTTCATCTTGCTTGAGCATTCTGGGTCACCAAATCATGGTTTTTTGGCTTCTACTGACTTTTGTTGGGAATATATTTACAGAACTATTTCACTGCATTAGTTGTTTCTTATGTTAAGGCTTTAAATAGCCTGTAGTTTTAATCTAAGACTAATTTATTGATTGGAAACTTGGTTTATATGTATGTTGATTTAGAGGTTTCCCTGGCTGGGTTGGCCATGTTCTCTGTTTTTATGTTTGTGAAGAACAAAGAAATGAAATCCTACTTATGTACTATGGTTTTAACTTTTTAATCTTCCTTCAATGGTACCGATTTTTGTTCAGTTAAAATGCAATTTATTGTGGTTACTTATTTTCTCCAAGATTGACATGCTTTCCTCAGTTTTATATATGTAATTTATTATGGAGAATAATGACATCAAGATTTACATTTACATTCTCATTTTCAGGCATGTTTTATTCAATACATATCTCAGATTTCCTTTTTATTTGATTTTCTAGTTAAGTATTATGTATGACAGAGTTGCCTCCTTTCTGTTGCAATGGTTTGGGGCTTAGATATCACTTTTACCCTTTCCTTTAACTCTGCATCTCATATTAGTGTTACTCTCTACTACTAGTTTACCCTCCATGCATACTGGGTGTGCTAGGATTCCCTTCTCCTTCATCCCATTATGGTCAATACTCCCTCAAGGCCATTGTAGCATTGGCATGCCCAGTTCTAGTTCTTGAAATGTGCCACCCTACTCCTTTTTTCCCCACAAGCGTGGGTCCTTAATCTTTGATGGGGATTCTTATGAGACTAACTGTACTTATCCACTGTTTTGGATTATTATATTTTCAAGTGACTATATTCTATCATTACAACATAGAAGCTTGTCCTAATTGGTGTTGATACATGCATCCAAAATGGTTAACACAGTTTCCTATTTAGCCTTAAGCTTGCATGCACTTAAAATCTTTGCTACTTCCAGGAAGTCAATACCGCCACTCCATATTTCTTGTAGAATGATAATATTGCCTATTCATTTGTTTGTATTGCTAATATATGTTTTTCCTCACCTAAATAAATGATCTTACATACTCAATTGTATGATTCAACACAATGTTGCTCATTTATTTATTAACAGGGTCACACACACACACACATACATATATTCGATTTCCCTTGTGACTGTTGATTTTTTATTTGTTCATCAAATCCTTACAGTTGTGCATGTGTCCTACTTGCGCTTATTCGACATGTGGCTTTTCTTATTTAACCCATTTGTGCTACTATGCATATACTATATTTATTTCCATGCAGATATTCTAATCTTACTACTCGGCATGGTGTTATTTGTTTGAGTTATCAATGCTACTATGCACGCTCACTCTGTTGCATGGTAACAAAGTCTTCTTATTTTTTTTAAAGAAACATAAAGTATGAGATAACCATCGTCTACATGATTGAAACAAACTACCTAATCTTACATGCATCAATTTCCTGATTAATGATTTTGATTACTTTCCCGCTTGCAATAGTATGCGAGAATCGCTACATATACTATATAATTTTGTAAAGAATTTATAACTGAGTGAGATACATCACATTTTCTTAATTTGTAATAACAATCATCTAAGAAAAGCAACATATTTACTTCACCCAGACTTCGGGTCTATTCCTTAACACAGTTGTAAATACAAGTTACACACTTAAGGATGAGAATAGAACTGAATTTAAACTTATTCTAATCTATACCATAATTCCATTATACATCATTAATATAAAACCATCGAATTTCTTAATAGGGTTCAAAATTTCTGACTAGTACTCTTAAACAGGGAAAATAATGGCTGACCGCACCAGACCTCCTAGCCCTGAATCACCTCTAATTCCCCCCGAGATATGATAACTCGCGACTCCTCAGTAACCACTACTAAGCCTTGATAATGTTTATTTAACGTTATCATGTTCACATATTTTTCCTTGGCAGGGTCGTGCCTTCAGGGGTTCTGTTTCCCTTTAGCCTATATTTTTTCACTCTTTTTCCTAGAAGCAAAAGCCTACCTTTCTCCTTGCAATGCTTTTATTCCTAGTCTTTATCTCCCATTGAGATGTCATACATATCCATGTATATACTTTATTTCATTTTAGGAAAAATCAAGATGAAATTGATTCCTCTTAGATTTTGGCAAGTTTCATCCTTTACTCTGGTGTCATCTAATGTAATTCCCAGAATAAAATCAACATCTTTATTAATAAAACTTAACATCCAACTATAATAAGTTTATGTCATCCTAGTATAGTTACTAGAATGGTAAGCATTGCACGACTAATTATTTACTTACAATGGGGGTGTTACAAGGAATTCTTTAAGGGTATTTTGAAAACTATAAAAATTTGAACACCCTTTCTAATAGCATCGTAATTTATGGGTTTTGAAAATCCTCTAGACTTCTATCTTAGCAACATGAAATAATTTTTGTGTAAATGTTATGAAGAGTTTTTATTATGCATTAGCTCAACTTATTCTTATTCGATTCAGCTTCCTTATATTTACATTTACCTAGGGTATCCTAACAATCTAGAAACTCACGTTGTTTAACTTTAACTAATGTCTTAGATAATTCCTATGCACGCATATAACCCTGACTCAATAAGACTTTAGTATAACCTGCTCTAACTAAAAACAAAAAGGATTGATATATTCAATTCAGATGTCAGCACGATTTCCCCTCACATACTATTCTGCATGTAGTGGGTTTTTTTTTTCAATAAGCCTCTAGGTTTGGTCAAGTCATCCACAATCAAGTGTTTATATATTTATTTTGTATATGATATCTTCTATTTCATGATAGAAGCAATAAGTAGTCTTCTTCCATATATTATAATGGTTCCAGTGAGAATAATTGGTTTCATTAGTTCGAATATTTCATACATATATTATTTTCTCTTCGGTATCTATATGGAATCACCATGGTCATGGATTGTTGTTTAATCAATGACTGAATTATGAAATTCATAAAATAAAGTTTATAGGTATTGGCATAGGAAACTGTGCTCCAAATTTATTCCAGCTAACTCATAAGTAGAAATGTTTAATGACTTTAATGTTATTAATATATAATCTAGCATCGACTGCTTCCATATTAAATAACTAAGGAATCTCGTATGTGTACTAGATTATATTTACTCTTTTATGCATATAGATATTTACTCATGTAAGTAGTAAACAAATCACTATATGCTATTAACTATATCATTAGTTGTATGTTTAATTTGTACCTCTATACTAGACAGTAAATTTTAATATGAGATGTTTCTTTGGAATCATTTATTATTTTAGTGAGCCTTTCCCCTAGCAGAGTCCAAAACCCTGTGTATAGAATATTCATGTATAACTAACTAAATCTTCTTTAAACTACTACAAATCATAAATATAATGTTTCCCACAACTCACAAACAATAGAATTTTACTGTTATAAACAAGAAGATTGGCTCTCATGTAAGTTAATGAATAAACAAACAAACATGTGTTAATTCAACAATCCGAAATCAAAGCAACATAACTTTCAATTGCAAACATAAAAGTAGTTTTCATGTAAAATAATAAACCTACAAACATAATCACTAACCGTAGGCCATCTGGATCTTCTCGGGATGGACAACTTTCCACCCGACCATGAACCATCACCACTAGTTACCCCCGAGCTGAGATCTCATTACCCCTGAATCAACAACCTCTTGTGATTCTAGACAAGGTATTTTTATGCCCTGCCTTCCTAGCAGACTTTTACTTAGTAGTGTCCTACTTTTTAGGGTTTGCCAACCCAATAGCCTATGCTTTTTCCTATATATTCACTACTACACCAAGGGCACTTTTAAGACATTTTTTTAAGACAAAAGAAATATTTTGTCTTAAAAAGTCACTTTTTATTTTAATTATTTTACATTAAAATTTAATATCAATTGAATTGTCTTAAATATAAAATTTAAGACAAAAACAATTTGAGACAAAAATATTTTAAGACAAAAATTTATATTTAAGACAAAAACAACTTAAGACAAATATATTTTAAGACAAAATTTTAAATTTAAGAAAAAAACAATTTAAGACAAAAGTATTTTAAGACAAAACTTTATATTTAAGACAAAAATAGTTTAAGACAAATATTTTAAGACAATTACAGTTTGGGACAAAAATATTTTAAGAAAAAACTTTATTTTAAGACAAAAATAGTTTAAGAAAAAATTATTTTAAGGCAACTTTATATTTAAGACAAAAACAGATTGATACAAAAGCATTTTAAGACAATGGCCACTTAAGATGAAACCCATTTAAGACAATTAACAATTAAGACAAAAACATATCAATTTAAGAAAATATTATCTCACAACTACAAAATTGACCCTCACAATGCACCCTAAGTCTGCCACATTGCAGGCTACTACTGTATCGCACCTATACCAATGCTTCTATTTCGCTTTCCATTCATGCTTTTTTTATTTATTTATGAAAGAGGTTATAATTTGTATTAAAATATTGGCAAAACCAGCTGGAAGATTACATTCAGATAGCCCAAGGACTGGCTGTCCTCAACAGATAAATAAACTATTACCATAGTCCTAATGTTTTGAATCTTCTTAATACCGTCAGACGAGTCGATTTCCAGAATTTTCCCAAGCTTGTGGATACAAAAAAACTGCTGAAGTAAAAGACAGTGGAACACGAGATAAAAAATTAAGGGATCAGATCCCAATCTTCAACCCTGTCTCTTATTTAGGTGCCAACAGGGAGGAGGACAACTTTATTAGCTTCCGCATCCGCTTCCTTGTTATTCTGTCGAAGAACGTGAAAAAAGTTCAGCTAAAGGAAGGAGCCTACTAGCATTCTTATTATGGTTACCACTCTTGCTAGCTGAAAATCACGAGGGGGCGTGTTATCCATGAGGATTCTAATCAAGGATTGGGAGTCACCAAGAATAATGACTTTCTGAATGCCAAGATCTTGTATGTGCTTATGGCCTTGCAACAGGGCCATAGCCTCTGCTTGCATGTTGGTACTATGACCCAAGCCCTAGGCATACCTGTGCTCAATCCGCATTCCTAATGACACCTCCAGCCCCAGCAATCCCCGGATTGCCTTTGGCAGCCCCATCAAAAAACAAAGAGGAGCTAGCACGCTTTTGGAGCCACATGTGGAATTCTTCCTCAGCAAGCCTAATCTGCGAGTCTTTCCAAGTGTTGTTCTGTCTCTCACCATCAGAATACTGGAGACCAAGCACACTCCCCCACGCCAAGTCTTGTGGACTTAGATTTTTATTCTCTAGCTTCCCAAACTTCTCACCAAGAGACTCCTTGAGCAGGCCGTTGGCTTTTGTCAAAACTAGCTTATAACTCTGAGCTTTCTCTTGAAAAATTTTGTGATTGCGCTCAATCCAGATGTGCCAGAAGATGAATTTCAGATAGGCCAGCCAAGCTGCCTTGAACCATTTTCTCTTGGGGAATTTCCCGGGATAAAGGTGATCCCAATCGGAAAAGAAGCCAGAAATAGTGTTGGGCAAAGTAACTGTAGATCCCCATGGGGAAATCATCTCTTCCCATATGCTTTTGGCGAACCTGCATTCGATCAATAAGTGAGAGGCATTTTCCTTGTTTTCCAAGGAAAGGGCACATCTGGAAGGGCCAAGGAAGCCTTTCTACTTAAGTCTGTCATCTGTTAAAATGCTGTTGTGACACAATAAGCAGTTGAAGAAGTTAATTTTTGGCACACACTTCTCCCTCCGAGGACCTCTCCAAATTGCAGGGTAGTAAGGAACACGAGGAATTTTTTTAAGTTGTGCATAGCCTTGCGCAATTGTGTAAAAACGAATCTAAGAGCCCCACCCTCTCTTATCTTGTTTGCTGGTATTAATCGGGCCCATTCCTTTCAGCTTAGTCAATAGGAAGGACCACGCCTGATCAAGAGCGATTGGAATTTGAGGCTTCTTCCAGGCTGCCCACACATTTCCCTTCCAAATAGAAATATCCCACAAAGTTTTAATGTCATTATTCAACATCCAGCTTCAAAGCTCAGCGAGCTCTTGGACACCACCTAATGGTTCTTCGTTCATAATTTTGTCATTCCAGATATTGATGAGCTTGCCATTACTCGAGATCCAAAAGGAATGATTTTGTATCGGAGGTAAGGCTTGCATGCATAGCTTGTGAATTTGAGATCCTTTAATGGTGGGAGTAGGATCATCCAAGCCCCATAACCTATGATCCCTAAAATATTTCTTCCATAGTGCCTTTTGAGCCCAGCCAGGTTTCGGGGCTATTTGTCTCCATAGAATCTTAGCCCCCAAAATGATATTATGAATCCGTAGGTCCTTGAAGTTCAGACCTCCTTCTAGAAGAGGTTTAGAAACTTTGTCCCAACTGACTAGGGGGATGTTCTTGTAATTCTTCTTGCCACCCTTCTAGAAAATCCTACGAATACACTCCTCCATCTTGTTGAGAATGCTGATGGGTGCCAACATGACTGAGAATTGGAAAATAGGTAGGCTGGTCAGAACAGATTTAATAAGCATTATCTTCCCAGCAAGATTTAGCCATGAGAAACCCCAAGACTGGATTTTATTCTTGAATTTCTCAACCATTGGGATCTAATCTTTGCTAGAGGGACTCCTTTGGAAGATAGGAAGGCCAAAATAGTTGAAATAATTTCAATTAGCAGATCCAGCGAAGCCCAGATATCTAGATATTGAGGAGAGGTCATTGTTGGAGATATTCCAGCCATAGAAGTGGCATTTCCCCTCGTTTAATTTACTACCTGAAGTCCAATAGAAGTCATCCAAAACTTTTCTAAACCTGGAGGTAGAGTGAATAGAGGCATCACCCAGTAGAAGAGATTCATCGACAAACAATGCATGATTAATATCCTTGACACCTCTAGCAATCCTAACGCCCATAATCTCTTGATGCACCTGACATTTTTCTAAATAAAAGCTCAGAACTGAAGCTTGTAAAACGAAAAGGAGAGGGGAAAGAGGGTAGCCCTGGCGTAGCCCTCTAGAGGCTTTAAAAAACTCCGTTGCTCTTCCATTCACTAGAGGGGCAATCCAAGGCTTAGAAATGCAAGCCCAGATCCATTTAATAAACTCCTTACCAAAACCAAACTTATGCATCACATCAAAGAGGAAATTGTGACGAACATGATCAAACGCGTTAGCTAGGTCTAGCTTAACCACCATACCTTTTTCTTTGCACTACAAACTAGTATGAATGGCCTCTTGCACGAGGATTATATCATCCACGATTTTCCTACCCTAAACAAACCCCCCTTGATTTTCAAAAATGAGAGAGGGCAAGAGGACCTTCAATCTATTGGCAATCACCTTTGTTATGAGCTTGTAACCAATGTTGCAAAGAGAAATTGGACGAAACTTGTTGAAAGTGCTGGCACCCTTCTCCTTTTGGATGAGGGCGAGGAAGGTATAATTCGTGCTGCCTCCAATTTTTTGGGCAGTTTTGAGATTTTAAAACCATTCTATGCAAGTCCTTCTTCACTATTTGCCAGCAGACTTGGATGAATCTGGTTGTAAGGCCATCTAGACCAGGAGCTTTGTCCAGCTCCATCTCATATAGTGCAGCCTTTATTTCCTGTCTAGTAACTTTAGTTTCCAGCTGGTGATTCATGCATAAAGAGATCTTGGAGGGGACAACATCCAAGAACCTTTTGCCCTGGCTCATAACCTCGACTTCATTGTAGAGTTTCTCAAAATGCGAGAAGGTAGCCCCTTTGATGCTTGTGAAGTCCTTGTGGGTAACGAGGTCTTCCTTTATTTCAGATACAGAGTTAAAGGACCTTCTAGCTTGGGCTTGCTTATGGAAGAAGGAGGTACTCTTGTCTCCCGCTTTCAACCACAGACTACGGGATTTTTTTCTCCAATATTCTTCCTCTTGCAAAGAAGCTTTGTGGAATCTTTGTTGTAGATTTTCTTCTTTGGATATAGAGTCCTCCGAGGGGTCCTCCTCTTCCATCTGCAGTTGGTGCTTCTCGAGGGAGGCATGGGCCATCTTCCTTTCATCAGCCAGATTGGGAAGATATTTAGCCCAGCTCTTTAGGACAACCTTTACTCTTCTCAATTTTTCCTCCCACACAAAAAAGGGAGACCCTGTGATGGGTTGATTCCAGCTTTCTTTAACCTTATCCATAAAGTCTGAGTGCTTAATCCATAAAGGACTGAATCGAAAAGGGATGGGCCCAAGGTTTTTGTGAGCTGAAAGCTCCAACCTTATGGGTTTATGATCCGAAGTACTGCATGGTAGAATGAGCATCCTAGCTTCTAAACCAAGGAGAAGATAGGAACTTTGAACAAGAAATCTATCTAATCTCGCAGCAATATGGCTAGGACCAATTCTTTTATTTGACCAAGTATACTTACCTTTCAAGGGCTTGATGTCGAGTAGATCCCAATCTTGCATGATGTCCTCCACCCATTCCCTCGCTGGATCCCTTACAGAGCTGCCACCTCGCTTCTCGGAAGGGCATAAAGTTATATTGAGGTCACCTGCAATGATAATATTTCCTAGAATTTCTTCCTCAGCCATGAGTTTGATTGAGTCCCAACACTGCTTCTTCTCCCCTACATTTACTAGCACATAGACATTGAAATGACTAAAGGTATCCCTTGTTTCTTGGCTTATGAATTACATGAGCTGCCAGTGAGTGTTCTTTTTTCCATTGACTAATTCCAACTTGGCTTCATTCCAGAGAGCTCCTAGCCCTCCCGATGCTCCTCGGGCTGAGACAACCTGCCCTCCACTTTTCCTCCAAAGATTCCTGCTTACGCGGAGGAAGATCTTCTCCTCCAATTTGGTCTCCTAGATCAGTAGGATATCTGGGGTTTCTATCCTAATCAAGCTTCACATAGCTTCTTCTTTTTGCTTGCTCCCGAACCCCCTGCAATTCTAGGAGACAATATTCATTATTTACCTTTTTGAGATTGGGTAGCCCCTTTGGGGCCTTGTCCTTGACTTCTTGTAACCTTTGGTGTTCTTGCTAGAAGCTTCTCCAGCATTGGTTGACTACCTTGGAGCTTGTCTTATATGTTCCTTTCTCTATTTTTTCCCGATCATATTTCCTTCCTCTTGTCGATATGCGGGACAATGTTTGAGAGTCACCTATTTCTCCTTCCTCCTCAAATTCTTTCGAATCTTGTTCTTCCTCTTCCATCTCTGTAGCCTTTCCCTTAGGGCTTGCTGCTGCACTCTCGCCTTGCCTGGAGTTTTTGGGGACCTCTTTGTCATTTTCCTCCTTTTTGTTGCTGTCATGTTTCTTGCACTTCAATTAAGGCTGAGGAAAGGGGCTCAAATGCATTCTCTTGGGCCTTTGGATGTGTATTTTGTTGTCCTTGGCTACTAGAAGGAAGCTGCTACCCTTTTCTCTTTACTGCTCCAGGAGGGTTTGAGGGCTTGGGGTTAGTCCTTGCTCTTTTGACCTACTTCCAACCTTCTTCCTTACCTTGCACTGCCTCTTCATTTTTGGTATAGTTCTTGGAAAATGTCCATATTCCTGACACTTGCGGCACTTGAATGGAAGCTACTCGTAGTCAAGTTTTTGCACATGAGCCCAACTCCCTACATTTATCTTTATGGCCTCCGGTAGCCCCACTTCTAGATCCACTTTGACACAGATCCTAGCGTAGCCGTATTGGTCCTTAGTACTTGCACGATCTATGAATTTGCCCAGTGCATTGCCTATATGTTTGAGGGAATCCCAGTTCCAGTAATGCACAGGGAGGTTCAAAAGCCTTACCCACACTGGAACTATCGACGAAATGTCTTCAGTTGGGTCAAAGTTAGGAGTCCATATGTTCAAATAGAGACCTTGAGGGCCCATAAAATATGGCCCATTATTAAATATTAGATCCTTGTCTTCTTTTGAAATAAACTTGAACAGAAAATAGCCTCACCCTAGAAGGTATGAGGTGACACTTTGCTTGATTAACGACCTCCAGTTCCTACAGATCCAGGCTTCCGTGGCTCTGGGAGAAGGCCAAAGTCTAGTGAACTATCCTACCAGGGCTCTCTCCGCCAGTGACAAAGCTACCTTAACCAGACCCTCTAGAGGAAGGGAAACCACCAGAATATTTTTCAGTTTTTTGACAAACTTAGAAGCATTCGATTTTTTCTTGATTGGCAGCGAAGCCAGAAGGGTCTTGAATGTAGCATCTTCGGCAGAAAGGGAGGACAATCAGGAGATGGGATGAGCCCATCTCATCCATGCCGAAGGAGGCGCAACCCTAACGCGGCCAAAGGTAGCCCATGAGCACATGCAGTGATAGTACTATTGTTACCTCCACCCTTATGAAAAAAAACTAAAACAAAACAAAAATAAACAAAACAAACAAAAACAAAAAACAAAACCCACTTTCCATTCATGTTATCTTATATAAAGACAATGACTTGTTGGGCTCTTCGTTTTGTGGGGGTAGCCAACTCTGAAGAACATGAAAACTTTCCCTCACAAGATTTCCCAAACATTAATTACTCTTTTGTCCCTTGGAACTCTATTGATACCATTAGAGACAACTTGTATGTCGTTGCATTTGAGACTACTACATAGAGGGGAATTTTAAGACAATATAAATCTTTTGTCTTAAAATTTTCAATATGACGCGGTAGTAAAAAAGGTAAAGGATTAGGGGTTCGTCTTTATGCTATTGATGATTTCTTTCAGAAGTAGAGCGATGGGGGTTGACAACAACTAATGGAATTTAGGGCGATGGAGGCCAAAAACAGAGGTGTGCGTCATGAGAGGAGCGATGGAGGCACTTTCGAAGAACGTTAATAGGTGGTAACATAGTTGGAGTACTTTTCGGGGTCTCCATCGATTATGTTTTAATATGTGTTTTTTGACTATTTTATTTATTTTGAATGCTACTTATATCCGTTGGTTGTTGTTATTAGCACATTGTTGTGCTAGATTGGCAACATGGATTAGATTCACCTGAAGGATTGTTGAAAAATGCAGCAAGAAATTCTCAATTTGATTTTTCCTTGATTAAATTGAGAAAATTTGAATTTCCACATTAGCAGACAACTTGGATGCAATTAGCTTGTATGACATGGTTTGTGTCACCCATTTTACTCAATAAATTCAAGTTGGAGGAGTTAGAGTTTAGTTAAGCATGTGTGATTTCTAATTTGTAGCAATCAAAGTCAATTATCTCAAGTTGTTTTCAGTTAAACTAGGTCTAACTGTTGGAGGAACTAGTGGAAGGCTAGTTGTGTAGTGGGACTTCAGTGAAATGCAGTGATCATCTAGTTAAGTGATCAATCATCCCAAAATTGCTAGTGCATGCAAACAATTCGAGTTCCCCAACTAAGGTGGAGATTCCAAGGCAGTGTACTATTAGTTGTAGACTAGTCTTGAGTGTATAGGTGTTGCATGCAGTCACATCATCAACCTTAGGAATTGTGCAATCCATTTTGGAAGAAACCTAAATAATAAGGGGCTAATTTCTTAAGGAATTGCAAAAGGAAATAGGGGCTCAAGCAGAGGCAAGAATTGACAAAGTTTGGGATTGAGCTTCTTAGTGAGCAGAAAGATAGGTTATTCACTTACGGGTTGTGCACAGTTGAGTAAATCAATTGTAGTACATCTATATTCATAATATTGACGCAAGAAGGCATTTGATTTATTAGAAAATTTCTTTCCCCACGAAAATTATTGTGTGAATGTGTTTTATTTCTTATTGCATGTCTGAATTTTTTGTTCTAAATCGTGAATTAACTTTCGTAGAGTAGTAGAGTAGGTTTGTGTCTTATGATTTTGAAAAAACTTCATGATGAGTTGCAATTCTACACCATAATTTCTACATCGTATCATAGTAGGATTCACATTAGAGAAGGAATTTCGAATTTGTTTCTCAGGAGGTTCGAATTTGCAGTAAATGGAGTGTAAGTCTAGTTACCATTGTCGAAGGCATGTTTTGTTGGTTAAATTAGTTAACATCATATACATTCAACTATGATTGTTAGAGCCATCCAAGGCTACTAAACCTATTTAAAGTAGTGCATAACATCGATGGGGGCTTCCTTATTTCATTGTGTATGAGTATAGTGTGTTATTTTTTTTTTAAGTCGAAGAGTTTTCATTAATCAAAAAGTATGTACAAGGGTTTCAAAATGCATGGCTTATAATTATTTATATATTTAATGTAATATGCCTTTCATTAAGAAGTAGAAATAGACTTTTGGGGATAGGGGAAATGGAATTGTCTAGGGGAAAGGTCGATCTCATCTATCTCATCTTCACTCTCCCTTCCCTATCATTAGCATCCCTCTCCTTTTTTCCTTTATCCACCAACACCAATAATAGACTTGTTGTTAAGAAGTAGCATTGGATGACTCAGGACAAGGGTTAGAGCTCATATGTTTATCTTGGGTTTCTCCTTGGGGTTTCTGAGCTTATGTATCTTGCTTTAAATTCTTCTTAAAAGTCCCAACAATATCCTTTCCCATCTCTTGTTCATGAAACTTCAGCTTGCGAGCACAATATTCATCCTAAATTTCCTTTGAAGATTCATGTAGCCATTTTGCACCGAGGCCTATTCCTGGGGGGAGATTGAGAGGATCTACATTTGTCAAGAGACCTTTTTATTTTTGTCCCATGCCACCCCAACCTTTATAGCCCATGTTTGTAACCAATATATACCCTCTTCCATATGTAAACTATTTATCAGATCGATAAAAAGAGAAGAGTGATCTCTCCCATGAGCTTTTATTTGAAGATGAGAATGAAAGTAAAACGTTCATTTTTAACAGTACACCTAAACAAGCTTAAAGACCCTTCCACCTCACTAGCTTAAAATATGCACTCAAACCATGGCAGAATGTGACATTTTGAAGCGTGTCACTCTAGTCCCTTTGACAAGGAGTGACATAACACCTTTTGTGAAAGAGCAACAAGAGATTGTCGCCTCTTCCCCCTTTGAAAGTGGTGAAACTTTTTAGAAAAAGGGTAAATGTCTAAAAACATCATGGAAAAAGGTTTCCAAAACATTTAAGGATGATTCCATTTTATTGAATCACTACTGCAAGAGATTATCGCCTCTTCCCCCTTTAAAAAAGATGAAACTATCTAGAAAAAAAAAATATATCTGAAAACATCCTGGAAAAGAAGTTTCCAAAGCATTTAAAAATGATTCCATTCTATTGAATCACTACTACATGAATAGATTTTTAGGACATTTATTTAATTTCATCTTAAAATTTCATTTTGTCTCAACCATTTTTATTTATTAAATTTATCATAATCAAATCATATAAAATTTAATTTAATTTTTTTCTAAGCAACATTACCTACTTTGTATTAATATTTACAGCGGAAATTTACATACGATTTTCTTGCTGCTCATGTGGCTCCATGGCAGCTGTGACATATTCCCAAAACCCATTACATTTCTGTGAAACCCACCACCTGAAGGTAGCAAGACATCTCCCTACAAACCGCCAACAAAAAGACACAAAACATCTCTGTGAAACCCACGCAGGGGCAGAGTTTGTCAAATGGATACAGGGCCTGTGATGATGGCCCAAGCCAAAAAAACTCCATTCCATAACGGAAAAGAAACCAAGAGATAGCAGTTGATACATACGACCCAGAACCACCATTGAACAGAAAAAAACTAGAAAGACTAAAGACAACAAGAGAGATAACAGAACCGACCACGATCCCACACGCGTCCAGGCATCATGCATGAGAGCCACCTGGGCTTAGCCTTCTTTCGCGTCGTCCCCTGGCTCGTCCTCGGGCTTAGCTTCACGAATCGAAGCCCAGCCATGTCCTTCTGGTAGGCCGTCCAAGAAGGCCGGCAATTCAGGTTCGATCTCCCGCAGTGCCGCTTCCTTCGAGCTTGAGGCCTCCCCCAAAGGCCTCTTACCTTTGTCCACAACCTGACATTCTTCCGCCAGAGCCTGAGGCAGACTTCCCTCTTGCACCAGGGGAATTCCTTCTTCGTTATCCAAGGGATTCTCCACTGGAGGTGGCCGAGGCAAGCCATCTTCATTCTCGTCCGGGATCCTGGTAAACAACACTGAAATATGGGCATTGATGCCCAAATTTTCTCTGGTATTGCGCAATGTGAAGATGACAGAGCCGAATGCAGGTAGGCTTGGCTCGCCATTGCTGGACCCTCCAACTTCCACAAATTGGCTAGCCTGCACCTGAGGAGCTCCCGCACGTCGATAACAGTAAACACAGCAGCTATGGTGGTGTAGATCAGCTGCAGGCCCGCGAGAGGATCTGGCTCGCCCTGAGCCTCTGCCTCGACGACATGGCATTCGCTCCCGCACCATTCTTCCAGATTCCTCTTCCTCAGACGAAGCTTCCTTCCAATTCGGCTTTCGATGGCAGACAAAAGACTGTAAGCATGAACCAGGGAGGACCAGCAGTCGGCCAGCCTCCCCCAATTCCACAATGACTCCAGAATTCTCAGAACGCAGAGCAAGAACACCATCGCTGTGGGTTTCATCTGCTCCCAAATCGACATTCTTAACGACCCCTTCATTCCTTCGATTTGTCCCCGCATTGAATGCGGCCATCCTCCTCTGCTGTGGTTCCTGCGCCTTCATAAAGGCTAGTGTGCTGCATTGCTGGTCGATGGGAGGTGGCGGCGAGGAGCCTTAAAGCCCTCCGTCCTTCGTGTGTCCTATCGGCCGTGGCAAGTGGCCTTACCTGGTCATGCGAGGTGGCACCCGCATCCGGGATATAAAATTTAATTTTGAGTATTACACCAAAACATTATTTATTTAAGAATAAAAAAATATACACCAAAAGTATTATTTATTTAAGAATAAAAAAATATATACAAATTTGATGAAAAATATCTAAAAAATATCCATAATGTATAAAAATATATGTGGTGGGACTAATAACATTGATGAAGCTATTGGCCATATCTATTATAAACCATTCATTCAAATATATTGACCTTAATATCAATGAAACCTACATGAATCAAGGGCATATGCATCCCCATGGAAGACATAGAGAGGAATTAGAAGAAATTATTTTTTATTTTTTCATATTAGCTTGTTAATACATACAATGGCAATTTAATACCTATGCATCCCCATGGAAGACATTGAGAGGAATTAGAAGATATATATATATATATATATATATATATATATATATATATATATATATATATATATATATATATATATATATATATATATATATATATATATAGATATATATATATATATATATATATATATATATATAGATATATATATAGATATATATATATAGATATATATATATATATATATATATATATATATATATATATATATATATATATATATATATATATATATATATATATATTTCATATCAGCTTGTTAAAACATACCATGGCAATTTAATACCTTTTATTAAGACATTTTGTCTCTTGCGTACTAGTCACCAAATAAAATTTCAAGGTGGGCGATGCCATTTTTGTTCAAACCCTCGAGGAGCTTTAAAGAATGGAAGAAGAACAATGGGTGACGCAAGTTTCTTCATACCCTGGATTTTTGAATTCTGGAGAAGGTTTCAGCAATTTTGTTCAAACCATGAATTTTTTAATTCTGGAGGAGGTTTGAGCAATGGAGACCAATGTTTTACTACCCCTTCCAGTTTGACAGAGGCAGGGGATTGTTGGGGTTTTGTGCAGGGAACGGGACACCTAACTAGAACTTGTGTGGCTCCTTGATTTTGCTATGGAACCCCAGACCCACATAAGGTTTAAACAGGGATTTTCCTTTCCACCATCACCCAAAAAGCTCTCTCTCTCTATAGGCTGTCGCCTTCTCCTCCAAGCCAGTGAAAGAAGCTGATAGACCTATTCCAGAAATTCTGGACTCGAGTGGTTGATGAGAAAGCTTCGGTTGTTGGACATCCCTTTAGGTATCATACATGTTCCCGAGAACAGGGAGCAAAAACCCCTCTGAGGTTCCTACAACAAAGGCTATTGATAAATCTGGGGAAGAGGGAAAAAAATTCCTGGAGCCCATTGACCCGCGAAGCCTTGGTAAAGAACTTTCAAATGTATCCATTTCTCAAAGCAGTAAGTCTCTATCTGACTCCAGTTCTATTATCGAATTTCTGTCTTTGGAAGATTTGATGGTTATTGAAACCAGAGTAAATTAAAGGAAAGGAAAAACCATAGTAAATTAAATTCAGTTTGAATCCATCAAATAAAATAGACTTCTTTGACTAAGACTAATTCTATCCTAGCTTTAACTTTTGGAATGAAAATTTGGCAGCTATGAAAAATAATGTGCAGCATGTACCAAGCATGGGTACTAGAAATTAATAATTAGAGTATATAAACGTTTTTTAAACCCAAGATGTAAAAATCATATAAAAAGTGATTGCTCTAGGCTAAACCCACATGTGTGTCCTAATTGCCTCAATGAGTTGATATGAGAAGAAATGTTGAGTTGCGTTTGGCTTAGACACCAATAACAATCATACCTATTTAAATGAGATTCTAGAACATTGTGTTTCAGATTTCAAGATCCTTGAAATGATATTTATTTGTCATGAACCTGCTTTCCTTTGATACCAGAATCTCAGAGATGCACAAAGACTAATCCTTTTCCTTTAATAAGCATCTGCCCAATGGAAAACCACGAACACTACTCTTTTTCAAACCCTCTTGATTGATGTCACAAGGGCTGAGGTGACTTCACCTTTTATAGCCTTTTATACTTTTCTGTGAGACAGAAAAAGCCCTAATACAAGGCCGAAGGCATGTCAATGATCTAAAGAATAATATTATATATATGATCTTAGATGCTAGAAACTTTATAGCTTCAGATATGATTTTATATAAACCTGCAACAGAGAAGGAATTCCGAGTGAGACACTATGTTGAAACCAAATTCAATTCAAGGGTGATTTCATAATAGAAGATTTGACCCTAAAGAAACCAAAGCTTCCTGGCTATAGTCATGACAAAAGGCCTTAGATATAGATCATTTTACCAACAATTTTACAAAGAGCTCTGTCCTAGAGATGCTTGATTGATGATGCCTTGATCTCATTTCCTTTCTGGGATCTGCAACCTAGAATTTTGCAGTAGGAGTTTGAGTGCTTCGCAATGACTGATCTTTGAAGAGGAAGGCGATCAGTATTGTCAGAAAACTTCTTGTGATTTATTTCTTCCTTGCTTGGGATTGCCCTCACCTTAGCTCTATTACCATTCTAGTAGGGAAAGCTAAACGTGACAACAATAGAGATAAGACGTTGTAGATTCCTATGTTCTATGTCTTTTAGCTTCTAGAACATCATATGTTTTATTGCCAATTTTTTCTAAATTTAAAATTGACATACTAATCTGGGAAGAGGGTTTGCAATGCTGATATCCTCCTCTTCAGTCCACATTGGCACACTCGAGTCTTATTCAAGGACCAACTGCTTCTTGTGCAAAATTTGAAGCAGACTACAACATACAACATGTTTTCTCATAATCAAAACAACTTCTAGAAGTGCTATGACATTACTCTAGCACTATGTTTATAAACCGGTTCATACTAATGGACACAGGATGTGTAAAATGTATTCTCTAACGCAATTTTTCTCTGTCGACTGGTTTAAAGCTTACAACCTTACTCCTATCTTGAAGAAAGGGTACTTTCTTCCCTTTCACTTCATAGGTATATGAAAACCGAGCTGTGTAAGCACCCATAACCATGAATATTATACCAACTCCCTATGGTTAGCGCATCAATAATGTAAGTGTAACACTCATCCATGTGGAATTCATAAGGCATTTAGGTAAGGTTTTACTAATACTGGCATCCCAGACCATTAAGATCTGTCCATGGCCTCAAAATGATGTATTTCCTTTACTGAATAGAACACTCATCATTTCTCTCCCCCAATCATCAAAATGTTCTCTTCATTCTGAATGAGAAATCAATCAACAAGTCACCATTTTAAATGTTAGAAACAAAAATTAGTCAACAAAGTTAAGCTATTTAATAGAAAAGTGCAGCTGATCGATGATTAATTTAAATTGGGCTATTGAGGAAACATGTTGAAACTTGAAATTTGTATTTATTATGTCCCAATTGTGCAACCTAGAATGATTTATAACTCTATGTTGATCGATAACACAAAGTTATTGCAAAAACAAACATTTTTATCAATATCAAAAGCCATCAATTTATTCAAAATGAAATTGATGTTGAACTAAGGGACATTTTTGTGTGAATGTACTGGTAGGTTACATTGCTTGGGAAAACGCTTGAGTACCTCCCCTCATTTTATGGGTGTTACTCGAGGTAAACCCTAGAATATTCGGGGCACAGGGCTTGAAGCCATTAGAACAATATGTCTGTTAAGAAGTCATTATGTCACTTGTGGGAATTGAATCAAGGTGGGGAGGTTAACAACATTCCTCCCAACCACCTGAGCTAGATCCAATTAACTACTAAAGAAATAACTTACGAATTAATGTTTTGTTATCAAATAACACTAATATGTCATGAGCATATCTATCTCTTCACATTATTTTCTAAAGACTCCTATTTTTCCATTAAATAATCTATAAAATCATGTTCAAAGCCAGCTTTTGTAAGCAGCCAAGCTTTTAATAGGTTTATATCAAGATATGGTCTCATCCCAAAATCAAAAGAGCTTCTACAGATTACACTTGCGCCTTTCCATTTGATTCAGAATGCAGTGTAGCCATAATGGATTCGAGTGGATCTTCTCTATATAAAATGTATTGTTGAGGTTGTACCTGTAGTCAATTTGGTATTTCTCAGGGAAGACAAACATTAATGTGCTTCATAATGAATATTGGCAACATGTTTTCCATGTGTGTTTGTAACATTGATGTGGCATATGTCAGCCAAAGATGTTACTTAACATAATAATAATTATAAGGTTGATGTATTATTATTAAAAAAGATCATCAAATCAAATTTTTTTGGTAGTGAAAAAACTACAGGAAAAGTTTGCATCTGATGGATTTGATCCTTCCTGGTGCTTGATAGATCTAGGGATAACATGGATCTAGACTGGTAGAGAAAATAAAAAGCATATATTTCAATGTGAGGAGTCACAACTGCCGGAGGATCCCTCTATACCAGCAGGGATGCAGCCATGGGCTGCTGCTCAAGCAATGTTGTTTGGAGGCAGATAAGAAGAATATGGATAGGATTCAGAGGCCTTTCCTTTTGCTATT
Source organism: Pinus tabuliformis (assembly GCA_031772625.1). Classification (NCBI taxonomy): domain Eukaryota; kingdom Viridiplantae; phylum Streptophyta; class Pinopsida; order Pinales; family Pinaceae; genus Pinus; species Pinus tabuliformis. The sequence goes on from CM062817.1 coordinate 1,553,532,055, forward strand.
CACTCAACACATTACCAATCAAAGCCATTCTATTAAGGGAAAGGAAAAACCAGAGTAAATTAAATTCAGTTTGAATCCATCAAATAAAATAGACTTCTTTGACTAAGACTAACTCTATCCTAGCTTTAACTGATGGAATGAAAATTTGGCAGCTATGAAAAATAATGTGCAGCATGCACCGAGCATGGGTACTAGAAATTACTAATTAGAGTATATAAACGTTTTTTAAACCCAAGATGGAAAAATCATATAAAAAGTGATGGCTCTAAGCTAAACCCATGCGTGTGTCCTAATTGCCTCAATGAGTTGATATGAGAAGAAATGTTGAGATGCATTTGGCTTAGATACCAATAACAGTCATACCTATTTAAATGAGATTTTAGAATGTTGTGTTTCAGATTTCAAGATCCTTGAAATGATATTTATTTGTCATGAACCCCCTTTCCTTTGATACCAAAATCTCCAAGACACACAAAGGTTGATCCTTTACCTTCAATAAGCATCTACCCAATGGAAAACCTCGAACACTACTCTTTTTCAAACCCTCTTGATTGATGTCACAAGGGCCGAGGAGACTTCACCTTTTGTAGCCTTTTATATTTCTTTGTGAGACTGAAAAATCCTAATACAAGGCTGAAGTCATGTTAATGAGCTCAAGAATAATATTATATATATAAGCTTAGATTCTAGGAACTTTATAGCTTCAGATATGATTCTATATAAACCTGTAACAAGAAGAAGGAATTCTGAGTGAGACACTATCTCCAAACCAAATTCAATTCAAGGGTGATTTCATAATAGAAGATTTGAACCTAAAGCAAACAAAGCTTCCTGGCTATAGTCATGACAGAAGGCCTTAGATATAGATCATTTGACCAACAATTTGAAAGAGAGCTCTATCCTAGAGATGTTTGATTGATGAGGCCTTGATCTCATTCCCTTTCTGGAATCTTCAACCTAGAATTTTGTAGTAGGAGTTTGAGTGCTTCACAGTGACTGATCTTTGAAGAGGAAGGATGTCAGAATTGTCAGAAAACTTCTTGTGATTTCTTTCTTCCTTGCTTGGGCTTGACCTCACCTTAGCTCCGATACCTTGCCCTCACCTTAGCTCTGATACCATTCTGGCGGGGCAAGCTAGAATGGTGCCCCCTGTTGGGCCTGCACTAGGTCAGTACCACCCAAACCTTATGACATTCTACAAAGAGTTTAATGCCCGCAGTCAACACTACAAGCCCGAGACACCAATTCTGAAGAATGTAGTGCAACATAGCTAATGACCACCAAATATTAATTTTTTAATAAAAAATACTTAAAGGAAAAAAAATATCTTAACCCTAGGTCCCTACAAAACCTAACCCTAGTAATTAATGGTAATATTTAATTTTTAAAGTTAAAGTAAAATTTGACATTCTCCTTATCTTTCCTTTTTGAAAAGAAAAGATAAGGATAATGTCAAATTTTACTTAAATTTTTAATATTAACATTAATTGTTTTAGGTTGTTTCAGAGTGGTTCCAACTTTATTCAATTTTGAGGTCAAATTTCAGATCCCATTCAAAACTTAGTTGTGATTGTTTGAACCGCTTCTTTGTAATGAGTCCTAGACTTTGACTTCCAATTTTTCATGTGCATTTATTGGATAATCATATTACTCGTGAGACTTTGCAGCAGAAGTTGATCTTTAATCCATTGCAAGCACTTGACCTAGATTAGGGAACCATCAGCTACACCTCCCAAGTTGCTCCTCATCATTGAAATTTTCTTTGGAAGCAGGCATTAATTTTATCCATTATATCATTTTTCCATAAGTGATAGTCCAACAACACCCCTGCCAACCTATGCTTGAAAATCCATCTCATCTTTACTGCTACCTTATAAACACTCTTAAATCGTGTGTCTCCAATCTAAAAGAGGAAGAACTAGAAAGGGCCTTCTTGGCCCTCTTCTCAACCCACAATATGTTTAGCTTCTCTCTTGTTCTTACACTCTAGTCTTCTCGCAACTTCAGAATAATGAATCTTGAACACAGTTTCATGATGTGCATTCAGGGAGGCATAATTCACCCTTGCTTTGCATCAAATTACCCCCCTAGCATTCCCTTTACCTTTAGATGCCTCAATGCAAGGCATGCCAAGTCGGTACCTGCTCAGTTAAATTAGTAAGTTGAGGGGCATCATATATACCCAACACCACCTACCTGTTCTTCCTCTGCCTATGTCGTAGTGGATGAACAGTCAGCCAGACTGATGAGGATCCCCATTAATAATAACATCTATGTTGGCATCTGAATCAGAATGACACATTTCCCTTAATTATATGTTTTGGTTTTTTAACAAAAAAGGCTAACAAAGATAGATACCGTCAGATTTGTCTACTTTCGGCCCCTGTGCCCATTTTCATCTAGGTTTTTACCATGTCAGTGTCCCTTTCTTTCTCAAAACTGCATGAAATCAGCCGATCTATCCATTTCGTAATGCCTTTGGTAAATTTTTCTATCAAATGCTCTGAAGTATATATGAGATGTGAGGTTTTTTTGGTTTTTGCTAACTTCATATATTTCTGCTAACCATGATATGTGTTTGATGCAGAGGATTATGATTAAGGGTTGCCTTGGTTGATATATGTTTAGGAGGAGGAGGAGAAGGAGAAAAGTGGTGTTAGGGTTGAGAGCTAAAGATGCCTGTGAAAAGAGGAGGTGTGTGGAATGGAGGGTGGAAGGGCTACCAGCGTGGTAGAAATGGAGGATGGGTAGGTTGGTGTTTTCATCATCGAATACCTGTGACGGGCTTCCTTGTTATCTATGTGGTTATGCCATTGGTTTTTCTGGCAGTAAGGTCTCATCATTCCACATCTACATCTGCAACTAGTAAGCTTCTTCTTTCCCTCCTCCCTCACTGTTAAGCTTCTTCCTACCCTCCTCCCTCGTCAGGTTGCTTTTGTCTCTTTTTTTGGGGTGGGTCAGCGTTTAATTTATCTTTATCAGCAAGCATACCCTTTCTTAATCTGGTAGTATTACAATGAAGTGCAGACTTCTTACAACATTCAAGTAAGATCTCCATTACAATGAAGTGTATCCATCTTATACTATTTCAGAAATATCCCTTTCATTAAGAACCCACTGAAAAATGTATTTATGTGATTTGAGCCTTGGCGGGGAATTATCACCACCCCCAGTTCACCATTGAACCAAGAACCCATGAGCTTGCTTCGAAATTTGATTTGCCTTCAACATCCCCAGTTAACCATTGAACCAAAACCACATGGACCTGCTTCGAAATTTGCTTTTCCTTTTATCATTTTCACAGGATCTGAAGGGGCAGATGTTATCAAACTTACTTTCCTCACTTATTGTCAAAAGTTTAGAACCTCTAGCATTTTTCTAGACATTTTGTGAGTTTTCTTTATAGATTTCGTTTCATTTGATCTGTGTGAAGATGTGAACTCCATCTCTGCATTAACATGGTACAATACCTACTAGGAGAATGATTCAAAGTTTGTACCTCTCTCATGAAAGAGCAAAGGTTTTACCAACTGCCCCTCGGGTAATTTCCCTTGCCAAAGATAATGAAACCATTGATCCCAATAACAATAAATAACAATCTTCTTTCCATTTTTTAACAAAGGGAAATGCATATGACTGGTAAAATTGCTGGGAAACTACTTGGGGAATTTGTTGGGCACTCCTAGTTCCGAGCAGGATGGTACTAAGAGTGCATTGGATTCTGCATAAGCTGGATGGGTATTATAAAAATATATTTGTTAAGAGTTCAGTTCCACATCTTACTCATGTGAATTGAATCTTGTGGGAATTAAATGTGGGTGGGAAGGGTAACAATCGTTCTTCCCGTCCACTAATTATCCAAGCCAGACCCACTTTCCATCCATAAAGCTAAATCCACTTCTCATCAGTCAAGCTAAAACCAGTTATGATCCACCCAACCTAAACCTAATTCACAACAACAATCTTGTTCACTAGCTACTTTCTGCTATACATATCATTTTCACCCTGTTCCCAAAGTGTTCAAAGCACATTGGCCAAAATAAACGATATATATTATACGCACCATTTTATTATTGATTTGTATTGAAATCTAGATCTTAGCATATGCATGATAGCAAAGAAACCCCCTTTTTAGTGTTTCCGTATTTTTATAGATATTCTTCTCCATTAAGTCTTTCTACCTGACCTTTTATGTGTTTCTTGTCATTTAAAACAGCAGGGCACAACTTCTCATGAGATGGATCTGTTAGAATGGTATTCTCTTTCCACATCTTGAAAATCAATTCTATTTTTCTATGGCCATTTTTTTCTTTTTCAAGATCTTGGCAATGCACTTGCACTTACATTAGTCTAATCCCAAAAAATAAATAGTGTCCCTAAACTGAAATTTAATCAACCTGAGTGGATTGAAATATAGGAGAATTATTGAGGATACTGGAGCTCTGTCATATGTTTAAAATCACTCTTATCTATTTAACTGTGGGGTTTACAGGAACAAGCAGACGACTCGAGAAAGCAGAGTTTAACAAAGAGCATTGACTTTCTCTTCCCGAAGGAGGCAAGTATAAGAAACCTGCTACATTTGGATATCTTAAATTTTCTTTCTTCCCTATTGAGCAGAGAGTTGAAAATAAATTTTATTTATTGGGCAGGTGATTGATGTCATAACAGCTAACACAGAGGACTCGGGAACTCTAAACTTAAATATTGTTGGATGGAATGATTTATCTTCCTTATGGGTATTAGAAAAGCCCTCTGAAGTAAACCAAAGGGATATTACTAACTCTGAGGTACGATTGGTGAATATTTTGGTTATTTTGTCTAATGAACATGTAAGGAAACCTATGTGATGATTATCTATGTAGTTGAGTAGGGTTGTATTAAGCAGGAAGTGAAAACTGACAATGGCAGGGGTGCTTCTCTGTTTCTAATTGTGTACATCAAGCAGAGGCAAAAAACTTTTGGAGACAACTCAGAAACGTTGCATTCACAACAAGATGGTGTGATCTTGAATGAAGAACGTGGGGAAAATCCGGAGGGGGGTAAAATGAATGACGAGGTGCAGAAAAAAACTTCCAATGACAAATAAATTCCTACGAGCCTTCAAGAGGATGACATAGGAAGTGAACATTGAGACATCAAAGAGAATGCTATTGATGGTAAGTTTTGATTTTCCCTGGTTAACTGATCTGTGCTATTGGTAGTCTACTGTAAGGTAACGTCTAATCAAAATCTTAGGACAATTGCTATTGTAATGCATACCATTTGCAGCTTGAAGAAATTCCAACAAAAGTTTTGTGGATGGTAAAATTCTTTGCTCCACTAGATCGCTACTTTTTGTTCTCATGGAAAAGGGAATTGTTATATTCTTTTCCAAAATCCTTTTTGAATCTTACTTCTCCAATAGAAAAATTTTATATTTCTTATATTCTAGCATAGTATGATTTGATTTATAGTAGTTTAATGCTTACTGCAATTGAGACAAAATAGGAGGGAGAAAAGGTCAATAGATCTGATCCAATAGGATGAAGAAGAACGAGTTGAGCTTGAAAACACAGAAATTAAACGTTCCAAGGAGGTAGGTTCTACTGTCCTGGGAAAATATAGCATTTGGAGGTGGGAGAATGCGAACGAGAATTTTGACTCCACTGTTAGATTAATGTGAGACCAACTGATCATGACTAGGGTGTATTCAAGCATTTCCGAGGCTAGGAATAATCTTGTTTTACACCAGGAATTGATGCTTTGCATTAAAGAATGTCAGCGTAAATTGGGTGAGGCTAATGTAGATTTTGATCTACCTCAAAGGTAATAGTTTTTCGCATTGGCTACTTCTAAATCAATAGTAGTAAGTGCTTCCATTTGCATTTGGTGTTCATATCCTTTGTTTCTTTTAAAGTTGCAGTGTGTGTCAATCATTCTACTTTTCATTCTCTTTTTCATGGACGATAATTGATATGAATGTTTCAGTGCACCTGAGGAAATCAAGGCTATGGGTCATGTAAGGCCCCTATACTACTAGTGTAACCCCTTATTGTTATTAGTATAACCCACTTATTATATTGATGTACCCATGTAGTGCCCATATTGTTACTATTGTGCCCCATATAAGCCCACTATTGTTATTATTGTGCCCTTACATCATTATTGTTATGTCGGCTCTGATTATGTTATGACCCCTTAGACTCCTATATATAGAAAGGAGGTCTTTTCATTTGTATCATCCAAGAATTGTTTATTTGTGTAATGTAAAGGAGGTTGCCCCCTCGAAGAGGCTGAATTCTAAGGCGTTGATCTATCTTTTCTATCTTTTCTTGAGCTGGTTTCATAACATTTGGTATCAGAGCTTTGGATTCTAGGGTTTCGCTGCTCCAAACAGGTCATCGTGATATTTTAACTATAACTTTTTTTCTGCGATGTTTCAGAAGTTACAAAAAAAACCATTTGAGAAGAAATCGTGCTGAACCTCAGGTCCGAATTTTAGAGCTTTTCGCACTATATTTTTGGAGATATGATCTGAGGAAGTTGGTCTTTTTACTTTCTCTCTGAGAATTGGATTGAAATTTCGTAAGAAGTTACAGAAAGAGGACAGATTGTAGTTTCTTGTATATCTTTTTTAGAGCAAAAGGCCGAAAAATTGACACGTGGCACTTCATACAAATTCGCTCTTCTGGAAAGGTCTATAATCAGGTCATCTTGGGAGATTGTGCATAACTCTTTTTTGGAGAATCTAATTTGGATCAGAATTGTGGCATTGGAAAGAGGACACATAGGGCTACTATAGATAGCAATTTTAGAACTTAAATATCCGCAATTACAGAGTTACAGTCATTTCAAGATCAAGGTCCTAAAATCAAGAAAAAGCAAGATGAGGAAGTTTGATGGCAAGGATCCGGTAAATTGGATACTTCAGATGGAGCAATATTTTGATCTACATGGTGTACCACTGTTACAAAAGGTATGTATTGCATCTTCATATTTAGAACCAGGTCAATTTTTATGGTATAAAGGGCTTTGTTCTCTTAAACAACTTGTTACGTGGTCAATTCTCACGGAGAAATGATAGCACATTATGAGGATACAAAGAGAAACACCTTCTTTAGAGCAACACCACAATAATTGGAAAGAGTAAAAGGGCTTTGTGACATATTTAAAAGTAAAATTATGGCAAGAAGGAAGTCTACCCCTCACAACTATAAAGATGGACGTGTTGTTTCTCCTAGCCTTCCACAACCTACAAGGGTTACACCACAACAATTGGAAGAAAAAAGAGAAAAAGGGCTTTGTTACAATTGTGATAGCAAATGCACTAAAGGTCATAAGTGTGCTGAGAAGAAATTATTTTACATAGAGTATGAAGAGGAGGAAGAAAAGGATCAAGAAACATCAAAAGAAGAGGATATATGCCAGGACCCGACCCCAGAGAAAGAAGAAATGAATCAGAACATATCTTGTAAACTATTGGCAAGAATGACCACTCCTCAAACTCTCAAGATAGAAGGAAATATCAAGAAGAAAAAGGTGCAAGAAGTAAAAGATCACATCAAGAAAGAAGAAATGAATCCAACCATAGCTTGTAATTCACTGGTCAGAATTACCACTCCTCAAACTATCAAGATAGAAGAACATATCAAGAAGAAAAATGTTCAAGAAGTGAAAGATCACATCGAGCGTTAAGAAATGAATCCGACCATATCATGTAAAGGATTGGAAGAAATTACCACTCCTTAAAGGATAGCATCAACAACAAGTTCTCCAACTTTTAAAGGATAGCGCCACTTTGGTGCAAAATCAAATGAAACAATAGGTACATCAACATCATAGTGGAAAATGTTTTGATGTAGGGGATTGGGTATTTTTACTGCTACATCTAAAGCAAGCTATTTATGAGAAGGAAATGTTGGCAATACTACATGCACTTAAAAAAATGGCGACCTTACCGAATGGGAAGACTCTTCAAGGATGAGGATGTGGAAGCATTGTTTTGTGCTATTTCTATTATCCAACCAGATTGGATAAACAAAGCAAGGGATGAATGGAAGAAGGACAAAGAAGTATGGCCACTTATTCAAAAGTTGTAAAAGATCCCAATTCAAACAATATTGCCAGATATTGAAAAGGAAGGAAAAATCATATTGGAACTTGGAGCAGCCACAGAAACAAGAACCCGACAGCTACGAAATCGATCAATTTCAGAGTATCTCATCAAGTGGAAGAACTTACCCGCTGAAGATTCCACATGGGAGGACAAGAATTTTATACAAAAGCATCAAGAACTACTCAAGCATTAAGGAAAATGCTTTTGGAAGGAGAGGGGCATGTTAGGCCCCTATACTACTAGTGTAACCCCTTATTGTTATTAGTACAACCCACTTACTATATTGATGTACCCATGTAGTGCCCATATTGTTACTAATGTGCCCCATAGAAGCCCACTATTGTTATTATTGTGCCCTTACATTATTATTGTTATGTCGGCTCTGATTATGTTATGACCCCTTAGACTCCTATATAGAAAGGAGGTCTTGTCATTTGTATCATCTAAGAATCGTTCATTTATGTAATGTAAAGGAGGTTTCTCCCTCGAAGAGGCTGAATTCTAAGGCGTTGATCTATCTTTTCTATCTTTTCTTGAGCTGGTTTCATAACATGCCATGTCCTATCCAAGGTTAGAGAACAATTTTATGACTGTGCGATAGTAACAAAGAAGTTGCAAGCCATGCTTCAGTCTGCAGATGAGCAAGTAAGGACCTTGAAAAAGAAAAGCACATTTTTAAGTCAGCTGGCAACAAAGATTGTTCCCAAGGGCCTGCACTATCTGTCCAGGCGATTGACCATAGATTATTACTTGCTTCCTCTTGAAAAGTGAGAATTTCCTAAAATGGACAAGTTGGAGGATCCGACTCTTTATCACTATGCATTATTTTCTGACAATGTATTGGATGCATCTGTGGTTGTGAATTCAACTCATGAATGCTAAGGTGAAGTGTTAATAATTTAAAATACTCTAAAGTTTGGAAGTCCAACAGTTTTGCTACATTTTACATTTAATATTTGGATCTCATTGTAGGTGATTTACTTATGTTTGTAGGAATCTGAGAAACATGTATTTCATCTCGCCACAAACAAGTTAAATTTTGGGGCCATGAAAATGTGGTTTTTACTTAATCCCCCAAGGAAGGTTGTGATACATGTTGAAAAGGTTGATGATTTTAAATGGCTCAATTCCTCCTATTGCCTTGTTCTTCACCAACTTGAATTCGCAGCTGTGAAAGAGTATTATTTCAAGGCAAATCACCTGACTACATTCTCAACAGGTTCCTCCAATTTGAAATATAGAAAACCAAAATATTTATCCATGCTAAATCATCTTCGTTTCTATCTTCTACAAGTTTATTCCAAACTGGACAAGATCCTTTTCTTGGATGATGATATTGTGGTGCAGAAAGATTTGACACCCTTGTGGTCAGTAGGTCTTCATGGAAATGCTAATGGTTCAGTGGAAACTTATGGAGAAAGCTTTCACCGGTTTGAAAAATACCTTAATTTTTCCAATTTGCACATAGCGAGGCACTTTGATCCTAATTCTTGTGGTTGGGCATATGGGTTAAATGAATTTGATCTCAAAGAATGGAAGAAACAAGATATAGCTGGAATATATCACAAGTGGTAGAACATGGTAAGTGTGTATTGTGGTTTATTTATGTTAATTCCTGTGATGCTTACTTTAAAGTATTTGAAGTAAATCTGAAGTAATTAGCTAGAAAACTTAATGGGTTTTTCTCTGTTGGATTTCTAAGTTTTTCTTTTATTGTATGTTAGAATGAGGATAGAGTCTTGTGGAAGCTTGGAACACTACCCCCCTGTATTTTCACATTGGCTGCTTCTAAATCAAGAGTAGTAAGTGCTTTCATTTGCATTTGGTGTTCATATCCTTTGTTTCTTTTAAAGTTACAGTCTGTGTGTCAATCTTTCTTCTTTTCATTCTCTTTTTCATGGTTGATAATTGATATGAATGTTTCAGTGCACCTGAGAAGATCAAGGCTATGGGTCATGTCCTATCCAAGGCTAGAGAACAATTTTATGACTGTGTGACAATAACAAAAAAGTTGCAATCCATGCTTCAGTTTACAGACGAGCAAGTAAGGACCTTGAAAAGGAAAAGTAAATTTTTAAGAGGCAACAAAGGCTCTTCCCAAGGGCCTGCACTCTCTGTCCAAGTGATTGACCATATATTATTACTTGCTTCCTCTTGAAACCCAAGAATTTCTTAAAAAGGAGAAGTTGGAGGATCTTACTCTTTATCACTATACATTATTTTCTGACAATGTATTGGTTGCATCTGTGGTTGTGAATTCAACTGTCATGAATGCTAAGCTGAAGCGTTATTAATTTAAAACACTCTAAAGTTTGGAAGTCCAATAGTTTTGCTGCATCTTACATTTGATATTTGGATCTCATTTTACATGATTTACTTGTGTTTGCAGGAATGTGAGAAACATGTATTTCATCTCGTCACAAACAAGTTAAATTTTTGGGCCATGAAAATGTGGTTTTTACTTAATCCCCTAGGGAAAGTTGTGATACATGTAGAAAATGTTGATGATTTTAAATGGCTCAATTCCTCCTATTGCCTTGTGATTCACCAACTTGAATTCGCAGCTATGAAAGAGTATTATTTCAAGGAAGATCGCCCAACTACTCTCTCAACATGTTCCTACAATTTGAAATATATAAATCCAAAATATTTATCCATGCTAAATCACCTTTGTTTCTATCTTCCACAAGTTTATCCCAAAATGGACAAGATCATTTTCTTGGATGATGATATTGTGGTGCAGAAAGATTTGACGTCCTTGTGGTTAGTAGATCTTCATGGAAAGGTTAATGGTTCAGTGGAAACTTGTGGAGAAAGCTTTCACCAATTTGACAAATACCTTAATTTTTCCAATATGCACATAGCCATGAACTTTGATCATAATTCTTGTGGTTGGGCATATGGGATGAATGTAGTTGATCTCAAAGGATGGAAGAAACAACATATAACTGGAATATATTACAAGTGGCAGAACATGATAAGTGTGTAGTGTGGTTTATTTATGTTAATTCCTGTGATGCTTACTTTGAAGTATTTGAAGTAAATCTGAAGTAATTATCTAGAAAACTTAATGGGTTTTTCTTTGTTCGATTTCTAATTTTTTCTTTTATTGTATGTCAAAATGAGGATAGAGTGTTGTGGAAGCTTGGAACACTACTCCCTAGATTGATCACGTTTTATGGCTTGACCCATCCTTTGGACAAGTCTTGGCATGTGCTAGGCTTAGGATATAATCCTAGCATGGACCGTTCAGAGATTGACAATGCAGTTGTTTTTCATTACAATGGGAACATGAAACGTTGGTTAGAGCTGCCAATGACGAAGTACAGGCCTTAATGGACAAAATATATAAAATATGATCATCCTTTCTTACATAAATGAATAGTTGTGACCTTAGTATTCATACTGCAACAGATTTTCAGATGTAAAGTGTAAAGGCCCTTGATTCTGGAAGTCTTGTCTGTCTCTATTCATTTTGATAATTCATTCTGATTCATTTGTTTTGGAGTTCCACAGAAGGTTTCTAGTTTATGGCTTAATGAGTCAGGTTTTTGGAGGTCCAGTGGCCTAGCGAGGTTTAATATTTACAAATTTTATGTCCTCATTGTATTCCTTCATAGTTGGAAGTAAACTCCTATATAAGTATTCCTTGCATTTGCCTGGCTTCCTCCAAGGAAGAATGGCCACAGAATGAAGAATCGAGCCCAGACGAAGAAGAGGATGACCAGGAAGAGCTCGAATCTGTAACTTGGCTGACGGTAGACGACGACGAAGACGATGAAGACAATCAGCCGGTGAGTGCGTCTAGTGCAGACGATGATCAAGATGCTTCTGCCAGCGACGATCAAGATGCTTCTGCCGAAACTGATGACGAGGTAATTTTGTCAAACTCTATTTCTTTTTGCACTCCCTTTATTTGTCTTTGGCGCTTTTCAAAGCCCTTTTTCCTTAAAATTTTATCATTTTGTCCTATCCCCCCTCTGCTTGTCTTTGGCGCACCGTGCAAGTTCGAGTCTTCCATTCTGTGTGGTCTAGGGTAGGCAGTGATTGCTATGAGTAATAGAGGTAAAAACCAGAAATCCAACATGCTAATGCAGCAGAGGAGAATTTTCAGTTATGGGATATGAATCTATAAATCCAATACAAAAATAGGTGAAAAACTATAAGTAGAACCCCAGAAACTAGTGGCGAGGATGGAAACATAAAATCCAAAGTCAAGAAGAGTGCAATCTTAGATAATAGTAATATAAATTCCTGATTATGGACTTTATAACAATTTAGTTTCTAGTTCAGCTGATTGCATCTAAGCATCTTAATGAAAGATTGTGCAAATCTAGATGTAGGATTTAGATCTCATGCACCAGTCCTGCTTGCGCTTGTGGTGGGGAGGAGGCTAATTCGATTTAGCAAAAGCTCTGCAACATCACAATTGCATTTTCCCTGAGAAAGGATTGTGCAAAGCTAGATGTAGGATCTAGATCTGATGCAATTTCCCTAGCTGCTTATGTGAAGGGAGATAGCTATTTCAATTTAGCAATAGCTCTGCAGCATCAAAATTGCATTTTCCTTTAGAAAAGATTGTGGGGAACTAGATGTAGGATCTAGATCTGATGCACTTGCTCTACTTTCTTATTTGGTATTTTTTGTAGGACAAGGCTATTTGATTCAGAGAAGGATCCTTGATTTTGCAATGGCTCTACAAGATCAAAACTGCATCCAATATAAGTTTTTGGAAAAAGAAAATAAAAATTAAAGAGTTAAAACTATACATCCAATACATGGATGCAAGCGAGTTCGCTTCTGGCTAAAGCCCAGAATTGGGAAGCAAGTATGGGAGGAAAAACTCATAAACCAAATACAGAGAATGGAGAAGCGTATAACGAAAACATGCCTCAACTTGAAAAATACTAGTATTGGAGCTAATAACATAAACCCAATACCGATAACAGAAAACACTTATCCAGAAAGCATGCCTAAAGACCAATATTGGAGAGCTAAAAGCATAGACCCAAATGAAAAAATATACCTAAAGGCTTGTAGTGAAGCTAAAACCATAAACGCAACACAGAATGGTAGAGAAATCACAACAACAACATTTGGAAGGCATCTAGGAAGGCCAAGGGGAAGTCTTGGCAAGGAACCCAAGAAAGCTTAAATAGAGAAAGTTTATGCAAATTTCAATAATATCATATAGGGGAGGGAGTTTCCTGGTCTAACCTCAAGTAGAAAAAATGTGTGGAATTTTACAACTAACAGCTCAGAAGCAGCAAAGTCTGTTAATAATAATCATAAAGTGGACCTTAAAACTATGAAAAGGAAAAGTAGGTAGAAGGTGGTGCACAAAGATCCAGTGTAGTTTAGCCATTAAACTGTTTGCAATTTTATTATTATTATTTTCTTTGGGGTATATACCCATTATAACCTTTCTTCATAGGATTAATCTTCCTATTTCTTGAAAAAGAAAAGAGTCAGATATGTTCAGAAAAATTGATGTCCAGTCAAGTTGAAATTGATATTTGATTTTATCAATTTCCTAGATGTTACAGCAATGGTCAGTGGGACCCAAATCACAGTGAGTGGACCCAAATCACTGTGATTGGTATGAATATAAAAATGCAAACTTAAAAATCTAGAACTGCAATTGGAACAGGGTCTAGGGATTGCTTGAATCTCTTCATGTGGAATTTAAAAAATATGCCAACAGACAAGATAATATTTTAAAATTTTGTTATCATGGAAACCATATTGGGGTTTGATTCATTGTTGTACAATAGAGGACAACAGGGGCAGCAACCAGTTAGTGGCTGGAATCAGTTTGGATAAATTTAAGGGAAAATGGAGAGTATCACATGTCCCAAAATTTTAGGTACACATGGATGTGATTCAATATGCAAAATTTCAATCTGATGAATATGCTTATATATCAAACAAGTTGTTTTTAGTGAGATTTTTTGGATTTTTTTTAGTGGGGTTTTCAAGTTTAATTTCTCTAAAATCTGGCACGAATTTATTGAAATTACAAGCTTGATGGGTAACCCCTACACAATAAAAGTTCCCTAGATGTTTCTCAAGGTGCTGAATCTATATATATAGTCAAAAAATTAGTTTAAATAACACAAATCAAGATTTCACCTCAATTTTTTCTGCTAGATTCCGACACCGGAAAGTCCAAAATATCACACTAAAAACAACTCCTATATCAAATTGTTAACCCCAACTGGAGGAATCCAAATGTGGATTAGATGGAAATTGTTTTTAAAAAATATAAGAAGGATGGGATTAGTTGACAATTTTGAGACAAAATGGGGTCACCACGATAGTGTAGTGTCTATATATTTTGAATGAATGTATGATATATCAAAGCATCAATGTCTTCTACTATTTTGTTTGTTTAGGAATGGAAGCCACATATGTCTCTGCTGTGTAGGTCCACTGCAACACGCCAAGAATCTATGGTAGATGACTACTTTAGAGACTTTTGCTTTTTCTACTTCCTTGTCTTCCTGTATGTGAAGATTTCTGGTGAATAAATTGAAACCCTTATACCTATCGATATGTTTCCTTATGTCTCAAGGTATCTATGTTATTACTAAGAAACCCTTGAAATCTGATCATGCTAATAAGATTTGAATTTTTATAAAAGGAGGACATGGGGGTGGGCTTTGATCCACTTATGTGTGCATGGGTCATGAGACCATTGATATAATCTCTTTGGGTGTAACCACACGTATGGTCACATCCTCAAGGTTTCCCCCTGGCTTCCAGGGTAAATGGCCATCATGAGAATCTAACATTGCCCAGTGCTGAAAAACTCCTCGATTTTCACCATTGGATCTAACTCTTTTGGGTTGTTATGCAAATAGTTAAATATTATTTATTTTCGAGTTATTGGTGTGAATTTGATATTGCTATCATGCTGCAAGAACTTTTGGTTATCTTTTTCAGAATGATATGGTTAAGGTAACTTACTCTGCTAGGCTATATTCTCTATGATGTGCACCTTGTAACTACAAAACCTGTTACACACATATAATACTTAAATGTATAAATTGAATAGTTTTTGTAAAGTGAAGTGTTTTAGTGAAAAATGGTGGTTGGAAATCCATGCTTATACATGTTTTCCTTTGATTAGACTACCTTTTGTTAATTTATTTCATCAATGGAGACTTACTGAAATTTACTCATAGCATGCTCATTGTGACAAATTTAAGTCAACTATTGAAGAGATTGAAAGGGAGGAAGCAGCATTACTTCAGGATCTTTATTCTACAGATCGAAAGTTTGCAGAATATTACAATGTAATTGTGTGCAAATATGTAGTTTTCGTATTCAATATGTAGAATTTTCTAAATCTGACTTTATTACTTTATATAATTTGTTTAAACATTTTTTCTGACGTTGCACAATATAATTTTTCTTATTGTTTTTCAAGTTTTCAGTCATTCAAGCATTTTGATATATTATTTCACATCTTTGTGATTCTGTGATGTTATTTCAAATGTGTCTTACCGTGCAATTTAATTTATGTGCCTTATCGTGTAATGTAATTTTTTGTTGTTATTGGAGATTTAAAATTTGAAATCTTATTTGTATTTATGTTTGACATTCATATGTTTGTTGGTTCGTGCACTATTTTCTATTTACATCTCTGATGCCTGTGGGTTATTGCTTTTCTTCCAGATTTTGGAGCAAATACTTGGAGTGTTACTTCAGTTAGTTAAAGATTTCAAGCTACAGCACCAACATCAATATGTATTCCATCTTTACTCCGTGTCTGTTATTTTATTCTATTTTTTTCCATAGAGAGACCCATAATTTCATTCATATTGAAATGATTGAAATTACATTTTGCATATACACTTCATGAGTGTATTCATATAAAACCTCGACAATAACAGCATTTAAAGGACCACACCTAACTCTTTTTGTTAATATTACTTCAAACAACAATTTTTGTTCTTCTATTTGTAGTGAATGTGAGACTAATGTTGCGAGGCCACTATTATGATATTCTATAACATTCATTCCTTGACATTTATTTGTCATGTAGGATGGGCTGAGAAAAGCCTAGCTCTACAAGAGGTGTGAGACAATGAATGCCAAATTAAGGTTAGTTTTTTTTTTCCATTTCACTTGTTGGCCATCTGAAATAATTGTTATTTTGTTTCTGTTCTCCACGGAAAATTTCATAGAGAAACCTTGGGCACTTCTGTGCATTTCATGGATGGTACCCAGCATTAACCTGTTGGCGCTGATTACAGTGCTGGACCTGGGAGAAATATCAATTGAGTCACAAAATAGGGGCAGCCAGTCTCGGAGATAGACTCCAAGACCTCTGCATGAAGCTCAAAGCATTAAACCACTCGAGATAGCCCACTGGGATATAGTGATTGTTATTTGGTTATGTATTATGGCACTGCAAATGGTTTTAATAGAATTTGATTTAGAAATAAAATTTATATACTATGCATTGCTTCTATAAATCTAGTTGTTTTGCTTATGGTCCCACTCTTTAGCTACATTGATAGGTGCCAACTCCAATCAGTTTTGTCCCATGCATAGCAGAAATTGTTGAATATTAGATGTTCAATTTTTAACTTTTTCAACACCTAAAACATGTCACGATAGAAAAATAGTTAGAGGGATAATGTCTAATGCGTATGTACTGAATTGACTAAAAAGAATGTGATGATCAAACCATGATATTATCTATGCAGTAGATAGTCCTGCATCACTAGGGAAAGTTGTTGATGTCTTATTCCAAAGCTCGTTTTTATGCCTTCGACAATACCCAATCAAACACATTAGATAAGTCCACACTTGACCATATAACCACTAGTAGTAAAAGCTTTTGCACAGAAGTTAGGCATTGATTATGACGTGAAATGAAGACAAGCAAGTTGGTTTTAGTGGTGACATCTTAGCTCAAATGAACGATTTATCAGGGGAATGCCAACAGTTCCTTTCTAAATGGAGCTTTAGTCTTCATGCTACAGCCCCAAGGGTCCATGCTAAAAGAAGAAAATGTACCTTATATGTAAGCTGTAAAAGGCATGGTAGGGACTCAAGTAGGAACCCAGAGCTTGGCTCGTGATGACTGATGAGCACTTCAGGGAAAATGGGTACAGGAGTCTGTCAAATCCAAATAAGTTTTAGGATAGCTCTGAGTTAGCCCAAGAAATACTCAAATTCCTCCCAAGTACACCTCCAAATTAGCCCAAGAAGCACTCTCAATCTTCCCTAGAACTATTCTAAATCAATACTCTTGAGTATCTGCTACAGCTCCAAAGATTTCATAAGCTTGCAAAATCTTAACGAGAAAGGTGTGAGGCAAATAGAGTGGGCCATTTATACATAGGTTAGGATTAGGGTTTAGGATAGGTTAGGCACTTTGCTTTTTCGTTCTTTTTTTTGGGTGGGGGGGTGTTATCCCTCAGATTTGCATCAGGGTGACCACATTTTCTTCACCAGATTTCCCCAACATTTTTATTGATCCTGTACACATTTTATTGAACATTTAACTCTATACTAATAATCGCCTTTCTTTGCACCTTTGGGGGAATTGCTAGTTTTAGTAAGTTAAAAATATGGTCTGCATGATTATAGTTTTTATAAAGATTATAGATTATATGTCAATTTTTTCTTTCAGTTAAATCAATGGCTATAAATGTAGTTTTCAGGATTGCCATAACTCTTCACGTAATTCTTTAAAGTGTGCTAGCTCAATGGAAGAGCACCTGCCTTACAAGCAGGAGGTTGGTGGTTCGATTCCACTGTGCGCTAACATGAATTAATCAACGATTTTGTAGTTTATTTTTAATTAAATATTTTTTATATCGATTTATTTCAATGGTGAGATATTTCTGGATTCATTGTTTTATATTGTCTCTAGAGAGACAAAAGTGATCTTTAAATAAAAAAAATTATTCTCTAGAGAGACAATAGCTAGTATTAAAGGCATTGTCTCTAATTCAAGTGTTGTCTCTAGAGAGAAAAAAATGAAATTGTGTCCTAAGAGACAATAATGTTTGTGTTATATAATGTCTTTATAGAGACAATTTTTTAAGACAATAATTTTTAAGACGGTATTTTTTCAGATAATAATTTTTAAGACAATAATTTTTAAGACACCCGCTTAAAGACAATATTTAAGACAATACACAAGTTTTTTTTTGTCTCGGGTTAAGACAATTTACTAAAAAATTGTCTCAAATATTGTCTTAAAACCCCCCTTTATGTAGTAGTGTTTTAAAAAACGTATCTTCCCTTTTTCTATTAAAGCCCGCCCTTTTTCTCCCGTGACACTTTATCCACCCTTACTTAGTGTTTTTTCAACATTGGGTGATTTAATATTTTTTTCTCTCCACTCATATTAAATCTCATTTAACAATTCCTAGTGATTTTTAGGAATGATTTTAGGGAAGTTTTTCTCGATCTTATCCATCCACATTTTTTATGGATCTAGGTAAGGATCTCTTTAAATCAAATATTTCTTTCCCATGTAAATCTCTAGACTTGTCCTTTTGATTAATAGAATTCATTATTACATCATTATACTCCATCATTTATTTTAAGTCTAGTTCACCATGGCTCTCTAGGCATCACTACTAGGAATAATTCAATCTAAAAAGATATTGACATAGAAACAAAGGGGTATTACATCTTCCCCCTCTTTTTAAATTAAAACCATCCTCGATGTTTATTTTTCCATCACTTCTTAGTATGCAAAGGAGATGCCTACTGTCCTTTATTCCTACTCTGTATCTTCACTACCAAGTGTTTCCTTTTTTTTTGAGTGATGATTCAATTTTGAAGCATGCATACTCTTGTATTCATTTCATGCTCTTTCTCTAACATGTTCTCATACCTGCTAAACATATTCCTCATACATTTCACTTGCATCCAATAAACTATCCAAATGCATCCAAACTAGGTAAGTAACATCGACATAGAATCATAGTAATTACCATAGATCATTTTTGTTCATTTATTCATACTTATTCCTAGCAACATGGGCATTGTTGAGTATAACTTTCAAATATGAAATTACCACTTCACTTTTCATATTGTGTTTCAAAATGAAATAATAGTTAATGGACTACTCACATCATTTTATCTAATGTTCTTATTTTGATTCCATTGTATCAAATATGCATCTATCACTCGTGCATGTGTATAAGACAACCTACTACCTTAGCCACCTCCATGGTTGTATTTTCCGAGTTTTGTTTCCAAGTGGACCTAATCAAGTCGATTCTTATGGTTCTGCTACTTATTTCCATCCCCTTCCAAAACCGATAGAAGTGTGAGGACATAAATAAGGAATTTACACCTTATCCACTAGTTCCTTTTTACTCACTCCCTTGAGTTTTCTAGTGTGGCCTACACCATTCAACAATTTTCATCTTGATATTTTTTCCACTCCGTTACGCTGCTCCAAAAAATTATTATCAATATTCCTAATTTATCTGGTGGCATCGTTACAATCCACCACATTATAGTCATTTTTTCTTCAATAGTCATCTGATTTGTGAAGGTTCTAATGAATCCACACTACTTATTTCTAATCCCACGAATTTGTTTTAATTCTTTCTGAGGTCATTTTATATTTAAAAGTGATACCACTCAAGGATTTCTTCACCCTTCGTATGGTTCATTCAATTTCGCGTGAGGGACATCATGTTTTCAGTCATTTTTCTAGCTTAGGTCCATTTTACCCTTATTCATTTTGGTGTACGGTTATTGGTTTCTTCATCATTTCTACATTCTCTTTACATGTCTTCATGTTTTTCTAGTTTCTTGGGCACTTAAAATATCGATATTACAATTATTCTCAACTTGATAGTCTGTAATTGGTCTATATACCTTCTTATTTTTGTGATTGATGTATATATTATCGATAATTTTTGGTCATATTCTATCTTGCTCCACATATATATCCCTTGTTGAGTACATGCTTTACACATGTGTTTGTTCATATCTTCCTAGGGTCTCTTTTTGTCAATCAATTTTCTTGGTTATAACTTCTTTATATTATGTTCCATATATACTTTTTGAAGGAGACTCACAATAACCTTTTATTTGGTAGGTTTGAATCCCATACTTCTTATTATAACATCATGGATTTATCTCGTTAGGTGGTGCTTCCTTCTCTTACCAGTGAGAATATGATTTTTGGTATTATGATCTCCTTATTCGACTTTCCATGTTTGTTTGTTTCCATTATTGGTTGCATGAGCTTAAATATTAACCAATAACTCTTCGAAATATGTGGGTGTTCTCAAATTGAAGTAAATTTTTACTTATGTTCCTCTTCATCCATTGACCATGCAATGAGTAAAACAATTTTTTGGTTCCACCAACTTCCTTAAGGATCCCCTTTTATATATAATTGCTAGCCCCTAAGCCATTATCACCATCTTTCTCATTTCTTTCACTCTTCTAAACTAGTTCATATGAGATATCCTTCTCTAGTCTCTTACAAAGAAGTTCAAAAGTAGGATTTTCTAGGAGGAAACTCCTATATATGATTCTTTCAAAAAGGAAATTGATTCTTCTGGAATTTTGTAGCAATATTTCAAAATCAACTACTATCTTGGCATCTCTAATGTTTACACTTTGATAATTGTTTGTTCAAATATGGTTTTCTCATACACTACTAATATAGACTATCACATATTTGTTATCTCCCTGATAAAAATACCTTACCTTGATGGGATTTAATTTCAAATACAATTTTTCCAATTGTTTATTATAGTCCCTCGTATCATTAGTAACATTCTATTTACTCCCTTAACGAGAGCTTGTTATAGTGTAGGAATTTTCATCCATAATCCAACATATTTTGGTTTTCCAACTGTAAATGGGTATCTTTGCTTTCCAAACCATCTTTCAAAGATATTAAGGAATATTGAATTTCTTATATATTATTTTCACTCCTCCATGTATTTGTATCTTCACTAATCGAAGGAGTTGAGTTACTTTTCATCTTTCAGTCATCACTAATGAGAACCACCATAGACAACCTCTAAATTAATCAGTCAAACTTCTTATATTATATTTTGTAAGCTGTATAATTCAACTTTTGTTGTAAGAATAGTTGTCATATAAAAATTTCAAACCTTGACTAAATATGTTTAAACGGATAAAGACCTTTAATATATTATCAATCCATCCCAAAGTCTTCTCACAAGTCTATGTCTACCATGTCCTGTTGGATTTAATTTACAATTCAATGTGTTATTTTAAGAGGTCCGTTGTTATGACAATTTCATCTTTATTTCTTTTCCTAAATCATAAGACTAAAATATAATATCTCGTATTTCAGTGACATCAATGATGTGCCATTTTATTCATTGCCAATATAATTTCCCATACTCCTATTCATCCAATGATTGAGTAATATGTCTATGTATCTGAAAATTTCACAATTATCACTATCCATTAGTACAGACTCAGTATGATTAGTGAAACTATTGTTATGTGGCTTAATCTTGCCAATTATTTCACCATGGAAGTAAGGAACAAGTCTTGGAAACAACATTCCATTCACCTAGATAATAAATCACAGTCAAACCTAATGTTTTCGGCACCGACAACGGGCTAGTCATTATTTGTGTTTAATTTATGGAGTACTAGGTATCTCATTCCTAAGGTAGCAAATTCCACTTGTGAACAGTCCAACTAGAGCATGTGTGTTGTTAGATTGGTACCAAAATTTATTTCCAAGATCTTAGCCAAATATAAGTTTGTCCTCTTTTATTTTCTTCCAAATTTCATAAGAACTTTAAATTCTAACTCCATTAACGTCATCGAAAACTGTAAATTAACTTATTAGGTTAGTGGATAAATAACACAACTCTCCACTCAAGTATCCATTGTAATCTCTATAAAAATGATACTCTGGAAATCCATACTCTATTATAGAGTTGAAACATAACTTAAGGAAAACTTTAGCATAACCTATCATGCACATTGTGCAACAAAGAAAAAATGATCTTTACTGATGCATGTTGATACTTACACACAAAATTCCACCAATGAATGAATCATAATTTTTTCCAAACAGAATGAGATCACTTAGATTATCATTTTCTAACATAGCTCTAGTGGATAAAGAAACAATTGTAGAATCTACATTCCTTCCATTGTGTTGTTTCTAGTTTTTCTTTCTAACATCTATAGGTTGGTCTAAGAATACTTCCTAACTTCAGAAGAATGCTAGAATACAGCGAAAGGATGAGAAATTTATTTCCCAACAAGTGAGAACACTTCAAACAATAAGAGAGGTGTCGAAACCCAACAATTTTTGGCAATGGCTACATCTCTCAGGCTATTGTGATACACATATGCAGCTCCAGAGATTTGCTCACACTACTGTACACTATAATGTTCTCATACCAAACCCCATGAATGAGGCTACACCCATGACCTGCAATGATACTTAGTTTCACAAAAGAGTCCATTAGGTACGAGGGTTGAACCTAGGCTCTGATACCACTTGTCACATACCTATTCATTGATGTATTTTTATGTTATTTTTTGCATTTGTATTCACATAAGAAATATTGTCTTGTATTATCTAGTTTTTCAAATGATAGCCATCTCCTTCTTGATTATTCTTATTATTCTTATTATTCTTATTATTATTATTCTTATTATTATTATTATTATTATTATTATTATATATTAAAATAATAAAGATACCACATTCCTTACTTCATATTACACATAACTTATGTTGTAACTTCCCTTCCAATCTATCTTTCTTGGGCACTCACATAGACCCTATGCCTTACCCATAAAATAAATCACTGCTATGGCACCAAGAGGATTTACTATGAGATTTGAATTAGGATATAACTTTTTCAATGAGATTAATACTCATGGAAAAAATGTTATTTTTCCTCTATTTACTAAGTTATCTTTTATAAAGTTGATCTACCCTTCATTGATTTATTGAATTAAATTTTCTTTGGGTATTATCGTCTTTGGGTCATATAACTATTGGGCGCATGTCTTCAAGGTTCTCATGGACTAGTTATTCTGTTAATATTATAAGCTTAATAAAGTTGATTCTTAGAAATATATTTGGTTAAAACACATCCCTAAGTTATGATCCCCCTCGGAAAATGTATTACACGCTCCACTCCAAGAAATTTTCAAAAAGGTGTAGAAAATATTATGTCTAAAAAACTAATGGGAAGTCCTTGTCGGCTAGTGCATCGACTGCCATGTGCACATCACATGAATGCTCATACTTTGGTTTCTTGGTTTCTTTAGACGACCAGGACAGGTCGAGATGACCCTATAGTTTTCCATGTGAATCCTCAAACCCTAAAGTGCATGGTCCAAGTTTCCTCTTGTCATTTGATGGGTGGCATATACTCATAGCGAAGCACATCGAATTCAAAGGCATTCAAACAATTTTGGGATTGGGGTGAACTATGACGCTTACCCTAGCATGGAGGCCCTAGATTATGGCGCCTGACACATCTTTGGCATCCTCTCTATCTCACTATAATAATGCTATCATGGAAACAATGGAGAAATTAGTAGCTGGGTTTTCAACCCAAATCTTTGAGGTTACCTCTTCGACACATCATTGCCCCCACTTGTCACTGGTAAGGAAAAACTTGTAACAGATATGTGTTTTACCTAACTATTTATATGAATTCACATTTCTCAGGAATTGTTTTTTGTTTGTTTTTCCTTTATTTCCAGATGATCGAAATCACACCCAATTTTATCGCTATGGATAATTCATTCTCCAGTTAGAGTTTTTAGGCATGTTTACTTCTTATACCTTACAGGTAAAACCTTGGTCTCTGTTATCTCAGTAAATATGACCCTAATAGAGTTTTTTTAACGATACAGGATTATAATACTTAGTTTTTACTCTTGTGCATAATTTGGTTGTTCTAAACATGGTTCCATTTATAGATTTATGAATTTATCATGGAGAGGTGGTCATTACATGGGGTGCGTACATGCACTTTGGATTTCACTATTCATAGTGCTCTTGTGTATATTTTAGCTACACCTAATAGTGTCCGCAACCACTGATGGTTTGCTGCATTATTCCTTGAAGGACAAGGTTTTTGATTAAGGACCCATCTTCACCAGGTAACCTGTGCAGTATCTAGGAGTTTCTTTTGGTTTCCATGTAATTTAGGTGCCAAATAAATTTCGAACTTTTGAATTCCATTGAATATTGCAAGGGTTTCTTTTTCAGCAGGAAAATAACCTTTCTGATGTTTAGAGAATTCAAGTACGTGGTGAATGGATTTCTGTTGATGCTTTTATTGATACCGGTGGCTCCAATAATCTTGCTAGACCGTCACTGTTTAAAGGATTATGGAAGCCCTTACAGAATATCCTTAGATCTGAAACCATTGGTGGTTCTGTTAATCTGACTCATTATGTTGATAACATTTCAATGAAACTTGGGGGGAATATAATTAAGATATTCAGCAAATTTGATATGAAATCAGGATATTATCAGATTCAAATTGCAGAAGAAGATCGTCCAAAAACTGCATTTACATGTCCTGCCGGGTTCTTTCAATGGCGAGTTGTGCCATTTGGTCTCAAAAATGCTCCTGCATTCTTTCAGCGTCGAATGGATCATATTTTTGGTTCATATGATTTTATTGTTGTATATATTGATGATATCCTTGTATTTAGTCCAGATCTCGCCTCTCATTTGAAGCATCTCCAAATATTTCTTGACGAAGCCCGTAATCATGGTTTAGTCTTATCTGAGAAGAAAATGGTTTTATTTCAAGACAGTATTGATTTTCTCGGCATCACCGTTCGCCAAGGTAAAATTCAGATGCAGCCTCATGTTTTACAGAAATTATCTGAATTTCCTGATCAATTACAAGATAAGCCAATGATTCAGCGATTTTTGGGAATTCTCAATTATGTTCATAAATATATTCCCAATCTTTCTGAAAAGACTTCTCCTATTCGAGAATTTATTAATGGTGGTTGGTCTGATGAAGCTACTCAAGCGGTTCAATTATTGAAACAAGAATGCCAAACATTACCTACTTTAAAACCGCCTGGTACTGGTTTTCTCATCTTACAGACTGATGCTTCCGACAATTTTTGGGCGGCTACTCTTTTTGAGAGAAGGCAAGAAGGAGAAAATGTTGAAGAAGTTCTATGTGCCTATGCTTCAGGTGAATTCTCTAAACATCAGAAAGGTTATTTTCCTGCTGAAAAAGAAACCCTTGCAATATTCAATGGAATTCAAAAGTTCGAAATTTATTTGGCACCTTCAAAATTCTTGATTCGAACTGACTCAATGAATTTCAAGTATTTCTTGAATGCCAAGATATCTCAACAATTAGCTCGTGGGCGATTATTAGCATGGCAAATGTGGTTTCAGATGTATGAATTTGATGTTGAATGGATTCCTGGAAATTCTAATTATTTACCTGATGCCTTAACCAGAGAAATGAACAAGGTACATGTACATAGTGAAAGTCTTTTCACCATTGCAGGAACCAGTCCTGCTGATGATTCTTTTGAAACTTTTGTACAGCGTTTTAAGATTTTAGAATATTTGTTATCCGATGTCACTGATCAAATCAAGAAGATAATTGGTCTCCGACTAAGAAGAAATCAGTGGATACAAAGATGTCAAGCTTGGCAACATAAAAATGTTGGCGTTTTTCTAAATCTCAATGAAGAATTGGTAAAGGTTTATCCTCTACCAAATTTACAGGTTAAGCTCTATTTTCAACAGCTCGATGACACTTGGCTCAGTCATTATACTCCAGATATGATTCAAACTCTGAAAACTCTGAATTATTATCAGATTATTGGTGCAATTGAGTTTTCTATTTCTATGTATATTTCTTCTAAAATGTTAGAACTGGAGGAGGTAAATATGAATGGTCTTGTTGAACGCTTTTTGAAATCTCTCAAAATTCCAGATTTATTTGAAGAGATTGAAGCAGCATATCTCCAACAAAATACTGAAGCTTTTGTTAATACTGATTCTTTCCCTCAATTTGAGATGTTTCAGTCTTTTGCTGATTGGGAGATAAGAGATGGTAAGTGTCAGAAGAAACTCCAAGTCAGAGCTTCTCAATGTGTATTAAGGACCTTGCAGTATTTAAGAACATTTACAGAACCTTGGGATTATCAGAATATGGAATTCCGTAATGCTATTGAACCAAATCCTTTTTCACAGCTTTACGGAAAGGATAGTATTATGAAATCTACATTAGCTGAAGATCCAGATTAGATTAAAAAGATTTCATTATGGCTTCAAGATTTTCATTCGTTAAAACTACCGGAGAAACTATCACTGATAAAAACCCTCGAACTTCTGCAAGGAAAACAACGAGTATTTCGATTAATAGTTAATCAGAAGGCTGTTATTACTATTAATGTATATTCTTGTTCATGGTCCGAAGATGCGGTTTGCTTGATCAATCTACTTCTCTCTAATCGTGTCTGTTCTTCAATGGTGTTTGAAATAGGATGGCAAGAACAAGGAAATCTTAGTCATCAATGTAAATTATGGGTTCAATCGAGTATTGAACAATCTGTAAGTATGTTTCAGATTTTTAAATGGGAGTTATTAGATGGGGTTGAACTGGCTGTACAGTCTTTGCCAGATTTCAGAAATAGCAAGAAAGATAATTTCCTTGGAATTGAAATCGATCCCTTTGCATATGTGAACCGATGGAATAAAGATGATTATCTCTTTCCATCTAAAAGTTTAAAGAAGTCTGCAGATTCGATCAGATTTACTTATGACACAGGTCAGAGTTCACATGCTCCACGAAAAGAAGATTCCTCCATTACAATCCACGATCCAAAAGGAAAAGCTAAAGTGAATAGCGAAAAAGAAACCGTATATGTGGATATTTATCAAGATGCTCAAGAACAAAATGACCCTACCTGGGAAAAAGAATATCTATCATGGCTTACATCTTCCTGGAAAGATCCTCAAGATACTTTATCTCATTTATCGTACCATTGGGATAGAGTCAAGACTCCGTCAGATTCCGAGATGGGATATGATAGCGATAGAAGCCCGAAAGGTTCTTGGTAACGAATCTCTTTGTCAGCAATGTGACACTGTTGGTCACATGTTGTGACGAATCTTTGTACAAAAGAAAAAGTTGAGTAGACACCGTCAGTGGAATAAGATACTGACAGGACCCTCAATTATTTCTACTTTTATGTCATGCATTAGGTCAGCTAGATTCGTTTGTTAGGTTATTTAAGAGAGAACTCTCTCATAGTTTAAGCATCGTGAGTTGTGAGTACTTAGTAAGTTTGTGAGTGTGTGTGTGTAATCAGAGCTCATATCTTTGAGTTTCTATGGTGTGTAATTTTACTTTGAATTAATACTGAAGCCTGCTGGGCCGCCAGTCTGAGGACTGTTTCTTTTAAGAGCATCGTGTGAGAGATAGTAAGGCGCGTTTGAGAAGCGACAGGAGTTCGCAAAAGTCCGTGCAAATCTCTGGTTGATGTGTTGAAGAAATTTGCAATTTGCAGAAGGCGTTCGCTTCAGTTGTTCCAAGTAAGTTCCTAGACCATACATCGTTTGTATTAAGGACCTTGCAGTATTTAAGAACATTTACAGAACCTTGGGATTATCAGAATATAAAATTCCGTAATGCTATTGAACCAAATCCTTTTTCACAGCTTTACGGAAAGGATAGTATTATGAAATCTACATTAGCTGAAGATCCAGATCAGATTAAAAAGATTTCATTATGGCTTCAAGATTTTCATTCGTTAAAACTACCGGAGAAACTATCACTGATAAAAACCCTCGAAATTCTGCAAGGAAAACAACGAGTATTTCGATTAATAGTTAATCAGAAGGCTGTTATTACTATTAATGTATATTCTTGTTCATGGTCCGAAGATGCGGTTTGCTTGATCAATCTACTTCTCTCTAATCGTGTCTGTTCTTCAATGGTGTTTGAAATAGGATGGCAAGAACAAGGAAATCTTAGTCATCAATGTAAATTATGGGTTCAATCGAGTATTGAACAATCTGTAAGTATGTTTCAGATTTTTAAATGGGAGTTATTAGATGGGGTTGAACTGGCTGTACAGTCTTTGCCAGATTTCAGAAAGCTCGTGGGCGATTATTAGCATGGCAAATGTGGTTTCAGATGTATGAATTTGATGTTGAATGGATTCCTGGAAATTCTAATTATTTACCTGATGCCTTAACCAGAGAAATGAACAAGGTACATGTACATAGTGAAAGTCTTTTCACCATTGCAGGAACCAGTCCTGCTGATGATTCTTTTGAAACTTTTGTACAGCGTTTTAAGATTTTAGAATATTTGTTATCCGATGTCACTGATCAAATCAAGAAGATAATTGGTCTCCGACTAAGAAGAAATCAGTGGATACAAAGATGTCAAGCTTGGCAACATAAAAATGTTGGCGTTTTTCTAAATCTCAATGAAGAATTGGTAAAGGTTTATCCTCTACCAAATTTACAGGTTAAGCTCTATTTTCAACAGCTCGATGACACTTGGCTCAGTCATTATACTCCAGATATGATTCAAACTCTGAAAACTCTGAATTATTATCAGATTATTGGTGCAATTGAGTTTTCTATTTCTATGTATATTTCTTCTAAAATGTTAGAACTGGAGGAGGTAAATATGAATGGTCTTGTTGAACGCTTTTTGAAATCTCTCAAAATTCCAGATTTATTTGAAGAGATTGAAGCAGCATATCTCCAACAAAATACTGAAGCTTTTGTTAATACTGATTCTTTCCCTCAATTTGAGATGTTTCAGTCTTTTGCTGATTGGGAGATAAGAGATGGTAAGTGTCAGAAGAAACTCCAAGTCAGAGCTTCTCAATGTGTATTAAGGACCTTGCAGTATTTAAGAACATTTACAGAACCTTGGGATTATCAGAATATGGAATTCCGTAATGCTATTGAACCAAATCCTTTTTCACAGCTTTACGGAAAGGATAGTATTATGAAATCTACATTAGCTGAAGATCCAGATTAGATTAAAAAGATTTCATTATGGCTTCAAGATTTTCATTCGTTAAAACTACCGGAGAAACTATCACTGATAAAAACCCTCGAACTTCTGCAAGGAAAACAACGAGTATTTCGATTAATAGTTAATCAGAAGGCTGTTATTACTATTAATGTATATTCTTGTTCATGGTCCGAAGATGCGGTTTGCTTGATCAATCTACTTCTCTCTAATCGTGTCTGTTCTTCAATGGTGTTTGAAATAGGATGGCAAGAACAAGGAAATCTTAGTCATCAATGTAAATTATGGGTTCAATCGAGTATTGAACAATCTGTAAGTATGTTTCAGATTTTTAAATGGGAGTTATTAGATGGGGTTGAACTGGCTGTACAGTCTTTGCCAGATTTCAGAAATAGCAAGAAAGATAATTTCCTTGGAATTGAAATCGATCCCTTTGCATATGTGAACCGATGGAATAAAGATGATTATCTCTTTCCATCTAAAAGTTTAAAGAAGTCTGCAGATTCGATCAGATTTACTTATGACACAGGTCAGAGTTCACATGCTCCACGAAAAGAAGATTCCTCCATTACAATCCACGATCCAAAAGGAAAAGCTAAAGTGAATAGCGAAAAAGAAACCGTATATGTGGATATTTATCAAGATGCTCAAGAACAAAATGACCCTACCTGGGAAAAAGAATATCTATCATGGCTTACATCTTCCTGGAAAGATCCTCAAGATACTTTATCTCATTTATCGTACCATTGGGATAGAGTCAAGACTCCGTCAGATTCCGAGATGGGATATGATAGCGATAGAAGCCCGAAAGGTTCTTGGTAACGAATCTCTTTGTCAGCAATGTGACACTGTTGGTCACATGTTGTGACGAATCTTTGTACAAAAGAAAAAGTTGAGTAGACACCGTCAGTGGAATAAGATACTGACAGGACCCTCAATTATTTCTACTTTTATGTCATGCATTAGGTCAGCTAGATTCATTTGTTAGGTTATTTAAGAGAGAACTCTCTCATAGTTTAAGCATCGTGAGTTGTGAGTACTTAGTAAGTTTGTGAGTGTGTGTGTGTAATCAGAGCTCATATCTTTGAGTTTCTATGGTGTGTAATTTTACTTTGAATTAATACTGAAGCCTGCTGGGCCGCCAGTCTGAGGACTGTTTCTTTTAAGAGCATCGTGTGAGAGATAGTAAGGCGCGTTTGAGAAGCGACAGGAGTTCGCAAAAGTCCGTGCAAATCTCTGGTTGATGTGTTGAAGAAATTTGCAATTTGCAGAAGGCGTTCGCTTCAGTTGTTCCAAGTAAGTTCCTAGACCATACATCGTTTGTATTAAGGACCTTGCAGTATTTAAGAACATTTACAGAACCTTGGGATTATCAGAATATAAAATTCCGTAATGCTATTGAACCAAATCCTTTTTCACAGCTTTACGGAAAGGATAGTATTATGAAATCTACATTAGCTGAAGATCCAGATCAGATTAAAAAGATTTCATTATGGCTTCAAGATTTTCATTCGTTAAAACTACCGGAGAAACTATCACTGATAAAAACCCTCGAAATTCTGCAAGGAAAACAACGAGTATTTCGATTAATAGTTAATCAGAAGGCTGTTATTACTATTAATGTATATTCTTGTTCATGGTCCGAAGATGCGGTTTGCTTGATCAATCTACTTCTCTCTAATCGTGTCTGTTCTTCAATGGTGTTTGAAATAGGATGGCAAGAACAAGGAAATCTTAGTCATCAATGTAAATTATGGGTTCAATCGAGTATTGAACAATCTGTAAGTATGTTTCAGATTTTTAAATGGGAGTTATTAGATGGGGTTGAACTGGCTGTACAGTCTTTGCCAGATTTCAGAAAGCTCGTGGGCGATTATTAGCATGGCAAATGTGGTTTCAGATGTATGAATTTGATGTTGAATGGATTCCTGGAAATTCTAATTATTTACCTGATGCCTTAACCAGAGAAATGAACAAGGTACATGTACATAGTGAAAGTCTTTTCACCATTGCAGGAACCAGTCCTGCTGATGATTCTTTTGAAACTTTTGTACAGCGTTTTAAGATTTTAGAATATTTGTTATCCGATGTCACTGATCAAATCAAGAAGATAATTGGTCTCCGACTAAGAAGAAATCAGTGGATACAAAGATGTCAAGCTTGGCAACATAAAAATGTTGGCGTTTTTCTAAATCTCAATGAAGAATTGGTAAAGGTTTATCCTCTACCAAATTTACAGGTTAAGCTCTATTTTCAACAGCTCGATGACACTTGGCTCAGTCATTATACTCCAGATATGATTCAAACTCTGAAAACTCTGAATTATTATCAGATTATTGGTGCAATTGAGTTTTCTATTTCTATGTATATTTCTTCTAAAATGTTAGAACTGGAGGAGGTAAATATGAATGGTCTTGTTGAACGCTTTTTGAAATCTCTCAAAATTCCAGATTTATTTGAAGAGATTGAAGCAGCATATCTCCAACAAAATACTGAAGCTTTTGTTAATACTGATTCTTTCCCTCAATTTGAGATGTTTCAGTCTTTTGCTGATTGGGAGATAAGAGATGGTAAGTGTCAGAAGAAAAATTCAGAAATAGCAAGAAAGATAATTTCCTTGGAATTGAAATCGATCCCTTTGCATATGTGAACCGATGGAATAAAGATGATTATCTCTTTCCATCTAAAAGTTTAAAGAAGTCTGCAGATTCGATCAGATTTACTTATGACACAGGTCAGAGTTCACATGCTCCACAAAAAGAAGATTCCTCCATTACAATCCACGATCCAAAAGGAAAAGCTAAAGTGAATAGCGAAAAAGAAACCGTATATGTGGATATTTATCAAGATGCTCAAGAACAAAATGACCCTACCTGGGAAAAATAATATCTATCATGGCTTACATCTTCCTGGAAAGATCCTCAAGATACTTTATCTCATTTATCGTACCATTGGGATAGAGTCAAGACTCCGTCAGATTCCGAGATGGGATATGATAGCGATAGAAGCCCGAAAGGTTCTTGGTAACGAATCTCTTTGTCAGCAATGTGACACTGTTGGTCACATGTTGTGACGAATCTTTGTACAAAAGAAAAAGTTGAGTAGACACCGTCAGTGGAATAAGATACTGACAGGACCCTCAATTATTTCTACTTTTATGTCATGCATTAGGTCAGCTAGATTCGTTTGTTAGGTTATTTAAGAGAGAACTCTCTCATAGTTTAAGCATCGTGAGTTGTGAGTACTTAGTAAGTTTGTGAGTGTGTGTGTGTAATCAGAGCTCATATCTTTGAGTTTCTATGGTGTGTAATTTTACTTTGAATTAATACTGAAGCCTGCTGGGCCGCCAGTCTGAGGACTGTTTCTTTTAAGAGCATCGTGTGAGAGATAGTAAGGCGCGTTTGAGAAGCGACAGGAGTTCGCAAAAGTCCGTGCAAATCTCTGGTTGATGTGTTGAAGAAATTTGCAATTTGCAGAAGGCGTTCGCTTCAGTTGTTCCAAGTAAGTTCCTAGACCATACATCGTTTTATGGTATCAGAGCCCTGTTGTAGATCCTAACTCACTAATCTGTAGACAGAATTCTATTGAAAGCCAGCTAGCCTTTGAAAGGTCACTCTGTTGATCATTGGACCGAGTAGATAAAAGCTTTCATTAGTCTATTTCTGTTATAGATTAAATATGGCCAATCTGTTGCGATCATTCTCATCCATAGACAGAAAAGTCATTACTGAAGTCTCGTCACGGTCGACTGAGTCCGAGTCTGTTGAAAACGAAAATCATGAATTAGTTGAAGACCCTGAACATTGGACTCCTCCTGCTCTAAATTCTACTGATATCTATAAGCTACCTATGACTTTCCTGTTCAAGAAGAAAAACTTTCTGAAAGAGGTAGAAATCACTATTAAGATATCTGGACCTTCTGTGCAAATCCTTGCTCTGAATTTATTCTCTGATGATGAAATTAAGAAATTTCGGCAGTATGTAAAAGATGGAAAGTATTTCTATCTTCATTTTGGGGGGATAAGGATTGGATTAGCTCCACTGTTTCGTCATGGAATTAATACTCCCTGTATTGCTGAACTGTTTGATACCCGTCATCAAAATTATGAACATGCTAGGATTGGTACTATTCAAGGAAACCTTGCTACTGGTTGTCAATATGGAACCATTTATCCTGACTATGCTATTAGTCTGAATGATGTCCATCTGAAAGATTGTTGGAAATTATTGTCTGGTGTCCAAGGGTTAACCATGGCTGAAGAAAGTGAATACCTGTCTATAATTGGACAAGCTTCTTTTCAATTGACTAATACAGCACATCCTAAACTTAAACAGCCTGTCTTAAAGGATTGTGTTACAGTTGGTTTGTCTAATGCTCAAGTTGAAGGTGTTCTATATGATCCTACTGAGTTACCTGGAAACTGGTATTTCCAATACAAGTCAATAGTTGATACTAAACAACCTCAATCCAAATTGAAAAGAGTAACTATTGATAATGGACAAGTCAAGTTGATTCCTCCAAGACCAGTAATTCCTCGACCTGTCTCTAAGCCAAAGAGATATGTGTTTCCTATGATTCCAAATGAGGTTCCTTCAAGTAGTCAAGTTCCTGCTACTATTCCCGAAGAAGAAAGTTTAGGTGAACCTTCTCTGTCACCTAATGAGTTGTATATACCTGAGTATAAACCATTTCTACCCACTGTAAATAAAATGCATCGTATGCGTACTTCTTTTGCTCCTGTTGAAGAATGGCAATATGCCAATCATAGATTTGTTAAAGGTGGCAAATGGCCTCCTCAAACAAAGTTCTGTACTACTTCCTCCTCTTCTAGACAGCCACCAACTCGAGCAGATTGTGCTCCTTTGATAGAACACAATTCTCAGAATACAAATGATCTAGATCAAACTTATCAGATTGGAAATTATCTAACTACTTGGTGCGCACATGCTGAAGAAGTCTTAGATGATTTGGGTTCTCAAAGTGATTTGATTTTAGCCAATCTTAAACTTCTTCATGATGAACAGTCCGCTGAACAGCAGCGTAGAGAAGAGAAAGAGAAAAGAAGAAGACAGAAGAAGAAAAGAGAAGAACAGCCTCCAAAGTTTGTAAAAACAATGGAAATTCCACCTAAATGGGAAACCAGTGATTCCCATGAATTTTGGAATTGCAGTTTTAGTACTTAATTGGCTATTACTAGATTCAGCAAAATCTGCTGCTTCTTCATGGGAATCACTGGTTTCCCATTTAGGTGGAATTTCCATTGTTTTTACAAACTTTGGAGGCTGTTCTTCTCTTTTCTTCTTCTGTCTTCTTCTTTTCTCTTTCTCTTCTCTACGCTGCTGTTCAGCGGACTGTTCATCATGAAGAAGTTTAAGATTGGCTAAAATCAAATCACTTTGAGAACCCAAATCATCTAAGACTTCTTCAGCATGTGCGCACCAAGTAGTTAGATAATTCCCAATCTGATAAGTTTGATCTAGATCATTTGTATTCTGAGAATTGTGTTCTATCAAAGGAGCACAATCTGCTCGAGTTGGTGGCTGTCTAGAAGAGGAGGAAGTAGTACAGAACTTTGTTCGAGGAGGCCATTTGCCACCTTTAACAAATCTATGATTGGCATATTGCCATTCTTCAACAGGAGCAAAAGAAGTACGCATACGATGCATTTTATTTACAGTGGGTAGAAATGGTTTATACTCAGGTATATACAACTCATTAGGTGACAGAGAAGGTTCACCTAAACTTTCTTCTTCGGGAATAGTAGCAGGAACTTGACTACTTGAAGGAACCTCATTTGGAATCATAGGAAACACATATCTCTTTGGCTTAGAGACAGGTCGAGGAATTACTGGTCTTGGAGGAATCAACTTGACTTGTCCATTATCAATAGTTACTCTTTTCAATTTGGATTGAGGTTGTTTAGTATCAACTATTGACTTGTATTGGAAATACCAGTTTCCAGGTAACTCAGTAGGATCATATAGAACACCTTCAACTTGAGCATTAGACAAACCAACTGTAACACAATCCTTTAAGACAGGCTGTTTAAGTTTAGGATGTGCTGTATTAGTCAATTGAAAAGAAGCTTGTCCAATTATAGACAGGTATTCACTTTCTTCAGCCATGGTTAACCCTTGGACACCAGACAATAATTTCCAACAATCTTTCAGATGGACATCATTCAGACTAATAGCATAGTCAGGATAAATGGTTCCATATTGACAACCAGTAGCAAGGTTTCCTTGAATAGTACCAATCCTAGCATGTTCATAATTTTGATGACGGGTATCAAACAGTTCAGCAATACAGGGAGTATTAATTCCATGACGAAACAGTGGAGCTAATCCAATCCTTATCCCCCCAAAATGAAGATAGAAATACTTTCAATCTTTTACATACTGCCGAAATTTCTTAATTTCATCATCAGAGAATAAATTCAGAGCAAGGATTTGCACAGAAGGTCCAGATATCTTAATAGTGATTTCTACCTCTTTCAGAAAGTTTTTCTTCTTGAACAGGAAAGTCATAGGTAGCTTATAGATATCAGTAGAATTTAGAGCAGGAGGAGTCCAATGTTCAGGGTCTTCAACTAATTCATGATTTTCGTTTTCAACAGACTCGGACTCAGTCGACCGTGACGAGACTTCAGTAATGACTTTTCTGTCTATGGATGAGAATGATCGCAACAGATTGGCCATATTTAATCTATAACAGAAATAGACTAATGAAAGCTTTTATCTACTCGGTCCAATGATCAACAGAGTGACCTTTCAAAGGCTAGCTGGCTTTCAATAGAATTCTGTCTACAGATTAGTGAGTTAGGATCTACAACAGGGCTCTGATACCATAAAACGATGACTTGTATTGGAAATACCAGTTTCCAGGTAACTCAGTAGGATCATATAGAACACCTTCAACTTGAGCATTAGACAAACCAACTGTAACACAATCCTTTAAGACAGGCTGTTTAAGTTTAGGATGTGCTGTATTAGTCAATTGAAAAGAAGCTTGTCCAATTATAGACAGGTATTCACTTTCTTCAGCCATGGTTAACCCTTGGACACCAGACAATAATTTCCAACAATCTTTCAGATGGACATCATTCAGACTAATAGCATAGTCAGGATAAATGGTTCCATATTGACAACCAGTAGCAAGGTTTCCTTGAATAGTACCAATCCTAGCATGTTCATAATTTTGATTACGGGTATCAAACAGTTCAGCAATACAGGGAGTATTAATTCCATGACGAAACAGTGGAGCTAATCCAATCCTTATCCCCCCAAAATGAAGATAGAAATACTTTCCATCTTTTACATACTGCTGAAATTTCTTAATTTCATCATCAGAGAATAAATTCAGAGCAAGGATTTGCACAGAAGGTCCAGATATCTTAATAGTGATTTCTACCTCTTTCAGAAAGTTTTTCTTCTTGAACAGGAAAGTCATAGGTAGCTTATAGATATCAGTAGAATTTAGAGCAGGAGGAGTCCAATGTTCAGGGTCTTCAACTAATTCATGATTTTCGTTTTCAACAGACTCGGACTCAGTCGACCGCGACGAGACTTCAGTAATGACTTTTCTGTCTATGGATGAGAATGATCGCAACAGATTGGCCATATTTAATCTATAACAGAAATAGACTAATGAAAGCTTTTATCTACTCGGTCCAATGATCAACAGAGTGACCTTTCAAAGGCTAGCTGGCTTTCAATAGAATTCTGTCTACAGATTAGTGAGTTAGGATCTACAACAGGGCTCTGATACCATAAAACGATGTATGGTCTAGGAACTTACTTGGAACAACTGAAGCGAACGCCTTCTGCAAATTGCAAATTTCTTCAACACATCAACCAGAGATTTGCACGGACTTTTGCGAACTCCTGTCGCTTCTCAAACGCGC
Organism: Pinus tabuliformis; assembly: GCA_031772625.1. NCBI lineage: Eukaryota > Viridiplantae > Streptophyta > Pinopsida > Pinales > Pinaceae > Pinus > Pinus tabuliformis. The sequence continues at coordinate 1,553,569,068 of CM062817.1, forward strand.
CTTACTATCTCTCACACGATGCTCATAAAAGAAACAATCCTCAGACTGGCGGCCCAGCAGGCTTCAGTATTAATTCAAAGTAAAATTACACACCATAGAAACTCAAAGATATGAGCTCTGATTACACACACACACTCACAAACTTACTAAGTACTCACAACTCACGATCCTTAAACTATGAGAGAGTTCTCTCTTAAATAACCTAACAAACGAATCTAGCTGACCTAATGCATGACATAAAAGTAGAAATAATTGAGGGTCCTGTCAGTATCTTATTCCACTGACGGTGTCTACTCAACTTTTTCTTTTGTACAAAGATTCGTCACAACATGTGACCAACAGTGTCACATTGCTGACAAAGAGATTCGTTACCAAGAACCTTTCGGGCTTCTATCGCTATCATATCCCATCTCGGAATCTGACGGAGTCTTGACTCTATCCCAATGGTACGATAAATGAGATAAAGTATCTTGAGGATCTTTCCAGGAAGATGTAAGCCATGATAGATATTCTTTTTCCCAGGTAGGGTCATTTTGTTCTTGAGCATCTTGATAAATATCCACATATACGGTTTCTTTTTCGCTATTCACTTTAGCTTTTCCTTTTGGATCGTGGATTGTAATGGAGGAATCTTCTTTTTGTGGAGCATGTGAACTCTGACCTGTGTCATAAGTAAATCTGATCGAATCTGCAGACTTCTTTAAACTTTTAGATGGAAAGAGATAATCATCTTTATTCCATCGGTTCACATATGCAAAGGGATCGATTTCAATTCCAAGGAAATTATCTTTCTTGCTATTTCTGAAATCTGGCAAAGACTGTACAGCCAGTTCAACCCCATCTAATAACTCCCATTTAAAAATCTGAAACATACTTACAGATTGTTCAATACTCGATTGAACCCATAATTTACATTGATGACTAAGATTTCCTTGTTCTTGCCATCCTATTTCAAACACCATTGAAGAACAGACACGATTAGAGAGAAGTAGATTGATCAAGCAAACCGCATCTTCGGACCATGAACAAGAATATACATTAATAGTAATAACAGCCTTCTGATTAACTATTAATCGAAATACTCGTTGTTTTCCTTGCAGAAGTTCGAGGGTTTTTATCAGTGATAGTTTCTACGGTAGTTTTAACGAATGAAAATCTTGAAGCCATAATGAAATCTTCTTAATCTGATCTGGATCTTCAGCTAATGTAGATTTCATAATACTATCCTTTCCGTAAAGCTGTGAAAAAGGATTTGGTTCAATAGCATTACGGAATTCCATATTCTGATAATCCCAAGGTTCTGTAAATGTTCTTAAATACTGCAAGGTCCTTAATACACATTGAGAAGCTCTGACTTGGAGTTTCTTCTGACACTTACCATCTCTTATCTCCCAATCAGCAAAAGACTGAAACATCTCAAATTGAGGGAAAGAATCAGTATTAACAAAAGCTTCAGTATTTTGTTGGAGATATGCTGCTTCAATCTCTTCAAATAAATCTGGAATTTTGAGAGATTTCAAAAAGCGTTCAACAAGACCATTCATATTTACCTCCTCCAGTTCTAACATTTTAGAAGAAATATACATAGAAATAGAAAACTCAATTGCACCAATAATCTGATAATAATTCAGAGTTTTCAGAGTTTGAATCATATCTGGAGTATAATGACTGAGCCAAGTGTCATCGAGCTGTTGAAAATAGAGCTTAACCTGTAAATTTGGTAGAGGATAAACCTTTACCAATTCTTCATTGAGATTTAGAAAAACGCCAACATTTTTATGTTGCCAAGCTTGACATCTTTGTATCCACTGATTTCTTCTTAGTCGGAGACCAATTATCTTCTTGATTTGATCAGTGACATCGGATAACAAATATTCTAAAATCTTAAAACGCTGTACAAAAGTTTCAAAAGAATCATCAGCAGGACTGGTTCCTGCAATGGTGAAAAGACTTTCACTATGTACATGTACCTTGTTCATTTCTCTGGTTAAGGCATCAGGTAAATAATTAGAATTTCCAGGAATCCATTCAACATCAAATTCATACATCTGAAACCACATTTGCCATGCTAATAATCGCCCACGAGCTAATTGCTGAGATATCTTGGCATTCAAGAAATACTTGAAATTCATTGAGTCAGTTCGAATCAAGAATTTTGAAGGTGCCAAATAAATTTCGAACTTTTGAATTCCATTGAATATTGCAAGGGTTTCTTTTTCAGCAGGAAAATAACCTTTCTGATGTTTAGAGAATTCACCTGAAGCATAGGCACATAGAACTTCTTCAACATTTTCTCCTTCTTGCCTTCTCTCAAAAAGAGTAGCCGCCCAAAAATTGTCGGAAGCATCAGTCTGTAAGATGAGAAAACCAGTACCAGGCGGTTTTAAAGTAGGTAATGTTTGGCATTCTTGTTTCAATAATTGAACCGCTTGAGTAGCTTCATCAGACCAACCACCATTAATAAATTCTCGAATAGGAGAAGTCTTTTCAGAAAGATTGGGAATATATTTATGAACATAATTGAGAATTCCCAAAAATCGCTGAATCATTGGCTTATCTTGTAATTGATCAGGAAATTCAGATAATTTCTGTAAAACATGAGGCTGCATCTGAATTTTACCTTGGCGAACGGTGATGCCGAGAAAATCAATACTGTCTTGAAATAAAACCATTTTCTTCTCAGATAAGACTAAACCATGATTACGGGCTTCGTCAAGAAATATTTGGAGATGCTTCAAATGAGAGGCGAGATCTGGACTAAATACAAGGATATCATCAATATATACAACAATAAAATCGTATGAACCAAAAATATGATCCATTCGACGTTGAAAGAATGCAGGAGCATTTTTGAGACCAAATGGCACAACTCGCCATTGAAAGAACCCGGCAGGACATGTAAATGCAGTTTTTGGACGATCTTCTTCTGCAATTTGAATCTGATAATATCATGATTTCATATCAAATTTGCTGAATATCTTACTGCCATGAATTTTCTGCATGATTGTTTCTTGTCGAGGCATGGGATAATTAAAGCTCTTAGTTATAGCATTTAAAGGCTTATAATTAATCACCATCCTATCTTTACCACGAACAATCTCAGAATGATTGCGAACTAGAAATGCAGAACAGGAATAATGAGATTCACTTACTTCAATCAAATTAAGATCTAGCAATTCTTGAATCTGTTTGCGCATTTCTTTTTCTTCATCAGGAGTACAGGGTATCAATTTGCCAGTCACTCCATTGTCATGCAGAGTGATAATTTCTTGTTTCGGGCTCTGAGTTGTCCAAAAAGCTTGAGGATTAGTAGAACAACATTTTAGCAATTCCTCAAATATTTGAATTTGTTCAGGAGACCAATTAGGATCCCTATTGGCCTTTTGGGTAGGTTGAGCTTTGGCTTCATAAATCTTTAACACTTCTTCCCAATCATGAGATTCTTTTCTCTGTTTGGGTTGCCTTTTTAAACCTACCTTTTTCTGACTCTGATCTTTTCGGGCTTCAGAATTAGCCATAGTTAACCTGGGGACTGAGACTGCTTTCTTCTTGATGTTACAAATGATTTTATCATTACTGATCGTAACAGGCAACACTGAATTAATGAACGGCATTCCCAGAAATAAACTTGCTGAGTTATCATAATGCTGAATAGCTGAAATCTTAATTATATTCCCCCCAAGTTTCATTGAAATGTTATCAACATAATGAGTCAGATTAACAGAACCACCAATGGTTTCAGATCTAAGTATATTCTGTAAGGGCTTCCATAATCCTTTAAACAGTGACGGTCTAGCAAGATTATTGGAGCCACCGGTATCAATAAAAGCATCAACAGAAATCCATTCACCACGTACTTGAACTTCAACAGGAATATACAACAGATCACTAGTTCTGACAATCTTTTTCATAAAGGCTTGTTCATCAACAGAACTAGGTTTAGGGAGGAGAGAGGAAGATGATACAACTGTCTTCGGATAAGGACATAAAGAATTCTGAACGGACTGAGGTTTAACGGATAAGAAGTTTGGCAAAGAATTCTTGGTGTCAACAGTTGTAGTAGTTGTGACAGAGGTATCAGAATACTCTTCTGTATCATCTTCTTCAAAAACAACAGAATCACTATCATCACTTAAGTGATCCTCATAAACATCGGAATCAAAATCAGAATCTTGATAAGCAAGATTCATTTTATTACTAATATCAGGCAGAGACTCAGTATCAGAAAGAGAAGCATCAGTCAAAATATATACATCTGAAACTTCATCATCAGAATCAACAACTGACCAGTCATCTGCAAATTCTTCAATATCAAAACAGGCTTTTAGTTTGTTAGAGGAACTCTTGGGACATTTGCGTGCAAAGTGTCCTTCTTGCTTACAGATAAAGCAAGCATTATCCTTCTTTTGTTGTTTCCTCTTTTTCACATACCTAAATTTACGGAATGGTCGTTTAGGATTGATAACTCTCTTAGGTCTGTATTTACCATATCTTTTTTATTTCCTTTTCCGGAAAGGAGTCCAGGGTAAAACAGAACGACACACATTCAAATTAGGAGAAATATCATGAACCTGTTTCTGCCAGCACAAATATTTTACTTTCTCTTGGCTTCTGAATAGGAGATCGATCCAATAGATTTGTTCTATCTTTTTGCCTTGGACTTCAATATCTTTCATTATCATATCCCCTATATTTCCCGGTAATTTAGAAAGAAAAGCAATCTTCTGAGTATGATCATTAACAAGATTTGCTTTATATATTTTACCCATAAATTCAGATCCAAAGTGATCTAAATCTTTTAAATCTGTTAATTGCATGCGGGTTAAATCTGTAATGATTGTTTTCTTTTCATCTTGAGGCTCGGGAACAAATTGAGTTAACAAGAGAACTTCTAAAGTGGCTAAGCCTAAAGCTGCCACATTGTTTCTTTCTTCTTGAGAAGCGCCCATCCACCAATCCCAAACAATTCCGGCCATTCGTTTCTCCGCCAGCAAGAAAATGGAAAAATTATCCAATTTTGACACAACTTGCATTTGATATAGTGCACCTATCCAAATCCGGATAGATTCTGCTGGATTAGATGACTTATCTAAATCTAAAACATATCCAGAGGAATTAGTATGAAAGAGATCTTCTTCAACTCTAGGATATTTAGGGTCTTTATGCAGATTTGCTTTCTGCAGGGATGGCATAATAAACGATGGAAATAGAGTTGCAGCATTTTCTATTGTAGCCAATTCACTTTTGTTTTTATACAAACTAGAAAATTTTGGAATTGCAGTTTTAGTACTTAATTGGCTATTACTAGATTCAGCAAAATCTGCTGCTTCTTCATGGGAATCACTGGTTTCCCATTTAGGTGGAATTTCCATTGTTTTTACAAACTTTGGAGGCTGTTCTTCTCTTTTCTTCTTCTGTCTTCTTCTTTTCTCTTTCTCTTCTCTACGCTGCTGTTCAGCGGACTGTTCATCATGAAGAAGTTTAAGATTGGCTAAAATCAAATCACTTTGAGAACCCAAATCATCTAAAACTTCTTCAGAATGTGCGCACCAAGACTTTGGAGAAGATCCTCAAGATACTTTATCTCATTTATCGTACCATTGGGATAGAGTCAAGACTCCGTCAGATTCCGAGATGGGATATGATAGCGATAGAAGCCCGAAAGGTTCTTGGTAACGAATCTCTTTGTATCCACTGATTTCTTCTTAGTCGGAGACCAATTATCTTCTTGATGTTACAAATGATTTTATCATTACTGATCGTAACAGGCAACACTGAATTAATGAACGGCATTCCCAGAAATAAACTTGCTGAGTTATCATAATGCTGAATAGCTGAAATCTTAATTATATTCCCCCCAAGTTTCATTGAAATGTTATCAACATAATGAGTCAGATTAACAGAACCACCAATGGTTTCAGATCTAAGGATATTCTGTAAGGGCTTCCATAATCCTTTAAACAGTGACGGTCTAGCAATAGCCAATTAAGTACTAAAACTGCAATTCCAAAATTTTCCAGTTTGTATAAAAACAAAGGTGAATTGGCTACAATAGAAAATGCTGCAACTCTATTTCCATCGTTTATTATGCCATCCCTGCAGAAAGCAAATCTGCATAAAGACCCTAAATATCCTAGAGTTGAAGAAGATCTCTTTCATACTAATTCCTCTGGATATGTTTTAGATTTAGATAAGTCATCTAATCCCGCAGAATCTATCAGAATTTGGATAGGTGCACTTTATCAAATGCAAGTTGTGTCAAAATTGGATAATTTTTCCATTTTCTTGTTGGCGGAGAAACGAATGGCCGGAATTGTTTGGGATTGGTGGATGGGTGCTTCTCAAGAAGAAAGAAACAATGTGGCAGCTTTAGGCTTAGCCACTTTAGAAGTTCTCTTGTTAACTCAATTTGTTCCCGAGCCTCAAGATGAAAAGAAAACAATCATTATAGATTTAACCCGCATGCAATTTGCAGAAGGCGTTCGCTTCAGTTGTTCCAAGTAAGTTCCTAGACCATACATCGTTTTATGGCACATAGAACTTCTTCAACATTTTCTCCTTCTTGCCTTCTCTCAAAAAGAGTAGCCGCCCAAAAATTGTCGGAAGCATCAGTCTGTAAGATAAGAAAACCAGTACCAGGCGGTTTTAAAGTAGGTAATGTTTGGCATTCTTGTTTCAATAATTGAACCGCTTGAGTAGCTTCATCAGACCAACCACCATTAATAAATTCTCGAATAGGAGAAGTCTTTTCAGAAAGATTGGGAATATATTTATGAACATAATTGAGAATTCCCAAAAATCGCTGAATCATTGGCTTATCTTGTAATTGATCAGGAAATTCAGATAATTTCTGTAAAACATGAGGCTGCATCTGAATTTTACCTTGGCGAACGGCGATGCCGAGAAAATCAATACTGTCTTGAAATAAAACCATTTTCTTCTCAGATAAGACTAAACCATGATTACGGGCTTCGTCAAGAAATATTTGGAGATGCTTCAAATGAGAGGCGAGATCTGGACTAAATACAAGGATATCATCAATATATACAACAATAAAATCGTATGAACCAAAAATATGATCCATTCGACGCTGAAAGAATGCAGGAGCATTTTTGAGACCAAATGGCACAACTCGCCATTGAAAGAACCCGGCAGGACATGTAAATGCAGTTTTTGGACGATCTTCTTCTGCAATTTGAATCTGATAATATCCTGATTTCATATCAAATTTGCTGAATATCTTACTGCCATGAATTTTCTGCATGATTATTTCTTGTCGAGGCATGGGATAATTAAAGCTCTTAGTTATAGCATTTAAAGGCTTATAATTAATCACCATCCTATCTTTACCACGAACAATCTCAGAATGATTGCGAACTAGAAATGCAGAACAGGAATAATGAGATTCACTTACTTCAATCAAATTAAGATCTAGCAATTCTTGAATCTGTTTGCGCATTTCTTTTTCTTCATCAGGAGTACAGGGTATCAATTTTCCAGTCACTCCATTGTCATGCAGAGTGATAATTTCTTGTTTCGGGCTCTGAGTTGTCCAAAAAGCTTGAGGATTAGTAGAACAACATTTTAGCAATTCCTCAAATATCTGAATTTGTTCAGGAGACCAATTAGGATCCCTATTGGCCTTTTGGGTAGGTTGAGCTTTGGCTTCATAAATCTTTAACACTTCTTCCCAATCATGAGATTCTTTTCTCTGTTTGGGTTGCCTTTTTAAACCTACCTTTTTCTGACTCTGATCTTTTCGGGCTTCAGAATTAGCCATAGTTAACCTGGGGACTGAGACTGCTTTCTTCTTGATGTTACAAATGATTTTATCATTACTGATCGTAACAGGCAACACTGAATTAATGAACGGCATTCCCAGAAATAAACTTGCTGAGTTATCATAATGCTGAATAGCTGAAATCTTAATTATATTCCCCCCAAGTTTCATTGAAATGTTATCAACATAATGAGTCAGATTAACAGAACCACCAATGGTTTCAGATCTAAGGATATTCTGTAAGGGCTTCCATAATCCTTTAAACAGTGACGGTCTAGCAAGATTATTGGAGCCACCGGTATCAATAAAAGCATCAACAGAAATCCATTCACCACGTACTTGAACTTCAACAGGAATATACAACAGATCACTAGTTCTGACAATCTTTTTCATAAAGGCTTGTTCATCAACATAACTAGGTTTAGGGAGGAGAGAGGAAGATGATACAACTGTCTTCGGATAAGGACATAAAGAATTCTGAACGGACTGAGGTTTAACGGATAAGAAGTTTGGCAAAGAATTCTTGGTGTCAACAGTTGTAGTAGTTGTGACAGAGGTATCAGAATACTCTTCTGTATCATCTTCTTCAAAAACAACAGAATCACTATCATCACTTAAGTGATCCTCATAAACATCGGAATCAAAATCAGAATCTTGATAAGCAAGATTCATTTTATTACTAATATCAGGCAGAGACTCAGTATCAGAAAGAGAAGCATCAGTCAAAATATATACATCTGAAACTTCATCATCAGAATCAACAACTGACCAGTCATCTGCAAATTCTTCAATATCAAAACAGGCTTTTAGTTTGTTAGAGGAACTCTTGGGACATTTGCGTGCAAAGTGTCCTTCTTGCTTACAGATAAAGCAAGCATTATCCTTCTTTTGTTGTTTCCTCTTTTTCACATACCTTAAAGCTACAGATAACTACAGCACATCCTAAACTTAAACAGCCTGTTATTAGTTGAAGAAGTTCTATGTACCATAAAACGATGTATGGTCTAGGAACTTACTTGGAACAACTGAAGCGAACGCCTTCTGCAAATTGCAAATTTCTTCAACACATCAACCAGAGATTTGCACGGACTTTTGCGAACTCCTGTCGCTTCTCAAACGCGCCTTACTATCTCTCACACGATGCTCTTAAAAGAAACAGTCCTCAGACTGGCGGCCCAGCAGGCTTCAGTATTAATTCAAAGTAAAATTACACACCATAGAAACTCAAAGATATGAGCTCTGATTACACACACACACTCACAAACTTACTAAGTACTCACAACTCACGATGCTTAAACTATGAGAGAGTTCTCTCTTAAATAACCTAACAAACGAATCTAGCTGACCTAATGCATGACATAAAAGTAGAAATAATTGAGGGTCCTGTCAGTATCTTATTCCACTGACGGTGTCTACTCAACTTTTTCTTTTGTACAAAGATTCGTCACAACATGTGACCAACAGTGTCACATTGCTGACAAAGAGATTCGTTACCAAGAACCTTTCGGGCTTCTATCGCTATCATATCCCATCTCGGAATCTGACGGAGTCTTGACTCTATCCCAATGGTATGATAAATGAGATAAAGTATCTTGAGGATCTTTCCAGGAAGATGTAAGCCATGATAGATATTCTTTTTCCCAGGTAGGGTCATTTTGTTCTTGAGCATCTTGATAAATATCCACATATGCGGTTTCTTTTTCGCTATTCACTTTAGCTTTTCCTTTTGGATCGTGGATTGTAATGGAGGAATCTTCTTTTTGTGGAGCATGTGAACTCTGACCTGTGTCATAAGTAAATCTGATCAAATCTGCAGACTTCTTTAAACTTTTAGATGGAAAGAGATAATCATCTTTATTCCATCGGTTCACATATGCAAAGGGATCGATTTCAATTCCAAGGAAATTATCTTTCTTGCTATTTCTGAAATCTGGCAAAGACTGTACAGCCAGTTCAACCCCATCTAATAACTCCCATTTAAAAATCTGAAACATACTTACAGATTGTTCAATACTCGATTGAACCCATAATTTGCATTGATGACTAAGATTTCCTTGTTCTTGCCATCCTATTTCAAACACCATTGAAGAACAGACATGATTAGAGAGAAGTAGATTGATCAAGCAAACCGCATCTTCGGACCATGAACAAGAATATACATTAATAGTAATAACAGCCTTCTGATTAACTATTAATCGAAATACTCGTTGTTTTCCTTGCAGAAGTTCGAGGGTTTTTATCAGTGATAGTTTCTCCGGTAGTTTTAACGAATGAAAATCTTGAAGCCATAATGAAATCTTTTTAATCTGATCTGGATCTTCAGCTAATGTAGATTTCATAATACTATCCTTTCCGTAAAGCTGTGAAAAAGGATTTGGTTCAATAGCATTACGGAATTCCATATTCTGATAATCCCAAGGTTCTGTAAATGTTCTTAAATACTGCAAGGTCCTTAATACACATTGAGAAGCTCTGACTTGGAGTTTCTTCTGACACTTACCATCTCTTATCTCCCAATCAGCAAAAGACTGAAACATCTCAAATTGAGGGAAAGAATCAGTATTAACAAAAGCTTCAGTATTTTGTTGGAGATATGCTGCTTCAATCTCTTCAAATAAATCTGGAATTTTGAGAGATTTCAAAAAGCGTTCAACAAGACCATTCATATTTACCTCCTCCAGTTCTAACATTTTAGAAGAAATATACATAGAAATAGAAAACTCAATTGCACCAATAATCTGATAATAATTCAGAGTTTTCAGAGTTTGAATCATATCTGGAGTATAATGACTGAGCCAAGTGTCATCGAGCTGTTGAAAATAGAGCTTAACCTGTAAATTTGGTAGAGGATAAACCTTTACCAATTCTTCATTGAGATTTAGAAAAACGCCAACATTTTTATGTTGCCAAGCTTGACATCTTTGTATCCACTGATTTCTTCTTAGTCGGAGACCAATTATCTTCTTGATTTGATCAGTGACATCGGATAACAAATATTCTAAAATCTTAAAACGCTGTACAAAAGTTTCAAAAGAATCATCAGCAGGACTGGTTCCTGCAATGGTGAAAAGACTTTCACTATGTACATGTACCTTGTTCATTTCTCTGGTTAAGGCATCAGGTAAATAATTAGAATTTCCAGGAATCCATTCAACATCAAATTCATACATCTGAAACCACATTTGCCATGCTAATAATCGCCCACGAGCTAATTGCTGAGATATCTTGGCATTCAAGAAATACTTGAAATTCATTGAGTCAGTTCGAATCAAGAATTTTGAAGGTGCCAAATAAATTTCGAACTTTTGAATTCCATTGAATATTGCAAGGGTTTCTTTTTCAGCAGGAAAATAACCTTTCTGATGTTTAGAGAATTCACCTGAAGCATAGGCAAAGTCTGCAGATTCGATGAGATTTACTTATGACACAGGTCAGAGTTCACATGCTCCACAAAAAGAAGATTCCTCCATTACAATCCACGATCCAAAAGGAAAAGCTAAAGTGAATAGCGAAAAAGAAACCGTATATGTGGATATTTATCAAGATGCTCAAGAACAAAATGACCCTACCTGGGAAAAAGAATATCTATCATGGCTTACATCTTCCTGGAAAGATCCTCAAGATACTTTATCTCATTTATCGTACCATTGGGATAGAGTCAAGACTCCGTCAGATTACGAGATGGGATATGATAGCGATAGAAGCCCGAAAGGTTCTTGGTAACGAATCTCTTTGTCAGCAATGTGACACTGTTGGTCACATGTTGTGACGAATCTTTGTACAAAAGAAAAAGTTGAGTAGACACCGTCAGTGGAATAAGATACTGACAGGACCCTCAATTATTTCTACTTTTATGTCATGCATTAGGTCAGCTAGATTCGTTTGTTAGGTTATTTAAGAGAGAACTCTCTCATAGTTTAAGATCGTGAGTTGTGAGTACTTAGTAAGTTTGTGAGTGTGTGTGTGTAATCAGAGCTCATATCTTTGAGTTTCTATGGTGTGTAATTTTACTTTGAATTAATACTGAAGCCTGCTGGGCCGCCAGTCTGAGGACTGTTTCTTTTAAGAGCATCGTGTGAGAGATAGTAAGGCGCGTTTGAGAAGCGACAGGAGTTCGCAAAAGTCCGTGCAAATCTCTGGTTGATGTGTTGAAGAAATTTGCAATTTGCAGAAGGCGTTCGCTTCAGTTGTTCCAAGTAAGTTCCTAGACCATACATCGTTTTATGGTATCAGAGCCCTGTTGTAGATCCTAACTCACTAATCTGTAGACAGAATTCTATTGAAAGCCAGCTAGCCTTTGAAAGGTCACTCTGTTGATCATTGGACCGAGTAGATAAAAGCTTTCATTAGTCTATTTCTGTTATAGATTAAATATGGCCAATCTGTTGCGATCATTCTCATCCATAGACAGAAAAGTCATTACTGAAGTCTCGTCACGGTCGACTGAGTCCGAGTCTGTTGAAAACGAAAATCATGAATTAGTTGAAGACCCTGAACATTGGACTCCTCCTGCTCTAAATTCTACTGATATCTATAAGCTACCTATGACTTTCCTGTTCAAGAAGAAAAACTTTCTGAAAGAGGTAGAAATCACTATTAAGATATCTGGACCTTCTGTGCAAATCCTTGCTCTGAATTTATTCTCTGATGATGAAATTAAGAAATTTCGGCAGTATGTAAAAGATGGAAAGTATTTCTATCTTCATTTTGGGGGGATAAGGATTGGATTAGCTCCACTGTTTCGTCATGGAATTAATACTCCCTGTATTGCTGAACTGTTTGATACCCGTCATCAAAATTATGAACATGCTAGGATTGGTACTATTCAAGGAAACCTTGCTACTGGTTGTCAATATGGAACCATTTATCCTGACTATGCTATTAGTCTGAATGATGTCCATCTGAAAGATTGTTGGAAATTATTGTCTGGTGTCCAAGGGTTAACCATGGCTGAAGAAAGTGAATACCTGTCTATAATTGGACAAGCTTCTTTTCAATTGACTAATACAGCACATCCTAAACTTAAACAGCCTGTCTTAAAGGATTGTGTTACAGTTGGTTTGTCTAATGCTCAAGTTGAAGGTGTTCTATATGATCCTACTGAGTTACCTGGAAACTGGTATTTCCAATACAAGTCAATAGTTGATACTAAACAACCTCAATCCAAATTGAAAAGAGTAACTATTGATAATGGACAAGTCAAGTTGATTCCTCCAAGACCAGTAATTCCTCGACCTGTCTCTAAGCCAAAGAGATATGTGTTTCCTATGATTCCAAATGAAGTTCCTTCAAGTAGTCAAGTTCCTGCTACTATTCCCGAAGAAGAAAGTTTAGGTGAACCTTCTCTGTCACCTAATGAGTTGTATATACCTGAGTATAAACCATTTCTACCCACTGTAAATAAAATGCATCGTATGCATACTTCTTTTGCTCCTGTTGAAGAATGGCAATATGCCAATCATAGATTTGTTAAAGGTGGCAAATGGCCTCCTCGAACAAAGTTCTGTACTACTTCCTCCTCTTCTAGACAGCCACCAACCCGAGCAGATTGTGCTCCTTTGATAGAACACAATTCTCAGAATACAAATGATCTAGATCAAACTTATCAGATTGGGAATTATCTAACTACTTGGTGCGCACATGCTGAAGAAGTCTTAGATGATTTGGGTTCTCAAAGTGATTTGATTTTAGCCAATCTTAAACTTCTTCATGATGAACAGTCCGCTGAACAGCAGCGTAGAGAAGAGAAAGAGAAAAGAAGAAGACAGAAGAAGAAAAGAGAAGAACAGCCTCCAAAGTTTGTAAAAACAATGGAAATTCCACCTAAATGGGAAACCAGTGATTCCCATGAAGAAGCAGCAGATTTTGCTGAATCTAGTAATAGCCAATTAAGTACTAAAACTGCAATTCCAAAATTTTCCAGTTTGTATAAAAACAAAGGTGAATTGGCTACAATAGAAAATGCTGCAACTCTATTTCCATCGTTTATTATGCCATCCCTGCAGAAAGTAAATCTGCATAAAGACCCTAAATATCCTAGAGTTGAAGAAGATCTCTTTCATACTAATTCCTCTGGATATGTTTTAGATTTAGATAAGTCATCTAATCCAGCAGAATCTATCCGGATTTGGATAGGTGCACTATATCAAATGCAAGTTGTGTCAAAATTGGATAATTTTTCCATTTTCTTGCTGGCGGAGAAACGAATGGCCGGAATTGTTTGGGATTGGTGGATGGGCGCTTCTCAAGAAGAAAGAAACAATGTGGCAGCTTTAGGCTTAGCCACTTTAGAAGTTCTCTTGTTAACTCAATTTGTTCCCGAGCCTCAAGATGAAAAGAAAACAATCATTACAGATTTAACCCGCATGCAATTAACAGATTTAAAAGATTTAGATCAGTTTGGATCTGAATTTATGGGTAAAATCTATAAAGCAAATCTTGTTAATGATCATACTCAGAAGATTGCTTTTCTTTCTAAATTACCGGGAAATATAGGGGATATGATAATGAAAGATATTGAAGTCCAAGGCAAAAAGATAGAACAAATCTATTGGATCGATCTCCTATTCAGAAGCCAAGAGAAAGTAAAATATTTGTGCTGGCAGAAACAGGTTCATGATATTTCTCCTAATTTGAATGTGTGTCGTTCTGTTTTACCCTGGACTCCTTTCCAGAAAAGGAAATCAAAAAGATATGGTAAATACAGACCTAAGAGAGTTATCAATCCTAAACGACCATTCCGTAAATTTAGGTATGTGAAAAAGAGGAAACAACAAAAGAAGGATAATGCTTGCTTTATCTGTAAGCAAGAAGGACACTTTGCACGCAAATGTCCCAAGAGTTCCTCTAACAAACTAAAAGCCTGTTTTGATATTGAAGAATTTGCAGATGACTGGTCAGTTGTTGATTCTGATGATGAAGTTTCAAATGTATATATTTTGACTGATGCTTCTCTTTCTGATACTGAGTCTCTGCCTGATATTAGTAATAAAATGAATCTTGCTTATCAAGATTCTGATTTTGATTCCGATGTTTATGAGGATCACTTAAGTGATGATAGTGATTCTGTTGTTTTTGAAGAAGATGATACAGAAGAGTACTCTGATACCTCTGTCACAACTACTACAACTGTTGACACCAAGAATTCTTTGCCAAACTTCTTATCCGTTAAACCTCAGTCCGTTCAGAATTCTTTATGTCCTTATCCGAAGACAGTTGTATCATCTTCCTCTCTCCTCCCTAAACCTAGTTCTGTTGATGAACAAGCCTTTATGAAAAAGATTGTCAGAACTAGTGATCTGTTGTATATTCCTGTTGAAGTTCAAGTACGTGGTGAATGGATTTCTGTTGATGCTTTTATTGATACTGGTGGCTCCAATAATCTTGCTAGACCGTCACTGTTTAAAGGATTATGGAAGCCCTTACAGAATATCCTTAGATCTGAAACCATTGGTGGTTCTGTTAATCTGACTCATTATGTTGATAACATTTCAATGAAACTTGGGGGGAATATAATTAAGATTTCAGCTATTCAGCATTATGATAACTCAGCAAGTTTATTTCTGGGAATGCCGTTCATTAATTCAGTGTTGCCTGTTACGATCAGTAATGATAAAATCATTTGTAACATCAAGAAGAAAGCAGTCTCAGTCCCCAGGTTAACTATGGCTAATTCTGAAGCCCGAAAAGATCAGAGTCAGAAAAAGGTAGGTTTAAAAAGGCAACCCAAACAGAGAAAAGAATCTCATGATTGGGAAGAAGTGTTAAAGATTTATGAAGCCAAAGCTCAACCTACCCAAAAGGCCAATAGGGATCCTAATTGGTCTCCTGAACAAATTCAGATATTTGAGGAATTGCTAAAATGTTGTTCTACTAATCCTCAAGCTTTTTGGACAACTCAGAGCCCGAAACAAGAAATTATCACTCTGCATGACAATGGAGTGACTGGCAAATTGATACCCTGTACTCCTGATGAAGAAAAAGAAATGCGCAAACAGATTCAAGAATTGCTAGATCTTAATTTGATTGAAGTAAGTGAATCTCATTATTCCTGTTCTGCATTTCTAGTTCGCAATCATTCTGAGATTGTTCGTGGTAAAGATAGGATGGTGATTAATTATAAGCCTTTAAATGCTATAACTAAGAGCTTTAATTATCCCATGCCTCGACAAGAAACAATCATGCAGAAAATTCATGGCAGTAAGAT
This sequence comes from Pinus tabuliformis, assembly GCA_031772625.1. Lineage (NCBI taxonomy): Eukaryota > Viridiplantae > Streptophyta > Pinopsida > Pinales > Pinaceae > Pinus > Pinus tabuliformis. The sequence goes on from CM062817.1 coordinate 1,553,585,054, forward strand.
ATTCAGCAAATTTGATATGAAATCAGGATATTATCAGATTCAAATTGCAGAAGAAGATCGTCCAAAAACTGCATTTACATGTCCTGCCGGGTTCTTTCAATGGCGAGTTGTGCCATTTGGTCTCAAAAATGCTCCTGCATTCTTTCAGCGTCGAATGGATCATATTTTTGGTTCATACGATTTTATTGTTGTATACATTGATGACTAAGATTTCCTTGTTCTTGCCATCCCATTTCAAACACCATTGAAGAACAGACACGATTAGAGAGAAGTAGATTGATCAAGCAAACCGCATCTTCGGACCATGAACAAGAATATACATTAATAGTAATAACAGCCTTCTGATTAACTATTAATCGAAATACTCGTTGTTTTCCTTGCAGAAGTTCGAGGGTTTTTATCAGTGATAGTTTCTCCGGTAGTTTTAACGAATGAAAATCTTGAAGCCATAATGAAATCTTTTTAATCTGATCTGGATCTTCAGCTAATGTAGATTTCATAATACTATCCTTTCCGTAAAGCTGTGAAAAAGGATTTGGTTCAATAGCATTACGGAATTCCATATTCTGATAATCCCAAGGTTCTGTAAATGTTCGTAAATACTGCAAGGTCCTTAATACACATTGAGAAGCTCTGACTTGGAGTTTCTTCTGACACTTACCATCTCTTATCTCTGATACCATAAAACGATGTATGGTCTAGGAACTTACTTGGAACAACTGAAGCGAACGCCTTCTGCAAATTGCAAATTTCTTCAACACATCAACCAGAGATTTGCACGGACTTTTGCGAACTCCTGTCGCTTCTCAAACGCGCCTTACTATCTCTCACACGATGCTCTTAAAAGAAACAGTCCTCAGACTGGCGGCCCAGCAGGCTTCAGTATTAATTCAAAGTAAAATTACACACCATAGAAACTCAAAGATATGAGCTCTGATTACACACACACACTCACAAACTTACTAAGTACTCACAACTCACGATGCTTAAACTATGAGAGAGTTCTCTCTTAAATAACCTAACAAACGAATCTAGCTGACCTAATGCATGACATAAAAGTAGAAATAATTGAGGGTCCTGTCAGTATCTTATTCCACTGACGGTGTCTACTCAACTTTTTCTTTTGTACAAAGATTCGTCACAACATGTGACCAACAGTGTCACATTGCTGACAAAGAGATTCGTTACCAAGAACCTTTCGGGCTTCTATCGCTATCATATCCCATCTCGGAATCTGACGGAGTCTTGACTCTATCCCAATGGTACAATAAATGAGATAAAGTATCTTGAGGATCTTTCCAGGAAGATGTAAGCCATGATAGATATTCTTTTTCCCAGGTAGGGTCATTTTGTTCTTGAGCATCTTGATAAATATCCACATATACGGTTTCTTTTTCGCTATTCACTTTAGCTTTTCCTTTTGGATCGTGGATTGTAATGGAGGAATCTTCTTTTTGTGGAGCATGTGAACTCTGACCTGTGTCATAAGTAAATCTGATCGAATCTGCAGACTTCTTTAAACTTTTAGATGGAAAGAGATAATCATCTTTATTCCATCGGTTCACATATGCAAAGGGATCGATTTCAATTCCAAGGAAATTATCTTTCTTGCTATTTCTGAAATCTGGCAAAGACTGTACAGCCAGTTCAACCCCATCTAATAACTCCCATTTAAAAATCTGAAACATACTTACAGATTGTTCAATACTCGATTGAACCCATAATTTACATTGATGACTAAGATTTCCTTGTTCTTGCCATCCTATTTCAAACACCATTGAAGAACAGACACGATTAGAGAGAAGTAGATTGATCAAGCAAACCGCATCTTCGGACCATGAACAAGAATATACATTAATAGTAATAACAGCCTTCTGATTAACTATTAATCGAAATACTCGTTGTTTTCCTTGCAGAAGTTCGAGGGTTTTTATCAGTGATAGTTTCTCCGGTAGTTTTAACGAATGAAAATCTTGAAGCCATAATGAAATCTTTTTAATCTGATCTGGATCTTCAGCTAATGTAGATTTCATAATACTATCCTTTCCGTAAAGCTGTGAAAAAGGATTTGGTTCAATAGCATTACGGAATTCCATATTCTGATAATCCCAAGGTTCTGTAAATGTTCTTAAATACTGCAAGGTCCTTAATACACATTGAGAAGCTCTGACTTGGAGTTTCTTCTGACACTTACCATCTCTTATCTCCCAATCAGCAAAAGACTGAAACATCTCAAATTGAGGGAAAGAATCAGTATTAACAAAAGCTTCAGTATTTTGTTGGAGATATGCTGCTTCAATCTCTTCAAATAAATCTGGAATTTTGAGAGATTTCAAAAAGCGTTCAACAAGACCATTCATATTTACCTCCTCCAGTTCTAACATTTTAGAAGAAATATACATAGAAATAGAAAACTCAATTGCACCAATAATCTGATAATAATTCAGAGTTTTCAGAGTTTGAATCATATCTGGAGTATAATGACTGAGCCAAGTGTCATCGAGCTGTTGAAAATAGAGCTTAACCTGTAAATTTGGTAGAGGATAAACCTTTACCAATTCTTTATTGAGATTTAGAAAAACGCCAACATTTTTATGTTGCCAAGCTTGACATCTTTGTATCCACTGATTTCTTCTTAGTCGGAGACCAATTATCTTCTTGATTTGATCAGTGACATCGGATAACAAATATTCTAAAATCTTAAAACGCTGTACAAAAGTTTCAAAAGAATCATCAGCAGGACTGGTTCCTGCAATGGTGAAAAGACTTTCACTATGTACATGTACCTTGTTCATTTCTCTGGTTAAGGCATCAGGTAAATAATTAGAATTTCCAGGAATCCATTCAACATCAAATTCATACATCTAAAACCACATTTGCCATGCTAATAATCGCCCACGAGCTAATTGCTGAGATATCTTGGCATTCAAGAAATACTTGAAATTCATTGAGTCAGTTCGAATCAAGAATTTTGAAGGTGCCAAATAAATTTCGAACTTTTTAATTCCATTGAATATTGCAAGGGTTTCTTTTTCAGCAGGAAAATAACCTTTCTGATGTTTAGAGAATTCACCTGAAGCATAGGCACATAGAACTTCTTCAAATTAGGAGAAATATCATGAACCTGTTTCTGCCAGCACAAATATTTTACTTTCTCTTGGCTTCTGAATAGGAGATCGATCCAATAGATTTGTTCTATCTTTTTGCCTTGGACTTCAATATCTTTCATTATCATATCCCCTATATTTCCCGGTAATTTAGAAAGAAAAGCAATCTTCTGAGTATGATCATTAACAAGATTTGCTTTATAGATTTTACCCATAAATTCAGATCCAAACTGATCTAAATCTTTTAAATCTGTTAATTGCATGCGGGTTAAATCTGTAATGATTGTTTTCTTTTCATCTTGAGGCTCGGGAACAAATTGAGTTAACAAGAGAACTTCTAAAGTGGCTAAGCCTAAAGCTGCCACATTGTTTCTTTCTTCTTGAGAAGCGCCCATCCACCAATCCCAAACAATTCCGGCCATTCGTTTCTCCGCCAGCAAGAAAATGGAAAAATTATCCAATTTTGACACAACTTGCATTTGATATAGTGCACCTATCCAAATCCGGATAGATTCTGCTGGATTAGATGACTTATCTAAATCTAAAACATATCCAGAGGAATTAGTATGAAAGAGATCTTCTTCAACTCTAGGATATTTAGGGTCTTTATGCAGATTTGCTTTCTGCAGGGATGGCATAATAAACGATGGAAATAGAGTTGCAGCATTTTCTATTGTAGCCAATTCACCTTTGTTTTTATACAAACTGGAAAATTTTGGAATTGCAGTTTTAGTACTTAATTGGCTATTACTAGATTCAGCAAAATCTGCTGCTTCTTCATGGGAATCACTGGTTTCCCATTTAGGTGGAATTTCCATTGTTTTTACAAACTTTGGAGGCTGTTCTTCTCTTTTCTTCTTCTGTCTTCTTCTTTTCTCTTTCTCTTCTCTACGCTGCTGTTCAGCGGACTGTTCATCATGAAGAAGTTTAAGATTGGCTAAAATCAAATCACTTTGAGAACCCAAATCATCTAAGACTTCTTCAGCATGTGCGCACCAAGTAGTTAGATAATTCCCAATCTGATAAGTTTGATCTAGATCATTTGTATTCTGAGAATTGTGTTCTATCAAAGGAGCACAATCTGCTCGGGTTGGTGGCTGTCTAGAAGAGGAGGAAGTAGTACAGAACTTTGTTCGAGGAGGCCATTTGCCACCTTTAACAAATCTATGATTGCCATATTGCCATTCTTCAACAGGAGCAAAAGAAGTACGCATACGATGCATTTTATTTACAGTGGGTAGAAATGGTTTATACTCAGGTATATACAACTCATTAGGTGACAGAGAAGGTTCACCTAAACTTTCTTCTTCGGGAATAGTAGCAGGAACTTGACTACTTGAAGGAACTTCATTTGGAATCATAGGAAACACATATCTCTTTGGCTTAGAGACAGGTCGAGGAATTACTGGTCTTGGAGGAATCAACTTGACTTGTCCATTATCAATAGTTACTCTTTTCAATTTGGATTGAGGTTGTTTAGTATCAACTATTGACTTGTATTGGAAATACCAGTTTCCAGGTAACTCAGTAGGATCATATAGAACACCTTCAACTTGGGCATTAGACAAACCAACTGTAACACAATCCTTTAAGATAGGCTGTTTAAGTTTAGGATGTGCTGTATTAGTCAATTGAAAAGAAGCTTGTCCAATTATAGACAGGTATTCACTTTCTTTAGCCATGGTTAACCCTTGGACACCAGACAATAATTTCCAACAATCTTTCAGATGGACATCATTCAGACTAATAGCATAGTCAGGATAAATGGTTCCGTATTGACAACCAGTAGTAAGGTTTCCTTGAATAGTACCAATCCTAGCATGTTCATAATTTTGATGACGGGTATCAAACAGTTCAGCAATACAGGGAGTATTAATTCCATGACGAAACAGTGGAGCTAATCCAATTCTTATCCCCCCAAAATGAAGATAGAAATACTTTCCATCTTTTACATACTGCCGAAATTTCTTAATTTCATCATCAGAGAATAAATTCAGAGCAAGGATTTGCACAGAAGGTCCAGATATCTTAATAGTGATTTCTACCTCTTTCAGAAAGTTTTTCTTCTTGAACAGGAAAGTCATAGGTAGCTTATAGATATCAGTAGAATTTAGAGCAGGAGGAGTCCAATGTTCAGGGTCTTCAACTAATTCATGATTTTCGTTTTCAACAGACTCGGACTCAGTCGACCATGACGAGACTTCAGTAATGACTTTTCTGTCTATGGATGAGAATGATCGCAACAGATTGGCCATATTTAATCTATAACAGAAATAGACTAATGAAAGCTTTTATCTACTCGGTCCAATGATCAACAGAGTGACCTTTCAAAGGCTAGCTGGCTTTCAATAGAATTCTGTCTACAGATTAGTGAGTTAGGATCTACAACAGGGCTCTGATACCATTTTTAACTCTCAAATTGGTTATTGCAGGTAATGTCAATATATGTACACACAAGCTTCTCTGTTCAAAGTAAATGAAAGGTCCACATTGTCTTTGGCCTGCTAACCTTCTATTGTTCACTGAGGTCAGTTCTACATACATCTTCTTCTTGAAGTGTTCATGTGAGCATAGGCACAATAATTTATTTGTGAATTTTCTTACTTCTGAGTTTAAGTTTCGTACTCGCGCATATAGCCATAGAACTAGGAACCTTACTTTTTATTGTTGGAAAATTTGTTATGTTTTATCATATTAATAAATTTGGTCAAGGGATGAAACTTATCCCCTACATTTATGTGCATAACTTTTTTCACATATTTCTAAGTTTTGTAAGTCTAGGCGAGATTTTTATCTTGCTTTTCTTCTCATTACATTGTATATTTTGTTTAATGGGAATATAAAATCCGTCTCTGGGACAAACATTTTTCATTTTCATTCTTTCTTTCTCAACTTTCATTTTGGTCTCATAACTTTACACTTTATTTTCTTATAGTTGATATATTTTCACCTATGTTTTGGCTTCAATTGGTGTATGGTTTTGCTGCCAAAATAAACGGTATCAGTTTAATTTTTTCTTTATATTTATACATTACCTTTACACCCGACTTAGCAACTCTATGAAATATATGAGTTGTAAGGAGTCTCATTCTAATTATCTAAAAGTGGTGTAAAGGATTTATGCCACCATCCCAGCTAAAGAAAATTTTATTTTCTTTCGGTGAACTCTGTACCAAGGTTTAATCATACTCTCGGTAATAGTCTTTCCTTGAATTCAACACCATACACTGTAGTTTCAAATATTGTTGTCATCCATAGATAGAGGTCAAATACACCCCCTCTTTATTCGTCATTTCTCTTGCCTAGCGTGAAACCATGGGGAATCCCTTAGGGGTATTTTGAAAACTATAAAATTAGAACACCCTTTTTAATAACATAGTAAGTTATCGATTTTGAAAATCCTCTAGACTTTTGTCTTAGCACATGAAATTATATTTGTGTCAATGGTTAGGGAAACAAGAGTGAAGGCAAGAGAGCATGGATTTATAAAGGTAAATTTTTGATAGTGTGATTTGGAACTTGTTCGAAAACAGAGCAGCAAGATGGTAATAAAGAAGAGGCAACAAAATCTTCAATGAGAAATCAGGAAGCAAGGTCGATATGGGAAAGAAGGGACAAAGACTCAACTGTGACTCTTGCATGTCAAAATAAATAACAATCAAGTCATACCTAGGTTTCCTTAGAACTAGTTTGTTGGAACTACGGAGGTTACCCATGGAGATGAGAACATGGGTTAGGGCCTATTGCAGAAGATATAGACATAATTTGCCTCATATAAACACATGAGCATGGAGGGTGCAAAACACATTTGTTTGAAGGATACTAGAGGATGGTTGTTTGGAATAAGGCAACAGGGAATGGAAAAGGACATGGGGATATCATGGAATTAGTGACGGAAAAATAAGGTTACATCTCATTCAGTTAGAAAAAGAATACTAAAATAACAATTCATTTGGTTTAAAATATTTGAAAATGGAAATCACATCATAATTGAAACAAGTTATTTTGCACTCTAAGTTTAAAAAATCTACAAAAGTAGAGGGCTTGACCACAAAGATCCCTTTGTAGCCTTAAAATCAAATATTGCAACATATTATAAGCTAGGTGAAGTCATTATAGTGGGTGATTTCAATGCTAGGACTGCAAGTGAGGAAGCTAGCATTCTTTGTTGTAAAGAAGAATGTGACCCTATTTGGTTTGTAAAAGAGAGTAATCATGAGTGGGGAGGAATTTAAGAGTTGAAGGGTTGCACTCTTTCTGGTGAAAAAAAAATTACTCTATGTGGGGCCTTTTATTTACTCATTTGTAATGGCATGACTAGATGGGTAAAGTCTGGTAATTTCACTTGCAATACTTACACTAGAGCAAGTGTAGTAGATTATGTAATTTTCTCGCATGGCTTGTGTGAGAAATTGGAGGAAGTTTTGATCGGAGATCAACTTTGGGACTTAAAATCAGATCACGAGACAATTTATTTAAGTTTCTTGTGGACTTGAAAGAAGCAATTAGAGTCAAAAACTCAATGTGTTCAACAAAATCAACGAAAGGGAAGAATTCTTTTAATCCCATAAAATTGTAATACCTTAAAAATGATGCTAGAGAGACTCCTCGAGAAGGATAAAATCCCAATTCACAACCTACATAGTCATGAATTAACACATTTAATTCGAAGTGCACTTGCAGAGTGCAAAAGAGAAAAATTAAGAAGTCTTAAACAAATTTCTTTCTGGTTAATTCTTGGTTTGACGACGAATGCAAAAAGGCAAGGAGAATGATGAAAGAGTCAAAAGAGGATAACATAAAGCTCAAAACTTACAAGAAAATATTAAGAAAGAAAAAGGTCGATTTCATGGTTTCAAGGAGGGAAGAACTAATCTTCCTTGGGAAAAATAATCTCAAATTATTTTGGAAGGAGCTCCAACTAAGAAATATGCAAACTAAAAACAATATTACATCTTCTAAATGGTTTGACTATGCAAGACAACTTTGTGAGCAGGATCCCAAGTTTGACCCTACCCCTATGGTCAACACTGATATTGAACTCTTCACGATGCAAGAGGTAGAGATGGGTATCAAGAAGTTGGGTGTTGGAAAAGCACAAGACGTAGCTAAAATCCAAGAGGAGTATCTAAAGTGGGCTCAAAGATTCTTGCACCTCACATCACAATTTTTTTCAACAACATCATACAGTGAGGGGTTGCAACAGATTGGGAAACTAGTCTGGAAATACCTCTTTCCAAGAGTGTTAATGTCAATAATCCCTACAATTATAGGACCATAATGATAAACCCATTGTTTGAAAATTTATTTGGAAGCACGTTAGAAAATAAAACCAGCAAGTGAGCAGAATAAATAGATAACTGTGCTAAATGGCAAGTAAGTTTTAGACCTAAACATTCCCCAATTGATAATTGTATTTAACTTTAAGGCACATCATTGAAAATATTTGGGAGAAAAATGAGGAAGTGTTTTGTTGATTTGTTGATTTCAAAAACGTGTTTTACATGGTTCTTAGGGATAAGATTTGGCACGGAATGGAGGAACTTGGGATTCCTAAACATTTGAGAGAAATATTGCATAGGTTGTATGAAGAGGTCATAGTCAAAATTATAACCTCAGCAGGAATTTATTAAAATTTTTAGAAGCGATATTGGGGTCAAGCAAGGTTGCCCATTCTCTCCTACCCTTTTAGGTTTATATATAGACAAGCTTGAGGAGTGGTTAAATTCACAAGGGGGTGATTGTATCAATTTAGGAAAGTTTGTATTCAGATGACCTTATTGTGATTGCTAAATATGCTCTTGGTTTGCAAGAGCACTTACTATCCCTTGAGAAATTTTTTAAATGGGTGGGGATGCAAGTCAATATTAGCAAAAAAAAGTAGTGTTTTTCTCTGAGAAAAGAAAACATAACCAACACAAGTTCTACTTTGAAGGCAACATTCTGGAGGAGGTTGCAGATTACAAATACCTAAGAATTAATTTCAACCAAAAATTGACTTGGGATGATTGTACAAAGAAAAGAACTTTGGGGGGTTGTAAATCATTTTATGCTTTTCAAAATAGGTGTAGAGAGGCAGAGTTATGATACTGGAAAGTCACTTAAACTCCTTTTGGGCTTCTAGTGATTTCGGTTATTCTCTATGGCTGTGAACTGTGGCCCAACAATACATCTAACATGTAGTAGAAATAGATTGAGAAAATTTAGAAGCATTTGATTACAAACAATTTCAAAATTAAAACTGCAGTTCCTTATGCTATCTTGTTAAGTCAAATAGGGGTTGCTCCTATTGAAGCAATTTCTATGGTGCGATTCATAAGGTATTTAAAAAATAATGACCAAATGGAAGAGGGAATATGGCCTATGGTTGTCTTTAATGACATATTGTGCATAATAAAGAAAACTTGGATGCAACAAAATAAAAGATGGTTTAGTAAATTGGGTACTTACATGAACACGTGTCCCAATAACAGTAAAGAGATAAAATATTTTATTATAGATCAGTTCCACAAGCATACTTAGGATAAGGAGTTGGGGAGAAATAAAAAGTACAATATTGAAGTGTTTAATCCCACTCATAATCATAAACAAAAAATATACATAGAGGCCAATATTTCTCGGAGAGCTAAAATTCTTAGTTGCGTTAAGGACCAATTGTCATCGACTTTGTTGTGAAACAAGGTGCTAGAAAAGGCCAAAAGAAGTGTGGCAGGAAAGAGTATGTATTTTTTGTTCTTCTGGAAAAGTGGAAACAAAAACGCATTTCATTTTAGAATGTGAGGCCTTCAAAGACAACAGAGAAAGTTATGCAGATATTTTTACATCTAGCTCTTGGGATAATCTATTTAGTGACCTGTTTGTCAAGGAGCTAGGAGCATTTATTGTGAGGGTTCATTGGAGAAGGGTTGAATACATCAACCAGATGAAGAATCAATATGTCCCATAGACTATCTTTAGCCTCTTTGATGTTAAAATAAATTTCTTCCTTTATTTCTATATCATTGTAAATAAAGTAAAGCAATAGAGAGGTTGGACAACTAATCAATGTTGACACTTATTTGTTCTCTTAATGTAAGTTCTTATTCAGGGTGTCCATTTGGTCAGTTAGTTATATATTCATGTTAGTTAAATAGGAACAATGTCTCTCTCTACTACATTTACATGTTCATTTCATCTATAATTTTATTTCAACATTGTCTCATTCTTTGGGTCATTCTTGGTGTATGGTTTGTAGTTGACCACAAGTTTCCCCTTTCATGGGGTTGCATCCCACAAACACTTTATCCTTTATCCTTATCAATAATGAGTAAAAATTACAAAATTACAGGAAAGAAAGAATGAAAGTAATACTGCAAAAAGTAAATAAAATTGAGTAACTAATTAATTAAGTAATCAAGCTAAAAAATACACGATTGGAACAAGAAATAGCCCTTTAATTTTATAAAACTTTAATTAATATAATAAGTTTTGAATTTGTATTTAAAAAATTGTGCCATGGCTTTAGTCCCTATGGAGAAGTTAAAATAAACATAATTAATATCCAAATCTAATATGACTAAGAAGAATTTTTTCCCCCAAATGCATCTTGAGGCTATCATTTCATATGAGAGTAAATATACAACCACTCGGTCATATAAAAATGAGTTCATGCATGTTTTTATTCTAAAGTGTATGTAACCTTAAGGTATACCAAACCACAAAGAATGGAATAGAGAGAGGAACTTCAATATTATGGGTTGCAACTTCCATCTTATCCTTTTTTTATGCCAATGTTTTATTCTTCTACGCAAATAGTTGTTTTGCACCAAATATCATATAAATCACAAGTATAGAAACCATAAAAACATAGTGAACTGAACTTTTAGGATAATTAGATAGATTTTTATTTTCTTCCCTTCATTTGATTAGGAGGAAAAGCTTCTTACAGTCCAAGGGATGATGCATATACAAGTCTAAGGAAGTGTTATAACAACTATCAAATGAATTTTTAGTGGAAAAAGAATGATGTACAAAGGAAAGTATAAAATGGTGGTGGTGTAGGTGGTCACCAAGTCCAATAAATGAACCAAAAATAAGAGAGAATGCATTTTTTCCATATTTTCCAATGATTTTCACATTCTTCAAAAGACCTTATTTTGAAAATTGACCAACCCAACTCTACAAAGCCCCACCTAGAGGTGTGAAGATCCTTTCGCAAGAAAGGATTAACAGTTTGAGATGAATGCTTGTCATAGATGTTAGAAATGATTTCTATAAAGAACTTGGAGAATGGTGACAAAATAAATAAAACATCAATATAGTCATCTAACATCATACACTTTTGCTGCATTATCTAGTGCAATTGTCAGAAGTGAATACCCTTATGATTTTATGGCTTTAAAAAATAACTAAGTTGTTGTGATCATAAAGCTAAAATAAGTAATACAATTCAAGAAAAGCTACATTCGTTCCCTTATAATTTTATGGCTTTAAAGAGTAACTAAGTTGTTGTGGTCATAAAGCAAGGAGAATTTATTTTAGTGGGAGATTTCAATGCTAGAATAACAAATAATCAAGCTAACATTCTCTGTTGCAAAGAGGATAACAATCCTATTTGGCTCACTAAAGAGGAGAATCTGCAATGGGTGAGGTGTTTAGAAGATGACAAAGTTAGCAATCATTTTGAAGAGGATTTTCTTACACTGTGTGGGGCTTTCAACTTAATTATTTGCAATGGTCTAGATAGATGGAAAAGGTCTAGGAACTTCACTTGCAACACATACAATGGGGCAAGTGTCGTTGACTGTGTGGTTTGTTCACAAAGCTTGATAGAAAATATAGATGAAATTAGTATTGGAGAGTATATTTGGGACTTAAAATCAAACCATAACCCAATTTATATAAGGTTATAATGGTTAGAAGAAAGGCAGTGTGGGAGGAAACCCCAATGCTCTCAACAATCACGATCAAGTGGCAAAATTCTTCTAACACAAGAAACATGTACTATCTTCGAGATAATGTTAGAGAGATTAATTCGAAGGGAGAAAACTGGGTTAAAGAGCTTCAACAGTCATGAGTTAACAAGTATAATTCAAAGTGCACTTGAGAAGTGAAAAAGAGCAAAAAATAGGAAATCAAAATCAAATTGTTTTCCTGTAAATGCTTGGTTTGATGAGGAATGGAAAATGGTAAGGAGAACCTTGAAAAGGGCAGGAAAGGAGAAGATGAATGTAAAGCTATATAAGTAGATACTAAAAAGGTAAAAATATGAGTTCATGCAAACAAGGAAAGAAGAGTTAATATATTTAAGCAAGAATAATCCAAAGCCTTTTTGGCAGGAACTACAATCGAGGAAGAAGCAAATTGAAAATAATATTACAGTTAATCAGTGGTTTGAATATGAAAGTCAACTCTATGAGAAAGAATCTGAGGTGGAGCCCCCCCAGGACCAACAAAAATTCAAAGCTCTTCACGTTACAGAAGGTGGAGATTGGAATTAAGAAGCCAAAAACATGAAAGATAAAGGACTTGGCTGAACTTCAAGTAGAGTATCTAAAATGGGGAATGAACGCTGTTGCACCATACATCATGGAAATATTCAACAACATCATTTAGTAAGGATTTCCAAGAGACTGGATAACTACCTTAGCAATACCCCTTTTTAAAAGAGGAGACATTAATAATCCATCCAACTATAGAACAATTATGATCAATCCTTCTTTTGCAAAGGTTTTCAAAAGCATGGTAGAATATAGAATTAGTAAGTGGGAATAAGTAAAAGAAAAGAGGCCTAGAGGACAAGCGGGTTTTAGGCTAAAACATTCTACAATGGATCATGGTATCACGTTGAGACACATTGTTGAAAATGTTTGGGAGGATAAAGAAGAAGTATTTTGCTGCTTTGTTAACTTCAAAAAAGCATTTGACACAGTCCCTAGGGATAAGTTGTGATGTATAATGTAAGAACTTGAAATTCATGTGCATTATAGAGCCATTGTCCATAGACTTTATGAAGAAGTGAAAGTAAAAAATGAGAGCCTTAGCAGGTATTCAGAAAGCTTTAGAAGTGACATTGGAGTCAAGCAAGGTTGACCTCTATCCCCTACTCTTTTTGGTCTATATATTGATAAATTGGAAGAGTGGCTAAATCTGGAAGGTGGAGATGGTGTTTGGTTTGGGCAGTTTGTGATAAAGATTCTTTTATATGCTAATGATATTGCATTGATTTCTAAAACGGCTCATGGATTGCAAATGCACTTATATGCCCTTGAGCATTTTTGTAGAGCAGTGGGGATGCAAGTCAATACTAGCAAGACCAAAATAATTATTTTCTCTAATAAAAGGAAGCAGAGCCAGCATACTTTCCTCTTTGAAGCCAACGTTCTTGAAGAAGTAAATGAGTACAAGTACCTTGGGATTGATTTCAACAACAAATTCAATTGGGAGGACTGTAGAAAGAAGATAATTTTCGGAGGGTGGAAAGCATTATATGCTCTTGAAAACAAATGTAAAGAGGGAGAGTTATGGGATTGGAAAGCGATTAAAGTGCCTTTCGGACTCCTAGTTTTTCCATTGATTCTATATGGGTGTGAATTGTGGGCTAGCAACACTCCCATCTCAAAATGGAAACAAATTGAGAAAATCCAAAAATGCTTGATCATGAGCAAGTTTAAAATAAAAACTTTTGTAACTTATGAGATAATGTTGAGTGAAATAGGAGCAACTCCCATTGAGGCAATTGCTATGATGCGGATCATAAGATATCCAAAAAGAACTGAGCAAATGAGAGTAGGTAGATGGCCTAATCTTATCTTCAATGAGTGAAAGAAGGAAAACATTAATGAAATAAAACTACACATGGATGCAAAAAAGGAATATGTACCTCAATGCATGTCCCACAAATAGAAAGGAGCTAAAGGATTTTTTTATGGAGAAGTTTCGCAAAATGGTATGGGGAAAAGAGGTGGGTAGAAAGAAGAAATATTACATTGAGGAACTCAACCCTACGTGTGATCTACAACAAAAAGAGTTCATTGGAGCTAACATTTCATGGAGGGTAAAGGTTTTTATATCTCAATCAAGGACCAACTCACATCAACTTCGGTGTGAAACAGGACAGTGGAAAAGGCCTAAAGAAGCTTGGGAAGAACGGGTGTGTACATTTTTCACATCTAGGGCAGTGGAATCAGAAAAAACATTTCATTTTGGAATGTGATGCATTCAAAGACATCAGATAAAGTTATGAGAACATGTTAGCATCAGTTTCTTGGCATTGCCTTTCTAGCGAGGGGGTTGTTTGAAGGTTGGGTCATCGCATCATCAATTTGAATCAGAAAATCGGAAAAGGATTGAATTGCAAAAAGAGAAAAGCAGGGACCTAATGGTCTCATAGAATATTTTTAGTCTCGTGGACCTGAAGATGTCATTTCGTTTCATAAAGCTAAAATAAGTGGTGCAATTCAACAAACGTTACACTCTCCCTACACACAAATGATAAGGGACCCACATATTAGAAGAACTTGAGTCAGAGCCACCGTCTAGTATGAACACAGTCATCTTTGTCAAACCTTTAACTTTCAACATGAGTTTAATGTCTTCTGAGCTTTTAGTTAATCTTCCATGACATGGACATGACCACATCTACTCCATGCCCATAAGACTCTAGCATGCCCTTGTGGTAACTTTGATTTCCATTTATTGAAGTCCCTAGGTTATGAATTCATGGATTTATCATAAGAATTTGAAGTGTCTAGCTCAAACTTATAATGACAAGGGAAGGATCTTCTTAACATAAAACCTCCACCATCTTCCAAAGAGAATGAATGATAATTTAAAGAGCTAAATGAATAAAAATGATTAGCATGTAAAGTTTTGCTTACAGTTGCGTAGGACACCTTTATTTAAACGTGTAGATAATGCTCCACTCATATTCTAATGGTGATCCCACATGTATTTAATGCAATTAAAAGGTCAATGTAAAGCATTATCCATGATAGGGAAATGATATTTCTCCTAACTAGGAACTAAATTTCTCATGTGATTTTCACTGAAAGCTAGCTGAATAATTATAATATAGATCAAAGAAGCCTAAATTCATAGATATTTGTCTTGTTTTGAGCATTCCATTTATTTCAAATTGCGGTTTAATTTAAATTTATATTGATGTATATTAATATTTTAAGTAGATTTTCCTTCTTATCTACATGATACCAAATATGTGTGTAATTGTTATTCAAAATATCGATAAAAAAAAACTTTTGAAACGATGAAGTTTAAATTTTAAGTCAAAGTTTTTGAGTTTAGTTTGGTTTTATGTGTATAATACATCATTGGTTCTCCCTCTCAATATTGTCTACATTAAATAGGCACATACATTGAAACACATTACATTAGATGTTATGATGAACAACTTCACATTTAAAACAATTAAGTTCTTGAATTCCTGAACTATTTGTAGTTTGACTAGAACCGTGCTATTTGTAGTTTGACTAGAACCACACTTGGCATTATTGTTTTCGACCTTCACTTTTTTTCAATCTCCTCACCCCCTCCCACTTGTTCAAGCTCTTGCAACATGACCACTGGATACTTAAAAAATATATCGTTGGACCATTGAACCCAAAAAAAATTATTCACAAAAGACATGACATGAGTCACTTTGGTTACAAGAAGGTAATCAGTGGAAAGATTACTAAAACAAGAAATAATTTTAGAAACAATGATTAAACAACTGAGAAATCAAGCAATTATTGAGTACCTCATCAAATGGAAGAACCTACCAGTGGAAGAAGCAACATGGGAAGATGAGTTGTTCATGCAGAAACACTCACAAATAGTCAAGTGTTGATGAAAACACTTCTTTGAAGGGGAGGGTTAAGTTAAGCCCCATGTTAAACAAAAATCCCCTTATTAAGCCCTAGATATTAAGTGATTATATTTCTAATTTTATATTGTTATGTATGCAAAAGTCTCCCATGGTTCCATTTATTTTAATTGTACCATTTGTTTTTTATATATACATTAAGGAGGTGTAGTCTTAAGATCATCAAATATTGGCTTGTACATTGTATTCATAGGAAAAGGAGGTTTCCCCCTTGAAGAGGATTGTAATAATTGGTTTCTTATCATTTTTAAGGCACGAGGACCATAACATGTACTCTATGACTATTGTGTGAATTTTTAGTTGGTTGAAATGCACTCGAAGGCATGATGGCACACCCAACTAGGTTATTCTTTAATTGATTGTAACCTATAAGAATAGTTCAAACTGCTCAAGGTTATCATGCACCTTCATCCAATCTCTAGAACATGCTAGTATCATTCTAGACAATTCTCTATGGAAGGGTCAATCCAACACTTATACTATTATATGTTTCCTTAGTGAGCACCCAAGCTTTCCAAGCGACTTCATTCCCAAAGGATGATCACCAAGCTATTTTGAACCAATCAAATCAACCCCCTAACCTACTACTTCATTCTAAAACATAGTGAATAACATTAAACAATTTTTTGAAACTAACTTTTTGAACTTTGATACCACTTGTCATGAACCTTAAAGTTTTTCACAAGATTTTCCTTTGGTTATCTCCAATTGTACAACACTTCCTAGCCTCAACAATAGTCATGTATCTTGACTCAAACACCTACACTAATGATCCAAGGATTCTGATATATTTAACAACAACATCATCTTTTGTCCAAGCACATTTGAGCATTTCTAAGAAGGTGTAGGTGAGTTCCATCCATGGAGAAACATGATATAAAGGAATGTTTCTCCCCAGTTGAGCTGACTGTAAATGTTTTGGGAACTGTCATGGTTCCACCTTCCCAACCTTCTCCCAGAACCACACCCTATCTCTCCAATCTAGATAACCATCTTATCATAAGGCGCAAATTCAATACATTGCTTGTGAATAACAATGACTATCATAATATTTATGGTACTGCAAATCATGAGAAAGTTATTAGGGATGCACTGTCACCAGTATTAGCGTACTATTACCCACTTGCAAGTAGGGTAAATAGAATTGAAGATGGTCACTTTAGGTAGAGTGCATAGGAGAGGGAGCTCTCTTTGTGGAAGCCTCCACGCATAACACTCTTTCATTGCTAGGTGATTTGGAGGAGCTGAAACCTTAATTTGAGAAACTGATCTTTTAGTTACTGCTCACTGCACAAGTCGAGGACGTACCCTCTCTCATTTTTCATATAAACCTTTTCCTCTTACTTTGCCATTATTCCCTAGATTTTAATGGATTAGGTAAGCTCCAACTCAGAATGGGTGCTTTGTGTTCTGATAAAAATGGGTAACACACTTCAGTTGTTGGGGTTTTGTTGTGGGTATGAGTTTCAACCATTGTCTGTGTGATGGACGAGGAGCAGTTTAGTTTCTCATTGGACTTGCAAATATCGCCAGAGGAGAGACTAAGCTCTCCGTTGAAGCGGGACATGCGGAGATCGCCAGAGGAGAGACGAAGCTCTCCATTGAAGTGGTGTGGCAGAGGGAATTTCTGAAACCCTTGTACGTTTCCAGCATGATGAGATCCTTGAAAATGGATTCATGGTCAACCCTAATTCTTCAATGCAGCAGTAGGTGGCCAATGTAAAAAACGAGAACCTGATATTAGAGAAATGTTGAAGGAGCATTGTACCACATTCGAAGTCTTATCAGCGTTGGCCTGGCGAGTAAGAACAAGGAATTGGGGGATTCCTCTTGATCATGCTGTCAAGCTTCTCTACGGGGTGGACGTGAGAAGGCGTTTGATCCCCCTCTTGATTAATTTTTTCTTAATGATTGGGTAGTTTTTCTATAAATTTGCTTAAAATCTAATATGAATTTGTTGGGGTTAGATTTTGGGATTTTGGATCATTCAAGTGTCATAAGAGTGGTGTTGAATTTCATTTATACCTTCAAAAGTTAATTGTAAACAAAAATCATATATATATGTATATAGTCCAATCCAAAATTTGTATTTTTGCTAGATTTAAGTAAAAAAAAATACAAAACCTAGAATAGCTACATAATGCCATTATGTAAATATTTTTTATTTTTTTTTATAAATAAAATATTTAATTTATTATTATTACTAAAAACCTATTATTTTTAAAGATAAAATCCTTATTTTCCATATATTAATTATTTATGATTAAATTAAAATTCTGAAAACTTATTTTAAAACAAACATATCTATCAACATAAATATGTTGATTCCCGGATGCGGGTGCTTGACAGGTCATTCAGTACGATGGGGGCGCATGGAAAGGGCAGGTGTCAGCCCAAACGCGCCACGGATTATAGTTCTGGACGGGCGAGCTGGTCTCGCACAGGTATATTAATGGCCGCATTTACTTCCTCATACTGTCTCTTGGTTATCTGCGCTATGGCGCTCAATAAGACCATCATTCCCGCGGCTCCGTCGCAGTCCTCTGTTGCCTTATGGGTTGCTGCTCTGAGTGTTTCCCTGAGCCGCTCTGTCGGTGAGCTTCAGCCTGTCATACCTTCCCTCGGCTCTAGAACATTCTCTACTCGTTTTGCTCTGGTTCCTGGTTCTCAAGATCGTGTCGGGGTTCAGTCTCTGTTTGTCTCAGGGCATTGGGTTCCTGGTCTTTCCTCTCTGTGTCTCAGTTCCTTGGACAAGCCTTTGCTCGTAACCATGCCGCGTGAAAGGCCCAGAATGGGGAGCCGGCGAGGCGGTTCCCGCGGCCGCGCCACCTCTCAGTGGTCCAACCCCATCTCGCACCCTTCCTCGGAAGCATTAGATTCTGGTCGTAGCAATCCTCCAGTCACCAGAAGCGGTAGGGGTAGGGGTCGAGGACGCGTCTGGAATGAAGAATGTGAGAATCATGCTCACCCCACTGTCCGCTACCGCATCCCGTGTTCGTTAGCCAATTCTACCTTCATAGTTTCAGTTACAATTGAAAAATGTGAAGCTGTCCGGGGTTCAGCAGCGGCCCATCCTGGGGTTCTTGTAGACCAGAGGATGGCAAATCCGACAGATAATCAGCGCCAGGTCTCGGGAGGTCTCTCTGAGGTGAATCCTGCAGCCACTGCAGGTCCAAGCGCGCCAACCCGAGGAGTGCCTGCAGGCTCAGAGGTTCATCAATCTGATTCTGAGGACTCACTTCAATTCGGGTGCAGGGTCGTTGAGGAGCCTTATACCTCCGAGGATGACTGATCCAGCCCGTGCCTCTGCACTTTGCAGGTTCTGTAGTAGGAGCTAGCCTCCTTTTTTTGAGTCTCATCGTCAATGCATGTATCAGGTCTCAGTCAGTCTCTGTTTCGTTTATGTTCAACGTTGTCTAGTCATTTTGAGTTTTATACGAAGTCAAAGATACTGCTGTCAGTCTTCTGGACACTAAGGTCAAGCACAGTTTTGTAAAATGCCAACTTCATGGCAAGACTTTTCAAGGCGGATGCCTTGCTGTAACTTTTTTGTATAAATAATAGAAGTAGTCTTATTGAGAAAAAAAAAAACATAAATATGTTGATAGATATGTTTGTTTTAAAATAAGTTTTCAGAATTTTAATTTAATCATCAATAATTAATGTATGGAAAATTCTAAAAGCTTATTTTAAAACAAACATATCTATCAACATAAATATGTTGATAGATATGTTTGTTTTAAAATAAATTTTCAGAATTTTAATTTAATCATCAATAATTAATGTATGGAAAATAAAGATTTTATCTTAAAAAATTGTTTTTTTCGTAATAATAATAAATAATAAATTAAAATTTCTTTTGAAAACATTTATGTATTTTTTTATTATTTTTAATGAAATAAAAAGAATATATATATATCAAATTCTTTGAATGGTAATATTTTTTAAATTAAAAAAATGATAATTAAGATATATTCCGAGTCAAGATAAATTCACATTAATATATTTTTAAATTATATTAATTTAAATCAATAATATTAATTATATTATATATATGAGTGTGTCTATTTTTTGTCAAAATATATGTGTGTCTCTTTTTAAATAGAGATTCCAAAAATTTAATTTAGCTATTAATCATTATTAGGTGGACAATATGAATTTACCTTCATGGAATAATAGTATATAATTAGTTCATTTTGATTAAAATACTATTATTCCACTTGCTAAAAACATGAGGAGAAACCCTGTGAGGGGTAGCTCGGGGGGAGACAGAAAGCGAAGCAGCGCTGGTCTCACGGTTGGGAGGCAAGACAAAATCAAAGATTAAGTTCGGTTCAACTAGCCAGATGAGTATATTCTGGAATCTTGAACACTTAATCATTGAATCCATTTATTGAATGATAGGATGAATATGTTTTCAATTAACTTTATTAGAAATTGTTTACAGATAACTATATATATATGAAAGGTATCTTATGTGATGCCTGTAGCTAAGATAGGTGAGAACTTTAGCTACTATAAAGTTTAGATTTTTAAAAAGAAAAGAACAGTTGAATGTATATATTTCTTAAAGTTCTCAAAAACTCTGTAAAACAAACACAGAACTCTGTAGAAAGAAAATATTGTGGTAAACTGGCAAATGAGGAAAGGCAGTTAAATGCCACCAAAAACCCAGACAGTTAAATTCAGAGTCTACAAGGACGGGAACGAAAATGTAAATCTATGTTAGTTTCAGAATTAGGAAAAACCCTAAACCCAGTAAATTATAATAGAGGGGTTGAAAACTTTGACATTCCTGGTTAAGGAAATTAGGTTGAGAAACCCCAAGAACTAAATTCACCAGAAAACAGGCAAAGACAGAAATGCCTTTATTATGAAAAAAGACTAAAATTCCAGACTAAGAAACTCAGTGCATGCCCCTGTCGTTATTATATGACCTGGTTACTTGAAATCCTAACCATCATAAAGAACTGGTTAATATATCATTCAACAAAAGATGCTACTCATACAAGAATGTAGTACACGGAAAAAAACCAATATAGAATTTACAAAAAAATGTCATCTAATAGAGTTTCTTAGAGTTAATGGTATCTTGTCCAAGCAACCAATTGTAGAAACCAAATACCATTATCACCATTACTAAGGGAGAGATAACAAGTATAGAGACAAAATCCTCTGAATTACAACATCAAGATTACAGACGAGAGCAACTAAGTTTCATTCGGGGTTTTGTTATACCCCTTAAGCGACAAATGACCCAACACTTAGTAGCCTCTACCAAACAATGCGAATCAATTACAGTCAGAAAGTATAAAACAGAACAGAGGCTTGTAGCCGAAGCCCTCAAACAAAATATAGGCTCTAAGCCTTAAATAACATTACACATATATTACAGTTCTAGAGTCCAATATGTCACTCGAAAGGAAAACTATAAACCCTTCCTGTATAGATCAAAACTCCTGTGCATACCTGCTAAAGAATGGCATGAGGGTTAGAGATTACTGAAGGAGGAGTTGTGCCACCAAACTCTGTAGTACTTGAGCATGCAATACCTTACAAGCACCAACAAATTGGCTCATTATTCACACAAAACTGGAGTGAAGGAAACAAATAACTTATACAGGAATAATAGAAGGAGAGCTCTTACTCGGCTCGATAGTAGTCACCTCCGAACTGTAACTAGAAGAAAGTATAGCCATGATCGAAAAGTTGTGAAATAGAGCAAAATCCTCAGTTACAATGGTAGGATTTCAAGGCAGGACTAAGCACGCCATCGGATGAAGAAAAGCTATCAACAGAATTGCTTAACGGATGGAAATCGTCACCGAGAAACAAAGAATGAGCCAGCAGTCAGCAAATGCAACAAGGGCCAAGTCTCCTCACCCGACTAGAGCTTAGGTGCGTGGGAGGGTTTTTCCACTGTTCGGTCTCAAGGACCAAGCAGTACCATTGAAATAGCACAAGAATCCATGCGAAGAAGAGCCAACTGGAGACCATGGAGAAGGCTCCAGATACAGGGTGTAACGCCCTGCGGCTGGCGAGTCGCTCGGGTGCCCCCACCCGCTAAACGAAGTAGCGAACGCGCGAGTTAGGAAGGCGACCAAGGGCGAGACATAATGTGGATGAGTTGGTTGCCTCACTTATACGCGGGCGAGTTATAGATTTGCACCGTGGGCAGACCGAGAAATGTTGGAAAATGAGCGAGTTGAGGTGGGGCAGTCCCATGCCATGGGCGGGCCAACCTGCACTTCAGGCAAAGTTTTGCAAATAGACGAATGGTTGGAGGATGGAATGGAGTGTCAGCCAGGTGGCACGACCCCCGCTGCCCATCGTATATGTTAGCAGATGGAGACTTAGCAAAAGACAATTCGAACATCGCTTGCTCATCAAGGAGAAGTGCGAAGTGTGGAGAAGAGCCATAGCAAGAGCGCAGGTTATGCGCTCGCTCGCCGGGCAGCTCTACACGAGGTTGGCATGAAGTCTTGGTGATGAGTCGTAGTGTGGGTTGTGGGTCGCACGAAGGTGCCCGCCCGCCATTTAGGGGTAAAAGTAGGTGGAGGGTGCGTGTGGACACCCGCTCACCGGTTAATAACTTGGGTGGAGAGTGCGTGCAGGTTCTCACCCATTGGTTGTGTGTGCGGGTGGAGGGTGCACGAATGCGCCCACCCATCAGGTAACATGAGTTCGGTTGAGGAGTCCGAGTTGAGGGCCATGTGAGGGTGCGCCCACCTAACTCGGGCAAGAAGATTTGTGTATTAAAACAGTGAAGTGAGGGTGCGACCACCGTGCAAGGCATGCACGAGGTGGGCACCTGACACGGGTAAAACGCCGGTGGAGCTTGACTCCTGGTCATTTGTAAATTCTTCAAACTCATAATAAAATATTATTATTGCATATGAATGGTGTTCCTTCTACTGTTTTATGAATGTTTATGATGATGTTATAATGTTAATGGATTCCCCACATTAATGTTGTTAAAGAAAGATGATGAATGTTAGGCGTAGTTCGCAAGGTAACTTAACAATGGAACATGTTGGCTACTTAGGCGATGCTGCACCCTTGCCCATTAACGAAAAAAGAATTGGGGGCATGAATAATGGTATCAGAGGAGGATGCAGAGAACAGACATGTATGCAGGGAAAATTTATGGAGAAATCATGGATTAACAGTCCGAGTGTCATGGAATTGATGGTTCATGGCAAGACCATTCAAGCTCTGGTGGACACGGGGGCCACTCATAACTTCATGATGACACGGTTGGCAAAAGAGGTTGGACTGATGATCTTCCCATCAAATGTGGAAGTCAAGGTGGTGAACTCTAGAGCTAAAGTGGCGGGTTTGGCACACAAAGTGCCTGTGCAGATAAAAGATTGGAAGGGTCAATTGGACTTCAAAGTGATGGAGATGAACAACTTCGATATGATATTGGGGAAAGATTTCTTGAAGGGAAACAAGACAATTGTTGTCCCCTTCTATGATGAGGTGGTGCTGGTTGGACAGTCACAAACTTGGACTTTGCCCACTGATAGGCAAAGACAGGAAGTCAAGGTGCAGCATGTTTTTGCACTAAGTTTGGAGAAGGCTATGAAGGAGTTAGATATGGAGACATATGCGGTGATGTTCAAGGGAGTTGAAGGTGATTGAGTAGGGACGCCTGTTCCAGCCGAGATTTCTAAGGTACTGCCCAAATATGCAAATTTGATGCCTGATGAGCTACCAAAGAAACTTCAACCAAGGTGTGCACTGGACCATAGCATTGGGCTTGAGCCAGGAAAGCAACCCTTGACTAAAGCACCTTATCGATTGTCAGGACCTCAGTTGTAGGAAATGAAACGATAGTTAAAAGAGTTAGCTGATGTAGCTTTCATTAGACATTCAACGTCCCCATATGGAGCTCCAGTGTTGTTCCAGCGGAAAAAGGATTTGAATGAGCTATGGATGTGCTATGATTACCGTGCACTGAACAAGCAGACGGTAAGGAACAGGTGTCCTTTGCCATTGGCTATTGATTGCTTTGACAAGCTTGCGAAAGACCAAGTGTTTTCCAAGCTGGACTTGAGGCATGGGTATTATCAGGTGCGAATAGCTGAAGGAGACGAGAAGAAGACTATAATAATAACAAAGTATGGTAGCTTTGAATTCCTTGTTATGCCATTCAGGTTGTGCAATGCTTCAGCTACGTTTTTCACTTTGATGAATGATGTCCTATGAGCATACTTGGATTCCTTCATAGTAGTATACTTGGACAATATAGTGGTGTATAGCAACAACATGGAGGATCATAAGAAGCACTTGGCGATGGTGTTCGAGACACTGAGGGAAAATCAGTTGTACTTGAAAAAGTCTAAGTGTGTGTTTGCTTAGACTGAGATTCTGTTCCTTGGACATATAGTTGGTCAAGGGTACATACGGATGGAGCCAAGCAAAGTGAAGTCGATCGAGGACTGGGTTGAACCAAAGAATGTCCATGAGATGAGGGTGTTTTTGGGCATGACCAACTACCAACAGAAGTTTGTAGAGGGGTATTCCAAGGTAACATCATCATTGATAGACCTATTGAACAAAGACAAGAGATGGAGTTGACCGAAAAAATGTCAAGTGGCATTTGATGACTTGAAGAGGAGGATGGTTACAACATTGATACTGAAGTTACCTAACTTTGAGAGACCATTTGAGGTACACACAGATGCTTTAGATTTTGCTATAGGAGGGGTTCTTATGCAGGATGGGAATCCGGTGGCGTACGAGAGTCAGAAGTTGCAGGATAGAGAACGGAGGTATTCGGTCCATGAGAAGGAGATGACTACAATCGTTCACTATCTTCATGTGTGGAGGCATTACCTGATTGGGAATTCATTTGTTGTCAAGACAGGAAACGTTGCAGCAAGTTATTTTGCATCACAGCCAAACCTTTCTGCAAAGCAACCTCGTTGGCAAGACTTCTTGGCAGAATTCGACATGACTATTGAGTATAGACCAGGAAGACACAATGTGGTAGCAGATGCCCTTAGCAGGAAGGGGCAACTTGCGGCATTGGACAGAGAGGACCGAGCAGCAAGGAGTAGGAGTCGAGTTTAGATGTCAAAAGAGATGAAGAATAAGCTCAAAGAAAGTGTTGAGACTGATACTCATGCGCAGAATATAGTGAAGTAGATAGAGGAGGGGAAGACACGAAAGTTGTTTCTCCAAGATGGATTCTTGTTGTTTGGAAACCGGCTCTATGTTCCAAAGTCATCTGGGCTCAGGAGGCACCTTTTGAAGGAGTGCCACGACTCACCGTGGGCTAGCCACCTAGGGCAGCATCATTATTTGGCATTGTTAGGGAGAGGATTATTTTGGGAAAAGATGCGGGAGGATGTAGAGGAGTATGTACATACATGCATCATTTGTCAGCAGGACAAATCAGATACTCAGAGGCAAGGAGGTCTGTTGCAGCCATTACCGATTCCTGAGAGACCATGGATGAGTGTCTCGATGGACTTCATCACTCAATTGCCATAGGTTCAGTGGTGTAATGGGATAATGGTCGTGGTTGATCATTTTTCCAAGTATGTTTCTTTCTTCCGACAAAGATGCCTTGTGGAGCCGAGTGGACTACATAGTTGTTATTTAAGAACATAGTGAAGTATTGGGGGATGCCATTAAGCATCGTGTCGGACCGAGATCCATGATTTACAGGTAGATTTTGGACCACATTGTTGAAGTTAGTCGGGACAGAGTTATTGATGAGTTCGAGTTACCATCCACAGACAGATGGATAGATCGAGAGGATCAACGCATTACTAGAGGATTACTTGAGACATTATGTGACAGATAATCAGAAGAGTTGGCCTAAACTCTTGGATATTGCTCACTTCAGCTACAATATTCAAAAGAGTTCTGCGACGAGGTACAATCTATTTGAGTTGGTGAATGGACAAATGCTAGTCACACCACATACCATAGTGACATGAGGTTTTTTGAGGAGTCCTCAAGCGAAGAAGTTCATGAAGGCTTGGGATGAGACCTTGGAGCTGGCATGGTTGCGCTTCCACAAAGCTGCAAGGAGAATGAAGAAATGGGTAGATAGAGGAAGATGGGATGTACACTTCAATGTGGGAGATATAGTGTTTCTTAGGATAACCCAAGATCAGTTTTAGCCACCTAAGGGAACTACTAGCAAACTTACGAGGAAGTATGAGGGACCATTCCAGGTGAAGAAGAGAGAAGGGAAAGTTGCTTACGAGCTGGAACTTCCACACTATATGCACATGAAGCATCCAGTCTTTCACATGAGTCAGTTGAAGAGATGCAGACTTGATACTAATCATCCAGAGAGAGCTGAACCACCGAGAGGACCAGCCAAGATTGTGGACAAGCCGAACCTAGAGTTGGACAAGATTCTGAGTTTCCGAACTACAAGACTTGGTTAACACATGAGATGGGAATTTCTTGTTAGATGGAAGAACACACCATAGGAGGAGAGCTGGGAAACAGAGGACTCACTTTGGAGATGGAAGTAGAAGATTGCGAAGTATGACAAGAAGCTACTGTGGAGAGTTGGATTGTCAGGGACGACAATGCCTTCGGGTGGGGGAGGATGTAACGCCCTGCAGCTGGCAAGTTTCTCGGGTGCACCCACACACCAAATGAAGTAGTGAACACGTGAGTTAGGAAGGCGACCAAGGGTGAGACATACTGTGGACGAGTTGGTTGCCTCACTTATATGCAGGCGAGTTGGAGACTTGCACCGTGGACCGACCGGGAAATGTTGGCAAACAAGTGAGTTGAGGTGGGGCAGTCCCGTGCCATGGCCGGGCCGACCTACACTTCGGGCAAAGTTTTGCAAACAGACGCGTGGTTGGAGGATGGAATGGAGGGTTGGCCGGGTGGCACGATCCCCACTGCCCATCGTATATATTAGCGGATGGAGACCTGGAAAAAGACAATTCAGACATTGCTCGCTCATCAAGCAGAAGTGCGAAGGGTGGAGAAGAGCCGCAACAAGAGTGCAGGTTATGCGCCCGGCAGCTCTACACGAGGTTGGCATGAAGTCTTGTTGACGGGTTGTAGTGCGGGTCGTGCGTCTTGCAAAGGTGCCTGCCTGTCGTTCGAAGGTAAACACTAGTGGAGGGTACGTGTGGATTCCCGCCCATTGGTCGATAACTCGGGTGGAGCGTGCATGTGGGTGCTCGCCCGTCGGTTGTGTGTGCGGGTGGAGGGTGCACGAAGGTGCCCTCCCACCGGGTAACACGAGTTCAGTTGAGGAGTCCGGGTGGAGGGCCATGTGAACACGCGTCCACCTGACTCAGGCAAGAAGACTTGTGTGTTAAAACGGTGAGGTGAGGGTGCGACCACCCTGAAAGGCGTGCACGAGGTGGGCGCCCGACACGGGTAAAACGCCGATGGAGCTTCGCTCCTGGTCATTTGTAAATTCTTCAAACTCATAATAAAAGATTATTATTGCATATGAATGGTGTTCCTTCTGTTGTTTTATGAATGTTTATGATGATGTTATAATGTTAATGGATTCCACACATTAATGTTGTTAAAGAAAGATGATGAATGTTAGGTGTAGTTCGCAAGGTAACTTAACAATGGAACATGTTAGCTACTTAGGCGATGCCGCACCCTTGCCAATTAATGAAAAAAGAATTGGGGGCGTGACACATGGGGTCTGAAAACCTAGGGCAGTTAGCCGTCAAAAAATTAAACAAGTGGTTAAATGACTGTACCAATTGATGTTTGGTATTAATTCAGCTCAGAAATCAAATCATATGACTGGAATTCACTTAGGGTTCATTCAATTAATTTAGTATGACTTAAATAAATATCTGGTAGAATCATAAGGAATTAACTATTGTGGTAAAAGCATTGTTATTTACCTTTGTACTACTAGGAACGAATTTGAATAATGAAATTTCCATTCGATATTAATATTGAATGACTAAAATCAATATTTATCATCTAGTTAAATGAATGTAAAAGAAAATTTTCATATGCCTATGTTACAATTAAATTCTCACCAACTATTTGATAATTATTGATAGTTAAATTAAAATTCTATAAGTCTTATTCCAAAATATACGAATACTAATATAATGAGAATAATTTAAAATAAAACTATATGTTAGCTAATTTTTATGATTTTTTTAACCTTGAAAAATATAAGATGAATTTTTTTAATGTCTATAGATATTTACTATCAATTTAATCTATATAGTTGTTTCTGCATTCAATCTTTTGTAATCCATAATGAAATCACATAAGAGAAATTTTTAGCCAACGTCTTTCAAACCACATCAAGACGAGAATTTATAGTTGTATTAATTTAAAAATATTTTAAATAAATTAGTACAATCTCACACCATATGCATTAAAGTCATAATATAATTTTATAAAGCAAAAATCACAATATGATTTAAATTTATTTTTTCCTAATTAAATTTTTATAAATTTATTTTATTTTAAATATTATTTTGAAAATGGTTTGAATCTATATAGTTGTATTAATTTAAAAATATTTTAAATCATGGAAATGGTCATAGATGAATGACTTACTTAACGTAGTTGAACCCTAAAATAATTTCTAATTTAAAACAATTTCGCACCATATCCATCAAAATTACAACATAATTTTATAAAGCAAAAATGAAAATATGATTTATTTACTTTTTCCATAATTAAAATTTTATAAATTTATTTTAATTTAAATATTAATTTAAAAATAATTTAGAATAAGTTTTTAATTAAAAAAATGATTTTTAAAACTAATCTCTTATACATATCAAATTTACAGTTTAAATAAATTCATTTTAATAATTTTTTAATTAAATAAAATATAAAATAATAATTATATTTTTATTTAAAAATATTTTAAAGATTAAAAATATTTTCATAATTCAATTTATAATATCACTTAATAAACTAAAAATTAAAATATAAGTATATAAATGGTTAGTTTCAATCCTAATTTATTATATTAAAATTTCTATGAAGCTACAAAATTATTTTATTTTAAAATTTATTTTTAAAAATTACAAAATTAATGCCTATTTGATCTAATTGCTAATGAGTGTTAAAGCAAGTAAATATAAATTCACTGATGTAAACCAAGAATAAATTTATAAAATAAAGTATATTAATGTGAAGCAAGTTGTTAAAAAATAGGGATCAAGGCAAGTTTAGGGAAGCCATTGAAATTGAGCTGTCCTCTAATAAAATTAATAGGGATGAGGGTGGAAAATTAGTAACTGTTGGATTCCCGCCCTCTCCTCTTAGTCTTTCTCCTTTCATTTTTTTTCTTCTACAGAAGACTCCCCCTCTTTTTATTCATTGTTTTAAATAATATTATGTAGGTGTGATCAATTTCATTTATTACTATTAACACTATCATTTTATTTATTTATATATATATATATATAGATATATAGATAGATAGATAGATAGATAGATATAGATATATATTAATTACACCCTCATTTTATATTTTTAAATAATTTTCATTGTATTATTGTTTATTTATCCATTTTTTTTAAGAACTCCCTCTCTTGTGATTTTTATATATTTATTATTTTTTTATTTTATAATTTATTTAGTTAGTTATTTATATATTTTCATTGTGGTTTATTTTACTCATTTTTCTAATAGGATAATAAAATAAATAAATACATTAATAAATAAAGATGGAATAAATTAACTAATATATTAAATAATTATTATTTATTAAGTATTTAAGCAATTTAGAGTATATAGCCATTTGGAATACTTCCCTCATGTAGTTGTTTTCCTCTAATCCATTTAGTGTTCCTCTAATCCATTTAGTGTTAATTGATAAATAGAAAAAATTAAAAAACAATATTATATTTCACAAATATTTTAATATAATTTTTTTGCATTGATTATTTATTTATGTAATTAATAAATATATATTCTATTTTTCTTATAACATAAATAATAGCCCCACTAATTTTTTTAACTTATCTATAAATTATTTTATTATAAATTCCCATAAGGTTCTATCATAAAATTAATGTTATTACGTTGCTAGTTATTTCGAAATTTATTATTTATTTGATTTCATGAATATGAATTAATATTTCCCTTCTTTAACTATGTCGTTCTCAGTTGGTCGCGTACTCAGTCACGATTGCTCATGGATTTGTTTAATAACAGTCGAAAGCACATTGCAATGTTCACGGCTTTCATGGGAGAACCTGCTATCATATCTTGTAATTGACATAAAGTAGAATTACAAGATCACATATCGTTAATCTATTTTTCCCCTATTAAATGTTATTCTAAGAGTGTATTTATGATTTTTTAAAAGACTGATGTATTTTTAATTTTTATAATCATTTAAACTAGCAATTGTATTAAATGTTGTAAAGGAAACATCGTAAAGGGATAGCATGTGAAGAAGGCCATAGATAAATACACATGTGATATGTTAGGTGATCTCTCTGTACCCCAATTTGAGTGAAAGGTAAATCTTAATGTTGTTGCAACATGTCTTCTTCAAAACCCATAACCTCCCTTGTTCAATTAATAAGAATTTACAAAAGCCCATTCCACTCTAATTTGTGAGATGGGTTTGTGCTAGTAGCTAGAGATCACTGCAATCCTAAAGATGGTCTTTGTTCTTTGCAGTAATGAGTCTTATGACTTGTCACTTCACGGCTTGAAGATCCATCCTTCCATGCCCAAAGTCCTTCATAACCTTATTATAGTTGGGTAGTTGTATTCATTTTTCAAGAATT
Organism: Pinus tabuliformis; assembly: GCA_031772625.1. NCBI lineage: Eukaryota > Viridiplantae > Streptophyta > Pinopsida > Pinales > Pinaceae > Pinus > Pinus tabuliformis. The sequence continues at coordinate 1,553,615,761 of CM062817.1, forward strand.
AGAATTTCTGTTTTCAGATCTTATTATGATTTTGATTTTGTGTTGGAAAAGCTTCGGGCTTCAATTGTATCTCATTCCCACCTTGGCTTGGGAGGTCGACACCACTCACTTCCAAATTTTTAACGTCACAGTCCATCCCATTTTTTCATACCATTTGTGTCCATGCAACTGTGATTTTGTAGATTAATCCCATGTAGCCTTCAATGCAATTTAGCTAAGTTGAGTCATTGCAGATCCGATGTCTTCACTGTACTCCCAAACACATATCTCGTAGAAGCACTATCTCACATCATTGCAAATTTAGTCCTTCTAGAGCCAATGACTAATTCCATTGATTATAGATTTTTGAAACAATGTTTGCGATAACTTGAATATTAGTCTCATCATACACACCAGGATTTCCTATCTAATCTGTCTTGCCAGTTTGTAATCCCTCAGGAGTCTGGATGAATGCAATCAACTCTTGTTCATGCCAATATGGCCTTGAGTAACTTGTACACTTTTATTTCTATTATAAGTACTCAACTACTTCATGAGAGGCTGCTTCATCAACCGTGCACCATCCGAGAATTTTCAAGATATCAAAAGTTTTCTATTAGTTAAGGGATACTTGATGGACAAGTGCATCAAGTGATTCAACTGATGTAGATGCATAAACATCTTGATGACTTTCCTTACACCTAGATGGGAGATCAATCTTTTAGCATTATAGATCGGTCTCTTGCCATTTTACTCTTAAGAATTGGGGTATGTATTGTTCAAATAGTAAATTGTTATTTTTAATTTGCTATCATTATAACAATATCAAACAACGTTTTTCAAGCCCATTGAAAGCAAGGGACTCTCTCAAATATAAAAATATGTGTGGTTTCGTATAGCTACATTTACAATTTTCAACAAAATCCAAACACGATAACCAATTACAAAAAAAAAAATCATTGGAACAAAATAAAAGAACTCAAAAATTGATACATAAATAAATATGTTACAACTTTTAGTTTCATATTTAAAAAGACAAACGAGAATATTTGCAAGCCCATTGAAAAAAAGGGCACTCTCTCGAATATAGAAATATTTGTGTTTTTGTACACCTAAATTTTCAATTTTCAACAAAATCCAAACAAGACAACTAATTATGAAAATAAATCATTGGAACAAAATAAAATAATTGGAAATCCTACTAAATAACTAAATATGTTACATATTTGTAGTTGCATACTTAAAAGTATAAACGAGCATCTTTGCAAGTTTCTTAAAAACGAGGGAACTATCTCAAATATAAGAATGTTTGTACTTTTGTACACTTAAATTTTCAATTTTCGATTTTCAACAAAAGCCAAACATCATAACTAATTACAAAAAAAATCATTGGAACAAAATAAAAGAACTTAGAACCCTCCAAAATAAATAAATAGGTTACATCTTTGTAGCTACATATTTAAAAGAATAAATGAGCATTTGAAAATGACAAAGGCATTGCCCACACTTCCAAAGATAACAACAATTCAAATTGCCTCTAGGAACAATTTTATTAACTTGTCCAACTTTGGGTCCAAGTTTGGGGCCAATGATCTTCACATTCAATCTTGCTTAAAATGAACCAAATTTTGATATACATCATGGCCTTAAATTATGGTTTAAAACCTTATTTACAAGGAAGATACCTTTTATAGAAGAATTGATTAATGTTACAAAAGCATAGTTGGATCTCGTCATAATTTTTCCTTATCATATTGGCTCCTTTTGTTACGAAAGGTAGCTTCACTCAAATATTTTGAACTTAGTATCCATATTACGTTTTATTATAAATTCCCATAAGCTTCTATCATAAAATTAACGTTATTACTTTGCTAGTTATTTCGAAATTTATTATTTATTTGATTTCATAAATATGAATTAATATTTCCCTTGTTTAACTCTGTCGTTCTTAGTTGGTCGCGTACTCAATCACGATTGCTCATGGATTTGTTTAATAACAGTCGCAAGCACATCGCAATGTTCACGGCTTTCGCGGGAGAACCTGCTATCATATCTTGTAATTGACATAAAGTAGAACTAGCATTTGCACCACATGTTGCAAAGGAAACGCCATAAGGCAATGATATAAAAAACAACAACATAGAAGAAAGAAGTCAAAATTTTATGCAAATGACATAAGAAACAACAGCATAGAAGAAAGAAGTCAAATTTTTATGCAATTTTGTTTCTTTACCGGTGTTTATTTTTTATCATCAACAAATGGCTAGATCATCTATTCATATTACCAAGAACCTTCGCGTTTCAGGGCGTTGCCACAATGCCACAAAGCTCATTCTGATGATCACCGGGAAGCGAATTGTTGTGAGAGATGCAAATTGTTTCCATTGTTTCTCGAATGGACTTTGTTCTTGCACTGATTATTGTAATGCTAATTGCAAATCGTCTCATAAAAAATAGTGTGACTGCAAGCATAAGCAATTACTTGCCTTTTGTGACAAGCATATGTTTGATAGAGAAAAATGGAAAAATGCAAAAGCAGAGGGGACTAGTAAAATATTTGATGTCTAATCTAGGGTGCATACATAGCATCGGTGTAATCTAGGGTGCATACATAGCAAAAACATACCTGGATAGTTAGTGACATTTTCATAAGATAGATTGAATTTCTACCTGATTCATTTCTTCATATCGGCCATAATTTTACAAAAAATGTCGAATAGGGGTTACATTGAGTATAGTATTGCTAGAAATTTGCATAATGCAGTGTTGTTGGGTGGTATGCCAATGGTGACACGTCATGTGATCATATTTCATTGATATAGATGGTATTTCGAGCATAATTATTTAAGGTTATGTGTAGAAGATTTCAAGAGAAGATATACATGGCAGGTTCTAACTTCCCTAACATAATTCACCCAAAAGATACAAAATTTATCTGACAAACTGAATTATCTTGGACAATGTGATTGTTACATGAGAAGGCGTGCATTGGGCTTAAGATTGTAAAATATCTCATAACCTTTTCCAATATACTATAAATCAAGGCCAAGGAACACTAATGTAGGGAATGAAACATGCGTAGAAGCTAGGACATTCATAACATAGTAAGAAGAGCATTCCCTATGGGGTTCTCTAGGTCAAACCCATTTCTAATTAAATGGCCATGCACCTCGTTTCCTTGTTGCGGAGCTTCTAGGCCAGAACACGTACCAAGTACACTGGAAAAGGTAACATGATCCGCCTCTATAGCTGTCCATTGCATCCAGCCATAAAGCCTTAATGCCTCCTGACAATACCCATTTTTAGTATATCCAACAATCATAGTATTCCATGACACCACATCCCGTTCAGGCATTTTGTCAAACACTGTCCATGCATCTGCTACATATCAATATTGACTTGTTCGACTTACTCAGAACTAGTCACTGAAGCTGATCATATAGTGCAAGAACTCCAGCCCTTACTACTCTTAACATAATATTAGCTGTTACTCCTCTGAAGAGGGCATGGATGCCCTCTTGGCGCACAATGTGTTGAAAAGCATGGACGGTGTTGCTATAACTTGTTTCTAGAAAAATAGCTTGACAGAAAATTTCATGTGAGATCCATCATAGTTGCTAGAAGTAACATCACAAGCTCAGAACATGAGCAAGAATGTAGATTTTATATCATATTTCTTACTTGTATAGTGTCTTCAGCATGTCGTGTATAAGACAAAGAAAGAAAGTCAACGTTGTTGCGAACTACCCAAGATGCAATAGCCTTCAAAGTACAAACAACAGAAATAAATCAAATTACAAACCTTGTCATAATCAAATCACATGATGCACAATAAACTTTAGCACAAAAATAGACTAGTGCCCTGCAATTTGTAAGGTTACATTTATTTCATGAGATCAAAGCTTGAACTATCTAATATTTTAAGAGCGAGGGTTACCACAATTAGCAAATGCACAAATTAATTTATTTGACACTTTGATTTCATGTTAGTTACAGACTGCATGCTTTCAGTTTATAAGGTTTATCCTAAGGTCCTTGATGGATGCCAATACTGTCTTCTGACATTGCTTGATGAACATTTGACAAAAGATGAGAACAATGATGTAATTGAAATTCAAAGATTATGAATAAATAAGGAAGACCTTTATATAAGGGAAATTAACTCAATATGTTCATTTTAAAGATATGCTATCACCAATATTAATATTCATTAGGTTAGGTACAAATAGAAAATTAGCATTAGGTTTCTAACATCCAAATGGCCTCACCATTGTTTGAATTAAGCACTCCTAGTGATAAAAAGAGTGAAAATATGTTAAAAATTGGATTCTATAAGCTCCTAGAGGGCATTATGTTGTCAAAGATTGCCCGAGGTGAGAATTAATCAAGTGTCGGATACCCAAAAAATAGCCATTGGATTTAGTAAATTACAAGTAGATCTTGTTCAAGGTGTAAGATCGAATTTACCATAATGAGCATAGACAAACTAACTAGTGGACAGGTAGCCAAACAAACTATGTGCTTCTAAAGGCATTATGTCGTCAAATATTGCAGATGCCCCAAGGTGAAGCGTAGATTTAAATTTCCCAAAAAAAATAACCTGTTACAATTTTATAAAATGTTAAAAGACACAACAGCATGAATACAGGATATGCCAGCTTCCTTTTAAAAGATTTGCACATGAAATGGAGCTTGAAACCAGATCTGCATAATCTTATATAATGTGACCATGATCTTGCAACTGATGCATGAACTCCCTGAACTCCCTTTCCTGGGTAACAAATCTGGCTAAAGCAAACTTCCCAGCACTTTTATAGGCATCTATAACTGCCTTGAACGTGAATTCGTTTGGCTGAAAACCCTTCTGTTTCATTTTGTAAAACATTCTCTTAATATTGTCTACCAACCCTAGCTTCCCATAGCTAATTGTCATACTTGCATAAGTAATTGTATCTGGTTCAAGACCTTTGGCTTGCATGATCATGAACATGTTGTAAGCTTCATTAATCCTCCCAGCACTACCAAGTGCATATATAACAACATTGTAAGAAGACACATCAAAATCCAACCCAGAAGCTCTCAGTTCATCACAAGCTTCCAAAGCTTCAGCATGCATCCCCACTGCAGAAAAGATTGTCAGCTATTCTATTTCATTTCATCGGTTTACTATTCATCACCAATTTTCCTTCTGTTACTTCACAGATTAGCTCACACGCCTGCGGTAATGCCTCTACTTATGCCAATGGAAGTACTTTTTCGAGCGATTTGAATAGGTTAATGGGTGATCTAATGAAGAACGCACCTCAAACAAGGTTCAACACTTCTTTCTATGGCAAAAGTCCTAACAGAATATATGGCCTCCTCCAGTGTCAAGGTAACATATCTAGCCAAGACTGTTCAATCTGTTCACAAGAAGCAAACGATAGTGTTATACAACTTTGTGGAAAAGACGTCGGCGCTCGAGTATGGTTAGAAAGCTGCTTCCTGCGATACGAGAACTTTAGCCTTTTTTCAAAGCTAGACACCAATGGGACTTATCTGGTTATGGTAATTGAAATTAGTACAAGTAATCTATACAATTTCAAGACCACTACTTCAAATCTTCTTTTCAACGTGTCTGATGAGGCCTGCAATTCTGCAAATAAGGGATTCACTCAAGGCTCAGCTACATGTTCTGCCAATGGTACCATTTATAGTTTAGTTCAATGTTGGAGAGATTTATCCAGAAAGGACTGCAGATCTTGCTTTCAACTACCAACGAATAACCTCCACCGATGTCGTTCTCTGAATGGAGGAGCCCAGGCACTATTGGGAAGCTGCAGGGTTCGATATGAAATACACCCTTCTTTTAACACTAGTACTGCTGGGAATAGTGCTAGTCCACTTTCATTCTCTAACTCCTCCCGGCCAAACCCTTCTGCCCATATGACTCAGGTGACTCGGGCGAATGGAGCTTCACACACCACGTCAAGTAATCCCTCATGGCCACATCTAATTTTATGATTTCCTTGCTTTTGGGGATTATAGAAATTGATTGTAACTTCAATGTCTCCTCGTAGGATTAACCTCCGACCATTTTCAAACTCGATAGCCATTCGCTAACGAAGGCCATCAAAACCTGTGGCCTGTGGCCGTTCAACTAGCTCGTTGTTTACCAAATACTCATGCCCCATAGTTAGCTACGACTTGAGCATTGACTATGGGATCAACGGTTAGGATTTATTGTGGTACTTTGACCAGGCTCAAGGACTTCCGCTCTCTCCTACTTCCATTAGTCTTCCTCCTGCTCATTATTCATGGTCTCTAAGTACGTCATATCTTTGGTAGCCTATCGTTGACAATCATCACGCAGTTTACTAGAGGTTATAGAATCCCAATCGTACCGAATATAACATTCCTTACATAGCACTCCTTCATTCGTGAGATGATCAGCTAACATATTTGCTTTTCTTCACACATGAACGAAGCTAACAATTCTTAGGGTTCGCAAGTGGGAATGAATACACTGAAAGGCCTGCGATAGCCTCCAATGTTTCGACATTTTTTTTGGTGAACTTCCATTACACCTTTTATTGGCCACATTAATGACCAATTCAGAGTTAGCTTCAATGATGGCCTTGCGTAAATTTGACTCCATCAGGATTTCCAGGAACTGCTCTAAGGCCATGAGCTCCACCATGTTATTAGTGGAAGTCCCCAAATGATTGTGAAAGATATCCTTTATGCGCCTCTGCTCATCTCTTATGACACCGCCAAATCTAGCCATCCCTGGGTTGCCTTTAGAAGCCCCCTCTATATTGATTTTCAAAAAACCATGAGGAGGAGGCTGCTAGATATCTTTACCAACAGTTTTTTTGTTCACACCCTTGTTAATGCCTTAGGGAACCAGAGAATGGAGACCCAACTATAGTAGTATGCAAGCATCCTGGGGCGATGGAGGGTCCTCAGGAATTTTCCACATAATGGCTCCTACTATATCTTTAAGCTGTCATAAAATTTGGACAATGATGTTCTGGGTCGAGCCTATTTTGTTCATGAAAATCCTGCCATTGCGTTCTTTCTAGACATCCCAGATAATAAAGCTTGGAACCATAGTCCAAGCCTTGTTAATGATTTCATTACCTGAGAAGTCTTTCCTGCAATTCTTCAAAGTGATGGTGATGCTGAGTTTGTCCCTGTCAGTTTGCCTAAAGACTAAGGCTGCCCAATCCCACAAGGTTGAGGTGAAGGGGTAGAGGTTTAGTAAATGTTCCATTGCCTGCACCTGTAAGCCACATAGATGGCATTTGTATGGGCTAACAAATTCCCTTTTCAGAAGATTCTCCCATGTGAGAATTTTCTTTTAGTGAACCAACCACATAAACAACTTGATTTTCATCCATTGCGAGTTCTGCCAAAGGTCATTCCAAACCTGATCAGGGTTTGGATAATCAAAACCTAGGGCCATGCATTTAGCTTCTTTGAGGTTAAAGGTACCTTCAGTGTTTCGACCCCATCTCAGTTGGTCAGACAAGGATGACACCAAAATCTTCCTCTGCTCCAAGTCAAGAGCAAGGGAATCCACCTGGTCCTTCACAGGACTGCCTTCACTATAACCAAGATCCTTCCACATTTTCCATTTACCATTGTCCCTTATGTGATCCCATAAGTCACTTACCATAAGTAAACCTTTGTTGTTAGTGTCATTTTTGAGAGCGGTTAGTTCTTCTCTAAACAAATTTGGTTCCTGCTGCCAGTTATCCTCCCAAAACCGTGCAAGGTTCCCAGCTCGGATCTCCTAGAAACTATGCTGCTGGACAATGGCTCTATTCTCCCAAGAAAGGTTCCAAATGTGGGAGCCCTTGATGAGCCCTGACATTCAGATATGTTCCATCTCCTACTAATTATTTGCATATTTATGTTTCCAAAGTTTGTCCCAAGGGGTTGCCGATAACTTGAGCCACCTCCACCAAAGTTTGGCTCTCGAAACTCAGCTGAGGTTTTCAAGGTCATGAAGCCTCAAACCACCATGGGCCTTAGGTTTTCAGAGCTTGTCCCAAGCTACCAAATCCCACTTATTTTTCTCTTCCCCTTTCCCCCAAAGAAAATATCGTTGAATACTCCTAATTTGTTGTATAACTCCTTTAGGAGTAGAAAGAACTCAAAACATGAAAATGGGTATAACCTGCAGGACAACCTTTGTAAGCACAAGACACCCTACCAAATTCAAAGACTTGCAGGTCCATTCCCTGACTTTGTCCTGAAGTTTATTGGTTACCCACTCCCACACTCCCTTGCTCAGAGGTTTGTCGGTAAGAGGCATTCTAACATACTTGGAAGGTAACTGATCCCTTTGAAACCTGAGAATTCTGATGAGGTTCCTCTGAATAGCAATGTCAATGTTGAAAAAAAACACCTTTGATTTTTCGAGGCTTACCTCTGTACCAGTGGCCAAATCAAATTCGTTTAGGATTTGTTTGAAAGCTCTAGGTTCCTTGACCGTAGGATTTCCCTACAACATTGTGTCATTAACAAATTGTTGATGAGTAGAAACAGCACCATCCGGGGTAAGTTTCAGACCCTGGATTCTTCCTTCAACATTTTCTATTTTTATCTCTCTGCCTAGCCCTTCCATCATGAGAATAAACAGGAAGGGGGAGAGCGGATCCTCTTGTCTGAGACCCCTAGAAGGCATAAAGGTTCTAGAGGGAGAGTCGTTAAGCAGAATGGAGAAGCTAGCCATGGATACAAGGGCGATAACCCATCTTAACCAGTTGTGGTCGAAGCCATAAGCTCTTAGTACTGCCCTGATGTAAGACCAGCTTAGATTATCATAAGCTTTTTCTAGGTCTAGCTGCATGATCATACCAACTTGCTTGTTGCTCTTAAGGGAGTGCACCACGTCGTGAGCTTGTATGATGTTGTTAAGAATTTGTCTTCCTTCCACAAATCCAATTTTCTCCTCTGAGACAAGAGCAGGAAGAAGAGGCTTGAGTCTGTTAGTGATAACTTTGGAAATAATTTTGTACACCACATTACATAAGGCTATGGGTCTGAATCTGTCCGGTGTCATAGATTTTTCTTGCTTTGGAATCAAAGCTATGAAAGAGGCATTAAGAGCTTTCAAAACAATTTTGGATCTTCAAGAGTCTTCCATAACATGAAGGATATCTTGTTTGATTGTTTTTGAGTAAGCTTTGAAGAAGTCCACATTGAAACCATCAGGGCCAGGAGCTTTCCCATTTTTCATCTCATTGATAACTTCACTAACCTCCTCTTTAGACACTGGCCTGTTAAGATTGTGGTTGTCTTCCCTGGTTACAAGCTTAGGAATGAACTTTGTGAATTTGTTAATGAACCGAGTTCTATCGACGAGAGGCTCCTCTGTTATGCTAAGGAAGTGTTGAACTAGGACATATTCCATTTCTTTGTGAGAGATGAGCTCTTTCCCTTGAGAATCTTTAAGTTTTGAAATTCTGTTATGAGATCTATGATCCAAGGTTGATCTATGAAAAAACTTTGTGTTTCTTTCTCCTTCTCTAATCCACTGCACCCTCGATTTCTGTCTCCAGAAAATCTCCTCTTGCATGCACCAATCTTCCCATTCATTCTGAAGAGAGTCAGCTTGAATTTTTCGTTCCTCGGTAAAACCTTCTAAGATGATGATTTGATTAATCTCCTAGAGTTTCTTCTCAACTTCTCTTTTGGATTTAAAAATATTACCAAACTCTTTTTTGTTCCAATCTTTAAGCCTAGATTTGATGTGTTTAAGTCTCTGCTGCAACATGAACATTTTAGTGCCTTGAACGGGCATATCTTCCATCCACCATTTGTCAATATTGTTGGTGAAGTCAGGGTGAGAGAGCCAGACATTTTCAAACCTAAAAGGTCTGTTCCTCGGTGTACCCATAAAAGTAGCTTCAAGCTGGATAGGCCAGTGGTCCGAGCCTCCGAAGGGAAGGATTAAAGCTGACATATCAAGGCCTATGAGAAGGAGGTCCTTTGAGATTATGAATCTATCTAATTTAGAGGTGACTCGAGAAGCCCCTCCCCTCTTATTATTCCAAGTAAAAGTGCCATTTACTATTTTGGTGTCCACTAGCCCCATGTTATTCATGAAGTTTTGGAAGGTAATGGAGTCTGCGCCTAGTGTTCTGGTACCACCTTTTTTCTCTGTAAGATATATGATCATATTGAAATCCCTTGCCAGAATCCAGGGCATATCCGGATGTCTCTCTCTAAGCTCCTCAAGGGAGGTGAGAAGCTTAAGTTTGTATTCTAGTTTTTGAGGACCATAGACATTAGTGATCATGTAGATCTCCTTATCACCCAAAGGTTGAATCACCAGTGATAGATAGTTCCTAAAAGCTTCAATATCCAGGATTCCAAGTTTTTGAGGATCCCATAGAGTAAGAATCCCACCTGCCCATTTATCCGCTTTAACCTCTAGATACGCATACTTGATTAACCATTTGTTTTGTATCTCTATGATCTTGTCCATCGAACATTTTGTTTCCTGAATAAAAACCATATCTGATTTTTCTTCTTTTATTCTACTGCTAAGAGTTCTTTGTTTCCTTTTACTTCCTAGACCCCTAATGTTCCAAGTTGTAAGCTTCATTAAGAAAGGTTTGTAAAGGAGTAACTGGTAAGATCCCTCATCTTACCTGAGTTAATCATAAGTTTCCCACATTCGGTCAGTAGCTCATTCTGTTTTTTTCTTCCTCTTTTCCTACCCGGGTTCTTGGAAGAATGCATCGGTGTATCCTCCATCGTTTTCACTCCCCTATTCTCCTGGCTATCATGGTTTCTTTTGACTCCAGAACACTTCATTTGTGATCTCCAGAGGAAGATATGTTGAACCCTATCAAACTCCTCTTTTGGCAGAGAGTCTACCCCTTTGGTGATTCCCTGCTCTAGAAACTTTTCTAGATCTAAATTCTCCCTCTCTAGAATCTCCTGCAGTTCATGGTCTTCCATTCCAGCCTCACTTGGGGTCATCTCATGGTCCCTACTGAGCTCCATAATGCTCGGCATATCATCCTTTTGTTTGCTATTTTCTAGTATATCCTCCATATTAGCATCCCTTTCCTTCTCAGTGGGAATATTCTCTGATTCCTGGTTTGTCCCGTTGTTTTCAACTTCTTCTTCTAAGATCTTGAAACTATTGTGGCTCAGTTGTCCATCTTCATTAATTTTCTTTTGGTATCGCTTGCCTCCTTTCCCTTTACCCCCAACCTTAGTAAAACCTTTGAGATCCTTGCCTGTAGTGGCTTTCGTATTGCTCTCCAGCTTGTTCAATGGGCAATCCTTGTATAGGTGCTCGTGTTCATGGCACTTACGACACCTAAATGGGATATGTTCATAGTCCACTGCCTGCATCCATACCTCGTCATACATTTCTAAAATTATTGCATCCGGAAGTCCCCTAGATAAGTCCATTTCCACACATATCCGGGCGAAGGAAGTGTATTTACCTCTTAGAGTAGCATCTGAGATCTTTATAAAATGCCCTAGCTTGTGGTTTTGGAGAATTTAGCATCTATGGATAAACACTAATTCACTAGACAAGTAGCTATGCCTAGAACAATAGTTTAAAGTGTTTTAGACTTTCCCTATAAGCAATAGATAAGAAGAGAGGATAGAAGGCCTACCTGTAGTTTCGCTTTCCTCTCAACTCCCTTGTATCAATTCCGTCGCTCCTTCCCATACTTAAACCGCTTGAAAAGTAACCTGTCAACACAACAGAAGATGAAAACCGATCAAAGCATACAATCCATTGAATATAAATGAAAGGAATCAGACGCAATTCATACATATAAGCATTATGAAAGAACAAAAATATGGAAAAAGGTTCAAACACTTTATTAGATAGAAGAAGGAACTACAACAATTAGTGTCTGATTCAGTCATTCCTCCAACTTGGATCCCATCCACATCACATCAAAAGCAGGACAAGCTTATGGAATCACATCATTTTCTCCAAGTCAAGTCTCATAACAACATTATCTCCTTATAATTCAACATAGACCAGGCCCTGATCACTTAGATGAGTGGTCAATTTATAGGAAGATGAAGGAGGTTTTATCATTAATGGCTACATTGAATGGCCTTCCATACTTAAAATTAGTTCCATGGAGGAAGGGATGAGAGGATAGGATGATCCTTAACTCATTCCTCATCCATTTTCGAGCTCATAGGAGCTGATAAGGCAGGGAAACTTCTAGATGAATCCACAAGATAAGAACATTCCCAAACCCTATGTGAATTTCACTCATTCTCGCCCAGCGCAGGTGAAAGGAAGCCTAAGTGATTTGCTGAGCACCCTGGCAGTGGACTTAGCTACTCTGCAGCGCACCTTCATAAGGGCTTACCTGCATTGATCCCTCTAGAGGCAATTTCTGGATGTCTTCAAGTCATGAAACTGTCTGGGAAGTAGGCGTTCAAAGGGTTGACTTGTTTAAGGCATGAAACAACTGATTTTAGGATTTGATGAATCCTAAATCACTGATATGAACGTTGGGATTTGATGTGCCCAAATGGATCTGTAACACTTGTTGCTGATAGCCTTTAGAGACTCCGGCAGCCAATAATCTAAAGGAAGGGAGTAGAGTTTTATCCATACTGGAATCGAGGTGAAAGTTTCTCATTCTAGGATAAAATTCATTACCCATGGTCTCATATAAAGGCCTGCAGAAGCGTAAAAATAGGGTCCTCCCTCGAACACTCTGTCTTTATCCTCTAAGCCTATGAACACCACCGTGAAGAAGCCCTTGGACCCAAGGTGAAGGTTAATGTTCCCCTTTGTTTTCCAGTGGTTCCTTATCCATTCTTGCAAAGCCTTCTCCATCAGCCAAATCCCCATAAATTTACAGATAACAACATATTCCGCCATGTGTTCTCTGTGCGCCCACATCATTGGGTCACTTAAAACGACTCGAGGAATAGTGGTCCACTTGGGTTTACAGATCCCAAATGTACTCATAGGAACAACTTTCTGACTGCTAACCTCTGTCCTCTTCTCCTTACTAGCTTCCTCATGATTTTCTTCCTCTCCTTGAGGTCTGATGGTTTCTGTCTTTTCTGTATTCGTAGCCTCTGTTACCACCTCCGTTGGTTTCTTGAAGTCAAAATTTTATGCAAATGACATAAGAAACAACAGCATAGAAGAAAGAAGTCAATTTTTTATGCAATTTTGTTTCTTTACCAGTGTTTATTTTTTATCATCAACAAATGGCTAGATCATCTATTCATATTACCAAGAACCTTCGCATTTCAGGGCGTTGCCACAAAGCTCATTCTGATGATCACCGGGAAGCGAATTGTTGTGAGAGATGCAAATTGTTTCCATTGTTTCTCGAATGGACTTTGTTCTTGCACTAATTATTGTAATGCTAATTGCAAATCGTCTCATAAAAAATAGTGACTGCAAGCATAAGCAATTACTTGCCTTTTGTGACAAGCATATGTTTGATAGAGAAAAATGGAAAAATGTAAAAGCAGAGGGGATTAGTAAAATATTTGATGTCTAATCTAGGGTTCATACATAGCATCGGTGTAATCTAGGGTGCATACATAGCAAAAATATACCTGGATAGTTAGTGACATTTTCATAAGACAGATTGAATTTCTACCTGATTCATTTCTTCATATCGGCCATAATTTTACAAAAAATGTCGAATAGGGGTTACATTGAGTATAGTATTGCTAGAAATTTGCATAATGTAGTGTTGTTGGGTGGTATGCCAATGGTGACACAGCATGTGATCATATTTCATTGATATAGATGGTATTTCGAGCATAATTATTTAAGGTTATGTGTAGAAGATTTCAAGAGAAGATATGCATGGCAGGTTCTAACTGCCCTAACATAATTCACCCAAAAGATACAAAATTTATCTGACAAACTGAATTATCTTGGACAATGTGATTGTTACATGAGAAGGCGTGCATTGGGCTTAAGATTGTAAAATATCTCATAACCTTTTCCAATATACTATAAATCAAGGCCAAGGAACACTAATGTAGGGAATGAAACATGCGTAGAAGCTAGGACATTCATAACATAGTAAGAAGAGCATTCCCTATGGGGTTCTCTAGGTCAAACCCATTTCTAATTAAATGGCCATGCACCTCGTTTCCTTGCTGCGGAGCTTCTAGGCCAGCACACGCACCAAGTACACTGGAAGAGGTAACATGATCCGCCTCTATAGCTGTCCATTGCATCCAGCCATAAAACCTTAATGCCTCCTGACAATACCCATTTTTAGTATATCCAACAATCATAGTATTCCATGACACCACATCCCGTTCAGTCATTTTGTCAAACACTGTCCATGCATCTGCTACATATGAATATTGACTTGTTCGACTTACTCAAAACTAGTCACTGAAGCTGATCATATAGTGCAAGAACTCCAGCCCTTACTACTCTTAACATAATATTAGATGTTACTCCTCTGAAGAGGGCATGGATGCCCTCTTGGCGCACAATCTGTTGAAAAGCATGGACGGTGTTGCTATAACTTGTTTCTAGAAAAACAGCTTGACAGAAAATTTTATGTGAGATCCATCATAGTTGCTAGAAGTAACATCACAAGCTCAGAACATGAGCAAGAATGTAGATTTTATGTCATATTTCTTACTTGTATAATGTCTTCGGCATGTCGTGTATAAGACAAAGAAAGAAAGTCAATGTTGTTGCGAACTCCCCAAGATGCAATAGCCTTCAAAGTACAAACAACAGAAATAAATCAAATTACAAACCTTGTCATAATCAAATCACATGATGCACAATAAACTTTAGCACAAAAATAGACTAGTGCCCTGCAATTTGTAAGGTTACATTTATTTCATGAGATCAAAGCTTGAACTATCTAATATTTGAAGAGCGAGGGTTACCACAATTAGAAAATGCACAAATTAATTTATTTGACACTTAGATTTCATGAGGGTTACAGACTGCATGCTTTCAGTTTATAAGGTTTATCCTAAGGTCCTTGATGGATGCAAATACTGTCTTCTGACGTTGCTTGATGAACATTTGACAAAGGATGAGAACAATGATGTAATTGAAATTCAAAGATTATGAATAAATAAGGAAGACCTTTATATAAGGGAAATTAACTCAATATGTTCATTTTAAAGATATGCTATCACCAATATTAATATTCATTAGGTTAGGGACAAATAGAAAATTAGCATTAGGTTTCTAACATCCAAATGGTCTCACCATTGTTTGAATTAAGCACTCCTAGTGATAAAAAGAGTGAAAATATGTTAAAAATTGGATTCTATAAGCTTCTAGAGGGCATTATGTTGTCAAAGATTGCCCGAGGTGAGAATTAATCAAGTGTCGGATACCCAAAAAATAGCCATTGGATTTAGTAAATTACAAGTAAATCATGTTCAAGGTGTAAGATCGAATTTACCATAATGAGCATAGACAAACTAACTAGTGGACAGGTAGTCAAACAAACTATGTGCTTCTAAAGGCATTATGTCGTCAAATATTGCAGATGCCCCAAGGTGAAGCATAGATTTAAATTTCCCAAAAAAAAATAACCTGTTACAATTTTACAAAATGTTAAAAGACACAACAGCATGAATACAGGATATGCCAGCTTCCTTTTAAAAGCTTTGCACATGAAATGGAGCTCGAAACCAGATCTGCATAATCTTATATAATGTGACCATGATCTTGCAACTGATGCATGAACTCCCTGAACTCCCTTTCCTGGGTAACAAATCCGGCTAAAGCAAACTTCCCAGCACTTTTATAGGCATCTGTAATTGCCTTGAACGTGAATTCGTTTGGCTGAAAACCCTTCAGTTTCATTTTGTAAAACATTCTCCTAACACCGTCTACCAACCCTAGCTTCCCATAGCTAATTGTCATACTTTCATAAGTAATTGTATCTGGTTCAAGACCTTTGGCTTGCATGATCATGAACATGTTGTAAGCTTCATTAATCCTCCCAGCACTACCAAGTGCATATATAACAGCATTGTAAGAAGACACATCAAAATCCAACCCAAAAGCTCTCAGTTCATCACAAGCTTCCAAAGCTTCAGCATGCATCCCCACTGCAGAAAAGATTGTCAGCTATTCTATTTCATTTCATCGGTTTACTATTCATCACCAATTTTCCTTCTGTTACTTCACAGATTAGCTCACACACCTGCGGTAATGCCTCTACTTATGCCAATGGAAGTACTTTTTCGAGCGATTTGAATAGGTTAATGGGTGATCTAATGAAGAACGCACCTCAAACAAGGTTCAACACTTGCTTCTATGGCAAAAGTCCTAACAGAATATATGGCCTCCTCCAGTGTCAAGGTAACATATCTAGCCAAGACTGTTCAATCTATTCACAAGAAGCAAACGATAGTGTTATACAACTTTGTGGAAAAGACGTCGGCGCTCGAGTATTGTTAGAAAGCTACTTCCTGCGATACGAGAACTTTAGCCTTTTTTCAAAGCTAGACACCAATGGGACTTATATGGTTATGGTAATTGAAATTAGTACAAGTAATCTATACAATTTCAAGACCACTACTTCAAATCTTCTTTTCAATGTGTCTGATGAGGCCTGAAATTCTGCAAATAAGGGATTCACTCAAGGCTCAGCTACATGTTCTGCCAATGGTACCGTTTACAGTTTAGTTCAATGTTGGAGAGATTTATCTAGAAAGGACTGCAGATCTTGCTTTCAACTACCAATGAATAACCTCCACCGATGTCGTTCTCTGAATGGAGGAGCCCTGTTGTGGGGAAAAATGCCTATGGAGGACGATCCTATCCACCTAAGGTGTGACAGTGCCTTAGCAACAAACAGAGACAGCTATTCTAGTATTCTTCCTTTATGAATTAAGAATGAAGAGAGATAGATGGACTAACCAGTGTCTTCCATTTGTCCCTCGATCTAGTTCTCTCTTCTCTTTCGGAGTTCCCAGCTACTTGCCTTCTCGCTCGCCCAGCTTCAAGAGGTTTCTGCAAGATCACAAGAATAGAACACTACACAAAGACATAGATTCATATTCATAACTAGTTCAGGATTAGAAATAAACTAAACATACTAATGCAACCATACATCAAAGATACACCAGTATATAGGAGAAACCAAGATAGCTTTATTGATGAATAACAAGTTTCAGGAAGAGATACAACCCAGAGGGCTCCAATCCAGCATCTCCTTCCCAGCAAATGAAATTCCTATCTTCACCTTCCCTCAAAGCATTAAGAACTCAATAATTCCAGTCCCAAACCAACAACAATTCTTTGCAATAACAAAATTCCAGCCTCCAGATCTCATGGAGTAGAGATCCATATATAGATGTTTGGAGAGAGGATGAGTCAGCTTGAGATCTGACTAGTGTCCTCTCCCTCTGTCAGTTCTTGATTCCACTTGGTGGTTCTTGCTTCCACTTGGAGATTAAGAGCCTCTTACTCATCATAGTCGAATTCACTGAGGCAAGTGTCATTTAGGAAGATTCTGGAAGCTTCCTGGGTCTTGACACCTCTTGGAATGAACTTGCCATTTGTCAACTCTCACTCAACGCACCCTGGTAGTGCTTCTACCTGCGTTGCAGTGCAGGTAGCCAGTGTTGACTTTGACATTCAGCGCAGACAGCTAGTGGAGCCACTAAATTGATCCTGAATTGACTTGTTTTTGAGCAGTTTCTGGTGGAGAACTTCTGTGAATTGCTGTGGTTTGTTAGCCTTGTTCCTCTAGGGGTAGGAACAACATGTTTAGGGACTTTGGATCCCTTAGATTATGGAAATTTCATGCTTATAGCTGTAAGGCACAAAAATGTCTATAACCGTTGCCCCCTAAAGTATGAGGCCGTTTATCGGGTGAAATGCTTTATCAGGAGGATCCGAAGTTCATTCATTGCTGGGAGGAGACCTGTAATAAGATACAATACAATACATTATTTTTCATACTTCTTTCATGATCTAGCTGAGGCGGGCATTCCCATGCTCAGCTTTATAAATTCATTTTTCTGTACATAGAACAGACAATCGTCTGATGGTAGACTGATAATTTTTTATGAAATTATCATCCTTTGGGGTAGGATGATTATCTGCTGCAATGATGTACGTGTCAATGTCTTTATTTTTCCTGAATATATATCGCAGCCCGGATGGATGAAACTAGATCCGGGGTCTTCAAACTCCTTCGATCTTCACTCTAAGTACAAGTCGATCCATGTGAGAAATGTTCTTGAAAAGACATCGCTTGATTACCGGTCAATGAGGTAAACCGTTAACAAGCGCGAGAGGAATCACCGATAATGATAATGATCCTCAAGGTACTGCAATACAATTCACGTGGTGTGAATAAAGGACTTGGCGTCGAACACCACGCAAAATCTTTCGGTCGAAGGTCATTGATGTATACCTGTCGCCGGAAGTGAGAAACTTGCCATTGAGGCATGCAAGCTTCAAAGTACTGAAGGAGTTGTTCCTAGATCAACTTCTTGGATAATGAGCTGATGTCCACAAGAAGCGATCCATCGAAGGAGGGCCTTAATGAATCCCACATCAATGACACCGAACGGAGCTAATGATTTTGATGGAGGTGAAAACGATCTGTGACATATGATTCAGGGTGGCGGTCATGAAAGGATGAAGGATAATGTACGGCAGTGGATGGGACATGGTTGACTTTTCTGAACGACTTCTCTTGAACATATGGCGACACTGATGCGATGGATCGGTAGCATTACCCCAAATATGGATGGTATGGCGAGACCACGGTGATGTGACCGGTGAATGAAACAACCCAACCCGATTGTGGTACGGAGGAAAAGTGTCATGTTCAAGAGCGACTTGCTACCATCAAAGTTTTCTTGAGCTTCTCCCAATTTTCCCCAGTCATTGCTGACCAGTACCTCTTTATTTTTGTCAAGCTTGAGGAGGATAACATATGCTTGTTCTATAACTTGCCCTCCGGGCAAGCCCACCGCTATGTTTTAACGAGCCTAGCGATAGTGAAACTCGTTCTCGTCTAAAGACAAGTTTGTCGCTATTTAATGATTTTAACGAGTCTAACGACAAAGATAACTCGGTCCTTTTCATTTTTAGAGAGTCTGAAAAGGTACATAAAGTTAACTCCAAAAGTCCTTTTTCATCATCTAATCCCTTAGGTCCGAAAAAGTATAAAACAATACAGAAGGGATGAGTTTTCGATAGTTTTAACGAGCTGAACAAAACAAGCGCTCGATCTTTTTGTGCAATAATCCCTCAGGTCCAAAAATATTAAAATCTAGAGGAGGGATAGCTCTTCCGGTCACTTTAACGAGCTGGAAGGCCAAAACTCGGCAATCTTTTCATATTTTACGAGTCAGATAAAAAGAGCTTAAAGAAGACTTGTCTTTTGAGGAACGAGTGATAAAACGGGTTAGCAGCTGATTCCAGGTAAGGCTTGGAATTTTCCAATCATGGCAGTGTCACAAGGATGGCTAAGTGAAATCACTCTTCGCAGCTGTTCCTTAAAATGGGTAAACAATCAAATGGAGGTGAATGATCAGCCAATGGAAAAGTGGAGGTGATGGTGCAAACACGACCAAGGCTTTAATGGCTGATGATATTACATTCACTGTGGTTATTTACCGGGTAGTTCATTTTTTAACGAGCTTAAACGCGGGTGGAAACATTTGCTCGATCTTATGTTTATTTTTTAACGAGCATGAACTATGCGCTAAAACTGCTCGGATCTTGCGTTTATTTTTTAACGAGCATGAACTGTGTGCTAAAACTGCTCGATTATAATTTTGCATGCCCCCAGCATAATAACGCAAATCGAGGTGCATGCATATTGGTCACTATTTAAGCATAGTAACGCTTGAGGTACAACCCATTACGGGGTTGCGTCAGTGGAATTCCGTCATAATCCATTAACTCGTAGGCTCCTTTTGCTAACACTCGTTTAACAATATAGGGGCCCATTCATAAAGAATTAAATTTACCTGCTCCCAATTTATCGGATTCTTGGTCATAAAGCAAGACCAAGTCATCTTCTGAGAAGACACGGGGTTTGACATTTTTGTCGAACTGCGCCTTGACTCGTTTCTTATGGGCTTCGTTAGCCAAAGCGGCATCACGACGGGTTTCATCCAATTGGATTAATTCCAAGAAACGGGCCTCTTCTTCTGAAGTTCCGGGGAGGAGATCAATTGCAAGTTTAAGAGACGAGATTTCACACTGGATTGGTAGGACTACTTCCAGGCCATACACCAGTTGGAAAGGTGTGAACCCGGTCGCATTTCTTACCGATGTTCGGTAGGCCCACAAAGCTAAGTACAAGATTAGGTGCCATCTTCTTTTGTGAACCCCAATCATCCTTTGCAGCATGCGCTTCAGGACTTTGTTGATCGCTTCAACTTGCCCGTTAGCTTGCGGATAATATGGGGTAGAGCTATCGTGAGATAGCCCTAGCTTGGTAGCTAATTCAACCATCATGTGATTGCGAAAATGCGATCCATGATCTGTAACTATAGCCTGTGGAACGCCGAATCTGGCGACTACATGATTGAAAAAGAATAGGGCAGTTGTTTCACCAGTGTTATCTAATGTAGGCATCGCCTCGGCCCATTTGGTAAAATAGTCAACGGCGACTATAATATACCCATGCCCCCCCGGTCGAGGTGGGGTTACATGTCATGAAATCGATGCCCAATTTGGCGAAAGGCCCAACAGCAACTATTGGTTGTAAAGGTGCGGGTGGTCTTCTAGTTTTGCTATCAAAAATTTGACAAGCATGGCAACTTCTGACTGCGGTTATGCAATCTTTGAACATGGTTGGCTAGAAGTATCCTGCTCATAAGATTTTCTGTGTTGTAGCATATCCAGATTGATGCCCCCCACACGCGCCTGAATGACACTCATTCAGGGCTTTTTCGGCCTCCTCATGGGTGAGGCACCTTCTCAGAACTGTATCGATACCTCGACGGTAGAGCGTATCACCGACGATCATGTAGTCTTTTGCTTGGTATCGTATACGTTTCTATTCTGAGTGAGAGGTGTTAGGCCTGAATTTTTGGGTTTGGAGATAAACGATTATATCTCCATACCACTCATCGCTTGTGGATATCAGAAACAAACTTTCGTCCACGATTGATTCTTCGGATGTTTCATCGTTGGACGACGATGGGAGATCGCACAATAATTCTGCGAAAACTAAAGCTTTCTTTGATTTGGATTTTACAAATTCCAGATCAAACTCTTGAAGGATAGCTATCCATTTTGAATATTTGCCCCCCAGCAACTGTCGCGACAGTATATAAGTCATGGGGTTGCAATCTGATAGAATGGTAGTTTTCCGAAAGAGGACATAATGTCGAAATCTTTGTATCGCTTGAACAACAGCGAGTCCTAGCTTTTCAACGTAAGAATATTTGCTTTCTGTATCATTCAAGTTTTTACTTAAATAATATATAGGGTGTTCAATTCCATCGACTTCTTGAACTAAAACCATTGCAATGGTCGTATCCGCTGCAGCCAGATACAGGTTAAAATCTCTTTGATAGTCCGGGGCATACATTAATGATGCTTTTACTAGAGAATCTTTCAGAGCGTCAAAAGAAGCTTGCGCCACCTGATCCCAGACAAAAGGTATATCCTTTTTCAAAAGACGAGTATAACCTTTAGCAAGTTTTGCGTAATTTGGAATGAACCTCCTCAGAAAGTTTGCTTTCCCTTGGAGTTTCTGAATCTGAAGCAAATTTGAAGGTGGAGGCAAATTAATGATTGCCTGAACCTTGCAAGGGTCGAGACGAATCCCATCCTTGGAGACTACAAAGCCAAGTAAATGACCAGAGCTGACGCAAAATACACATTTGTGTGGATTGAGTCGTATCTTGTAGTGTCGGCAACGTAGAAATATCGCTCTTAAATGCTGCGGATGATTGGTCCGCCTTCGCGAATGAGCCGGAAGGTCGTCGAGGTATGGTTGAACGATGTTCTTGATGTCATGGAAGGCATAATTCATTGCCCTCTGAAACGTCGCCCCTACGTTCTTTAAACCAAAGGGTAATTTTCGATAAGCGAATGTGCCCCACGGACAAATGAATGCAGTCTTTGACTGGTCCTGTGGGCGGATATTTATTTGATTATACCCAGAGAATCCATCCATAAATGAAAAGATTTCACATCCGGCGCATTCATCAATTATCTGGTCGATGAAGGGTGTAGGGTAGTTGTCTTTCGGACAAGCTTGGTTTACATCTCTATAATCGACACACACTCTAACTGTCCCTTGTTTCTTCATAACAGGGACAATATTTGATACCCAATCGGTTAGAGGAACCGGGTAGATGAAACCAGCATGGAGAAGTTTTTCAACTTCTGCCTTAATGGCAGCGACTTTCTTGGGGTGCACCTGCCGAAGCCGTTGTCTTATTGGTTTGAGATCAGGATACATCTTAATTTCATGTTCAACGATACTCGAGTCGATGCCTGGAATTTCATCATATGACCAAGCAAAGACATCTCTGAATTCGCGAAAAAGAGCGTTATATATTTCCAGCTCTGAAGGAGAACAACATTTGCCAACATAGATATTCTCTACAACATTTGCTTTGGTTGAGATATTTATGGCTATAGTCTCTTCAATATTGGATAGGTTCCGCTCAGAATCCACCGTATTTACAGTATTTGATAGGAATTCAAAGACTGAAGGGTGATAAAGGTCGTCTGGAGTATCTTCTTCACAATCTGGAAGAAGGGAACGATGGTGGCTATCATTCCATGGTGCCCCCTTAATCAACATTGATCGTAGAATTCCTTCGTCGGTTCCATGCACTCGTGACCAAGGATCTAATGGGGTACCATATCTCTAGACCTGTCTACCCAAACGATTGATGAGCGTTGATTTGGGTTCGCCTCCCATGCCAGAAATATTGATTGCTACAAAATTTCTATCGGGCTTGGGGGCAAAACCATTGCATGATCCATGTCGATATCGTCTTCTGAGATCTTCGTCGAAGATATCATATTGCAGGCTCCCACCAATGCTACTTCTCCTATATAGATTGGAGGTGGAAGTGCGAAAGTTCCCATTAATGTGGGGTCTTTCAGTAGGCCTACTCCAATATCTTGAAGCGAATGGTTGCTCCCATGGATCATTGGAATGCTTCCCGTAACTTGAGAACCATTAGGGAGGAAGTTTTGTTGGTCGACGATCGTAATCCCTCCTTGAAAGGGGAATGCGATCTTTCTAAAATAGGTCGACACAACTGCTGCCATGGCATAGATCCACGGTCTTCCTAGTAGGATGTTGTAATCAAGATTCCCATCGATGACTTCAACATCTATTTCTACCGTTTTTCCCCCTAGTTCAACCTTCAAGTTATTTAGGATACCATACGGGGTATACGTCCTTCCATCAAATGCTTTTAATGTTGTCGATGATCACGACAAGGTCGGAGATCCTAAAGTTTTCCAGCAACTCATCGACATAATACATGTAGATGCCCCCTCATCAATAATTGTTTGGTGAACAGTTTTGTTGAGGGCTTTCACTTGGGTAAGGAAAGCTAGTTGAGCTGGTAACTGAGGATCGTATCCTTTATGATCAAAGGATACAAGATTGGAATCCTTAGGATCAACCCCACCAATGGCTGATAACAAAGCCTGCCTTTGGGATGGGCAATTTTGTAGTACTTCAAGAGTCGACATAGCGGATGGCGATTGGGCCAAATCTTCCACTATGTTATAATGCTGCGCTGCTCTGGCGTGAGGATTAAATGTCGACTTGTGCACTACTCTCTTTGGCGGTTTTATTGTTAATTCAGGAATGATGGGTGGTACAACTTCTGTCGAAGTTGTTGTCGAAGTGCTTGGTTGATCTTTTTCCTTGCCATTCGATAGCTGTGGATTCCCGTAATCTTTGTTCCTTGTCGAAATCAAAGCATCATTTTGTTGCTTGGAAATCGACAACATAAGCACTTGCGACGGGGAAGCATTTCCACTATCAACCAGATTTTGACCTGGATTTGGAAACGGATCAGTTAACACAGCTGAGGTTTGCGAATTCTTGAAGAATATTTTAAGCTCAGCTTTGTATGGACATTATTTCGTCCAATGATCCTCATCACATATCTGACACCCTGTGGTAGGGGGTTTCCTATTTCCAGGAGGGTTTGAAGAAGTTTTTTCAGGGGATGACTCACCCTGTTTCTTCTTCTTCCCTTTGTTTTGCTTCTTCTTGCTTCCTGGTTGTTTGGTTTCTTTGCCTTTATCTGTCGATACGGCATTTACTTCCGAAGCAAGAATTTCTTCTTTTGCATTTTGATCTGAAGTCTTACGGGCCTTCTTGGAGTTGGCCTTTGTCGACTTCGCGTTTGTCGTGCCTATCACGCCATCGCCGGCATGAGAGTCATTGTTTGATTTAGGAGGAGGAGGAATTGAAAATTCCGGTCTAGGGGCGTCAGGTATTTTGTCATAGAGCGTGCCAGACTGAGTGTAGACTAAGTCTAGATATTGTGCACGAGCAATAACTTGCTCTTCCGTTATGACCCCCCCCTTGGCCACATCTTCCGTTATAGCAGGAAGTAACGACTTGATAAACCATTTAGCTAATAGCTGATCGGGAACGTACATTTTTACCATCCTACGACGACGTCGCCACTCATGTATATGATCAGATATGTGAGTGGCCGTTGTTTGTTTGAAGTTGGTTAAGATTTCCGTTCCCATTTCGTACCTTATCGGTAATTGAAAATGGGTTAAGAAAGTCGTGGCTAGGGAGCTGAAATTGTCAAACGAAGCTCTAGGTAATTCAATATACCATTTTGCCGCTGGACCCGTTAACGTCCTCTGAAAAAGGCGAAGCCTTATCGAATCATCGTTTGGGGTGTTTGATGAACACCACAGATGAAAAGTCATCACGTGATTCGATGGGTCTTCACCTGGATTTCCATTAAATTTAGGAATGTCCGAAGGAAGTTTGTGAGGAATCGTTGGCCACCAAGGGGCATAAGCAATTGGATCGTTTGTTAACCAGTGTAAATCGGGTAACTCTAAAGTTGCCACGAATGGTAACTGTTGATTCAAGTTAGGTGAAGCATACCCAGGATACGATGGGATCGCCTGAGAAGTTGGCCTTTGCATACCAGCATAATGTAATTGATGTTGGTACGACTGATACGGTTGGTGGACATGACCACCGTAAAGTGGTTGATTTTGACCGTTTTGGATGTACGGTTGTCCACTGTTCGCAAAGATCTGCTGCTCAGAACCTTGGTATACTTGTTGGAATTGTGGTTGTTGATATTGCACCAGCCACGGTTGCGAAGCCATGTTCTGTTGCACTATACTAACCGTTGGACCAAGGTGTGGGGTAATTGTACCCGTCTGGACCTGTGTCGCCTCACCAGTAGGCGATTGTGGTTGATTCACAGGGTCAAGGGGCTGTTGCATTACAACTTGAGAAATCTGAGGTTGACATACAACAGGCAACGTTTGAACCTGCGACACTGTCACAATAGTCGTTGTGGTCGGGATGTTCGACATAGGTACACATTGTTGCATAGAATACACAACCCTTGGTTGTTGAGGTAGCATAGGTACCCAACCACTTGATGTAATTCCAGTATAACCTGAATACTGTTGTAAACTCCCGTATGGATATCCTCCCGGAGGAGGTAATGAAAGGGCATACTGCCCCCCATACAGTGGCAATCCGGAACTCAAGGGGATTGTTTGTCCTCGGGGACTGGGTTGCTCAAATTGACCTCCAAATGGATCAATCTGGCGAGTTTCAACATAAGAGTTGCCGGATATTATTCCAGAGGAACAAACTGGAATGGACCATACTGTCGAAATAGTCCCTGGGTGGACTCCTTCTAGCGGTTGTGAGCTAGTCGCGACAGATGGTATGCCGGCAAACATTGTTGGAGTGACGGCAGGGAGTTCTGCTGTCGCTGTGTCATTCAACACAGTCCTAGATGTTGACGGTTGCTCAGACATTTTGAGTCTATCCAAGAGATTACCTAGCGATTCTACAGGAACTTCCACTTGTGGTAGACTAACTTCTGATGAAGGAAATAGAGTGACCCCGACTCCAAAATGTGTTGGAGTACTTACTTGCGGATCTTCTACAATTTCCTCTATCGCAATCAAACCAGGTGGAAGGGGAAGACCGTCAGGTCCGTAAAATATTTCTGGTGCCGAAGAAGGGGTTGAATCAACAGCGACAGATGTTTGAAGAACAATACTCTCTGGACCGGTTACAGATGGAACTGGTTCAGTAACACAAGTGTTTGTTCTCAGACTAGGATCAGTATCACTGTCCCTCTGTGACCGTTGAACTTCTTCTGTAGAGGCAGGGTTTCCAGAAATGTTTGGAGTAACCGGAATCTCATATGTTGTTGGAACAATTGTTCTAACTTTGATAGGAGATTTCGAACCGGTTAAACGAGTTCGCTTTGTCCGTACTGTTTTCGATTCCGGAGACAAAGATGGTTGACTCATAAGCCTCCGCGAACGACGGGGTTTCAATTGACTTTCTTCCACGATTGCGGATTACTCGATCAATCAAAATACAAAAGGGGAAAATGTGTTTCCGAATTAAATGAATTTTTTAGACGCTTTAGACACAACTTGCTTTTTCACTTTTAAAGAGTCGAGAAAAAGCTAAAGATGACTCTAGTCTCCTTCGATGTTTTAACGAGCCCGAAGTGACAAATGCTCGGATGGACTTTTTCTGTTATAGAGTCTGAAAATGGCCAAAAGGAACTGCTATGGAGTTCTAGGTAGAGGGTGTGCCAAACTTTTCGCAAAACCGCAGAATACTTTTTAAGGTACGGGTGGTCGATCTTCCTGAATGCTGTGTTCAGTGCATTGCGATCAGTAGGGCGGCCGACACGGCTTCCTAAGGATAAAGGTTTTATGCCTATAGGGGTCTCCCAATATATACGCGACGGTACATGGGAGCACAATCCGTACTGGCACTATCGTCCCTCAGGAGGAATCACCCACCATCAACGAGATCGACAGTCACCAGGTTTTACGACGCTGGAACACGTCTCTAGCCTAGACCTCTATGTTGTGCGTTATGTTACAAAGCGTTGTTAAGTTCATTCAATTTATTTTAGGTTGATCTTTTTAGAAGTTTTCCTTTTGAGGTTCACCACGAGATGTATGATACAATTCCTAAGTGCAGTCTAAAGATGATAAGCAAGCTTTATATCTTTTCAACTTATGAAAATCCTAGCTACAAAGGGAAAAGAAAAACACCATCTTTTCTCAAAGAGCAATCAGCACACTCTAATGCACTTTTCCTAAATCAAACATGCAAACTATCAAGATGCAAATGCACAATGCAGGTGTTTGTTTTCTGCTTTCTTAGTATTGATGCCTACAAAGAAAGCTTTTTGTACAACTTTGAATTTGCTTTTAAATGACAAATACAAACAAGTTTACTTTTCTAAAATCAGAAAGGGTAGAAGAGATTACAACACTTAACAATTTCCGAAATGAATACTTGTTTCGACACTTAAAAGAGACAAACTCAAACCAAAAGAAAAAGTAAATGTATAATCAACTGTAAACAGCCAATGAACTCTCTCCTAAGATCACAATCAACAGATCTGAATCAAGGGCTAGAGGATGACTATTTCACTCTTGCAAAGGAAAACTGTAAATGACGCCACAAACACATAAAAACACTCACAGCCTTTTTGTACAAAAGGAGGTGGAATTTAAGCAGAGAAAAGGAGTTATCAGACAGGTACCTATGCTGGTTACAGGCTGCAAAAATCAGAGATCAAAACAAGGCAAAACAGAGCAGAGAACCCCAGCTGCACAAGGCCTAACTGGATCAGCGCAACCTCAACATAGGGGTTTTGACATTTAGCGCAGGTAGCCTTCACGGGACCTGCGTTGAAATGCAGAACCTCTTCACAGGGTCTGCGCTGAAGGAGAAACTCTCGTTTCTCACTGGGTTCTGGGTCACAGTTTGCTATTTAATCTATAGTTTCAGGCCAAATCAAAGCAACAAGCAAGGTACAACCAAAGGGATGCTTTGAGGAAGGGCTAAGATCTATCACAAAGGATCATCAGATCATTTGTGAGTCCATTGTTCAGATCATAGACAAATCCAGTGATTGGATCAAAGCAGTAGCTGTCTACTTTGCATCTGAGAATAGCAGATGCAGTTCGATTGTTGCTATTGAGTCTATGAAACAAACAATGATAGAGACACAAATAAAATGATTAAACAGATCTCCCCAGCGGAGTCGCCAATTTGTTGTGGGGAAAAATGCCTATGCAGGACGACCCTATCCACCTAAGGTGTGACAGTGCCTTAGCAACAAATAGAGACAGTTATTCTAGTATTCTTCCTTTATGAATTAAGAATGAATAGAGATAGATGGACTAACCGGTGTCTTCCGTTTGTCCCTCGATCCAGTTCTCTCTTCTCTTTGGGAGTTCCCAGCTACTTGCCTTCTCGCTCGCCCAGCTTCGAGAGGTTTCTGCAAGATCACAAGAAGAGAACACTACACAAAGACATAGATTCATATTCATAACTAGTTCAGGATTAGAAATAAACTAAACATACTAATGCAACAATACATCAAAGATACACCAGTATATAGGAGAAACCAAGATAGCTTTATTGATGAATAACAAGTTTCAGGAAGAGATACAACCCAAAGGGCTCCAATCCAGCATCTCCTTCCCAGCAAATGAAATTCCTATCTTCACCTTCCCTCAAAGCATTAAGCACCCAATAATTCCAGTCTCAAACCAACAGCAATTCTTTGCAATAACAAAATTTCAGCCTCCAGATCTCATGGAGTAGAGATCCATATATAGATGTTTGGAGAGAGGATGAGTCAGCTTGAGATCTGACTAGTGTCCTCTCCCTCTGTCAGTTCTTGATTCCACTTGGAGGTTCTTTCTTCCACTTGGAGATTAAGAGCCTCTTACTCATCATAGTCGAATTCACTGAGGCAAGTGTCATTGAGGAAGATTCTGGAAGCTTCCTGGGTCTTGACACCTCTTGGAATGAACTTGCCATTTGTCAACTCTCGCTCAGCCCACCCTGGTAGTGCTTCTACCTGCATTGCAGTGCAGGTAGCCAGTGTTGACTTTGACATTCAGCGCAGACAGCTAGTGGAGCCACTGAATTGATCCTGAATTGACTTGTTTTTGAGCAGTTTCTGGTGGAGAACTTCTGTGAATTGCTGTGGTTTGTTAGCCTTGTTCCTCTAGGGGTAGGAACAACATGTTTAGGGAGTTTGGATCCCTTAGATTATGGAAATTTCATGCTTATAGCTGTAAGGCACAAAAATGTCTATAACAAGCCCAGGCACTATTGGGAAGCTGCAAGGTTCGATATGAAATATACCCTTCTTTTAACAATAGTACTGCTGGGAATAGTGCTAGTCCACTTTCATTCTCTAACTCCTCCTGGCCAAACCCTTCTGCCCATATGACTCAGGTGACTCAGGCGAATGGAGCTTCACACACCACGTCAAGTAATCCCTCATGGCCACATCTAATTTTATGATTTCCTTGCTTTTGGGGATTATAGAAATTGATTGTAACTTCAATGTCTGTAAATAACAGTACAATGCATTACATGATTTGCTCTACAGAAAATTCTCTGGGGATTGTGGCAGGCATCTTAGTAACGTTAATGGTCTGTTTGTTTGCCCTGAGGAACAGACTGAAATCTTTCTTTTCACGGAACCCAGTAACATGTCAGCAGAATGAAGGTAGAATCAGCGAAATTTATCTCAAATTTTAAGAATAATTGACCTTATTCTTGTTTATCTTATTCTGAACTTATCTTGATGGCAGATTTTAAGAATAATTTTCAAAATATTCTAAATCTACCATCTAGAAATAAAATTGAATCTATAACCAGGCATCTCTTTAACACAACCCATTCATATTTATGTTATCTAATGAAATTAGATTCTTATTTGCCTCTTCTTTTTCTATGTAGAAAAACATGTTAATGATCCAGAATCGACACTAATCGAACATGAGCAAATTATTTTCACCTTAGAAGCACTCACAGAAGCAACGGATAATTTTCATGAAAACATGAAGCTTGGAGAGGGAGGCTTTGGCCCTGTATACAAGGTATTTACCTACCCACTATTGTTTGCAAGTTTAACGCTATCACTTTACATCATCTTCCAGATAGAGGAACAGGAACAGGGATTTTTCCATGGTTTGTTGATGGACTGATTCTTCCAGGGAATAACGAGAGACGGAAAAGAAATAGCAGTGAAGAAGTTGTCTGTAAGGTCTGGACAGGGCAAACGAGAGTTTATGAATGAAGTGAAGCTTGTTACCCATGTTCAACACCGAAATCTGGTAAAGTTGCTCGGATGTTGTGCCGAGCATCCCGAAAGGTTGCATGTTTATGAGTATTTGCGAAACAAGAGTCTTGACACCTTCCCATTTGGTATGTCATTTTGAATTTTGTTTCCTGTATGAGGGAAAGATGATCATTTTTTCATAAATTAATGAGATTGATTATGTAAAAGGTTTTGAAAATTACTATTCTTTGAATACAAATACAGATCCAGAGAAGAAGAGACATCTTGATTGGCAAAAACACTATAACATCATAATGGGAATAGCTCGTGGTCTTCCTTATCTTCATGAGGATTCACAGTTGCGAATAATTCATAGAGACATTAAAGCAAACAACATTTTGCTTGATGAAAGGCTGAATCCTAAAAAAAATCTGTATACAAATTTTGAGTTGTGTTATTTCAATTGTTTTTTTTGGATTTTACAAGGGTTTGGTATTTTGGAAAATTTTAGAAATGTGTAATTTTAATAAAAAATTTGAGTATTTGTGATTTTTTGTGATTTCAATAAATTTTTATGAGATTTTTTTTTTAATCTCAAAAAACAACTCTTTAAATTAGTTAGATAATAAAATTATAATAAATTTACCAGTTAGATAATAAATTTAAATTTGGTAAATTTGGTCTGAGTAATTAACATTTGGATAGTAAAATTATAATATATTTAAATTTGGTAAATTAGGTTTGAGTAATTAAATATCATACAAAGGTTTTAGCAATGATTTAGTCCCAAAACAATTGTTAACATTAATAAACCTACATTAAACATCATCTAAATCCTACCCTTATATGGTTAGAAATCCGTAAATATCCACTGGTCAAAGTTGAACCTTGGTTTGTCGACCTCACCAGATGCGACTAAGTTTTAAATTAAATCACTTCTGTCGGAAAAGGTCTTCATGTTTTACAAGCTGTATTTCAGGAAAATTCTACCTTAGTTCTGGAACCTCTAAAGAAAAACATAAAATAAGGCTGCGTGTTTTACAAGCTGTACTTCATGAAAATTCTACCTTGGCTCTGGAACCTAAAAAGAAAAACTAAAAAAAATCTCTCGCGAGTTACGCTCTCAAATATTTCACCTCGAAATTCTGAAATAAATACTTCGATCTGTACATTTCTTGCAATATCATATGTACTAAGATTCTATAAAACATTTGCAAGGGAGGGTTTGATCTGGTATTATTGACTCTGCATCAACTGTGGTATAAGCTTTAATATAAACGATAATTCCCGCGGAGAAAAGCTCGGAGGAGAATTCTGTGGCTCTCTTTGTTGGCTTTCACAAGAAATTATCGATGCAATTTCCGAGTCAACGACCTGTGAGTCGGTCGATTGGCTCATCTTGCCGTTACTGCCGGTAAATCCTTCAATGGCGGCAGAAATTTCTCGCACAAAATCGACAATTACTCCATCGACGCCGATTAAATTCTGTATGTAAACGGTCTCTGGAACATTGCTGCAGAAAAAGAAATGAATACATAAATGCCTATGCATTGACATCTCTTAATAAGCAAGAGAAATAAATAAAGGTATCCCCTGTCTTAAGTTTTTGTATATGAAGAAAGTACAAATGGTCCCCAATGAAATTTAAGTAAATTAATACGAAAAGAAATGGGATGCCTGTCGGGGAGAATATATGCGTACTTCAGCTGACCGTATGTGAGGAGGCAAAGATCGGACTTCTTAACCTTCGAAATGGCTCCAGGATCTTGAAAAATGGCTCTAACTTCTGTAACAATTCCCTGGAGTCCACCTGCCATGTTTACCAGGTCAATATTTCCTACCAGATCGATAGAGGACCTATGCAGATTAGAGCATTACGAGCTTTGTCCGATTTAAGCTCCGAAATGGTTAATATACCTGTAATGCATACTTAACGGCTTCTTCCAAAGAATTTCTTCGAAAATCCTGGTATGTGTGTACTCCTCCATCTGTTAAGAACAAAACCTGCAAAATAAAGTCACAGGAAGCATATCTTAGAGTTCCTGAAAAGCGGGAGACGTCGCATACACAAGAGAAATAAATAAAGGTATCCCCTGTCTTAAGTTTTTGTATATGAAGAAAGTACAAATGGTCCCCAATGAAATTTAAGTAAATTAATACGAAAAGAAATGGGATGCCTGTCGGGGAGAATATATGCGTACTTCAGCTGACCGTATGTGTGGAGGCAAAGATCGGACTTCTTAACCTTCGAAATGGCTCCAGGATCTTGAAAAATGGCTCTAACTTCTGTAACAATTCCCTGGAGTCCACCTGCCATGTTTACCAGGTCAATATTTCCTACCAGATCGATAGAGGACCTATGCAGATTAGAGCATTACGAGCTTTGTCCGATTTAAGCTCCGAAACGGTTAATATACCTGTAATGCATACTTTAACGGCTTCTTCCAAAGAATTTCTTCGAAAATCCTGGTATGTGTGTACTCCTCCATCTGTTAAGAACAAAACCTGCAAAATAAAGTCACAGGAAGCATATCTTAGAGTTCCTGAAAAGCGGGAGACGTCGCATACACATTTCTTCTTGGTAAATTTATTTTTGAAAGACTTACTGGATATGTATCTTGCATCTTGCGGACGATCTGTGCTGCATCCGGATGGAAACTAGAAAAAAATATTTGCCTTCCTTTTGCGTTTTGGTAAACATCCTGCGAAATTTAAGGTTTTTACTGTCAACTCTTTGTCCTCGGTTACTATGTTCGAGCAAATTGTGGAAGGACTCATTTCTCACCTCAAGAATGACCTGCAGTATATGCCGTAGCTGGTCTTCCGTATATTGAATTTCATCGTCAAACTTTAACTCGATGTTAAATCCAATGACAAGCCTCCTTCAGAGTGCACAGACTGTCCTCCACCGACACCTTCCAGTTTAAAAACTCTCCATCCCGTGTCTTTCTTAGCAGAGGCTTTCCAACCTAACAGGAACCATAACCAAGTTGTGTTAATCTTTGCCTCAATTTACAATTTACAATTTTCTTTCTCTCGTCCACACGGTCGCGAGTTCGAATCTCACAAACTATGTTAATTTAGCTACAATAGGATTTAGTTAATTAGATTCAACGCACGACTTTTCCACGGTGATTTGCAGTTACCTTATAGCCATATTTTTGAAAGCCGTAAGAGAGGAATTCCTCCAACGTCACTTCTCTGATTCGCTTTTCTACAATGATTTCCTGTAAAATGAAATGAAAACTCCTGAGTTTTCCCCATCAATGAGGAGACTAAGGAATTCAAAACAGAAACCGAAGCGTAAATCCTTACGTCTTCTTTCGTTACAATAAAATCGTCATGAAAGATGACCGCACGGTCGTCTCTGGTCACCTGCCAAATCAAAAGATTACAATTACTGACAGAGAATACAAAATCCCTCACAAAAATCTTTAATTATTAACTCGGATCTTTTAAGAATAAAGTCGCGGCTCCCGCCTTTACCTGCACGTCGAACTCTACAAACCGAACTCCACTTTTCCCGGCCTCATTGAATGAGGTTATCGTGTTTTCCATTATCGCCTGCGACCGTTTATCGGCAGTTAAAATTTTATTCATCCCGCTGCCACGATGACCGATTGCTATAAAATTAACAGAAGGTTTCCATACCCTTCGACGCTTATCAGTACCTGCAAAGCCGTCGTAAACTAATCAAATTTTCAAGCCCTGCCCACGGCAATGAACCTTGAGACGGATCTGTAAAAATCCATGAAAATTAAGACTTACCATCCCACAAACGATCGATTAATGTCTGAGTATGCTGCTGTGTGTAATTTATTCCACCAGGCTCTGTTAAGCCATCGAAACTGGGGACATCTGAAACTTGCACTGCAATATCCGCACAAACACCATAAAGCAGAGGACAATAACAAAATTAAACAGGGAAAAATAACATTTTCAAATTTAGACCTAAAACTTACAGGAAAAATTAAAATAACAAAAATAAATCCTTACATGCTCTGACTGCCATGTCTGGTTTAGGGCAAGAATCAAGATCCTCTCAAAAAAATAAAAGTTCTTTAAAGCAAAATCACTAAATTTTTTTCTCTGTTGTATCGCATCACTGCATGGACAATAATTTAGCTCGAACAATACCATGCTCTCAAATGATTTCAATTTTTCTGAAGTGTTTCATTTACAAATCTTTCAAACTTGGCACCGAGAAATGGCATCGTGTACTTACCAGCTGGTAAATGGCTTTGGGAAAAAGCTTGTGGTGGCGGCCATGGATCTTCGTGAGAGGCAAGCTGTTAGTGAAGTGGAAGTGGGCCAAAACTTTGCGGTCTGGCAGGGGTTTCAGCAGCAATTCCTCGGTGAATTCTTCCTCTGTGTGTATGCACCGGACTGAAGTGCACTGAAAGATGGCTGCTATTGTCTTGAAACCCCCATCGCTGCTAACTTTAAACTGCATTCTCTGTAATTTGTAACGTTTTGTTCACCGATTACAAGAATCTGTAACGTTTTTTTTTATCCTAATTATTTATCGAACGGTATGCAATTATCGATCGAACGGTCTGTAACTTTTCAATCGTCTAACATAGGATCGAATGGTTCAGAGAAGTACACGGTGGCAATTAAGGAAGTTGATCTCAGAGGGAACGCCTTACGGCGTAATTACAAGATCGCAGATCGTTAATCTATTTTTCTCCTAGTAAATTTTATTCTATTAAATAGTATTTTTTAAGAGTGTATTTATGATTTTTTAAAAGCATTATATATTTTTAATTTTTATAGTCATTTAAATTAGGAATTGTATTAGATGTGGTAAAGGAAACATCTTAGTGGGATAACATGTGAAGAAGGGCATAGATAAAGACACATGTGATATGTTAGGTTTTCAGTGAAAGGTAAATCTTAGTGTTGTTGCAACATGTCTTTCTCAAAACCCATAACCTCTCTTGTTCAATTAATAAGAATTTATAAAATTCCATTCCACTCTAATTTGTGAGATGGTTTTGTGCTAGTAGCTAGAGATCACTGCAATCCTAAATATGGTCTTTGTTATTTGCATTAATGAGTCTTATGACTTGTCACTTCAGGCTTGTAGATCCATCCTTCCATGCCCAAAGTCCTTCATAATGTTATTATAGTTTGGTGCTTCTATTCATTTTTCATGAATCAAAATTTCCTTTTTTAGATTTTATTATGATTTTTATTTTGCGTTGGAAAAGCTTAGGGATTCAATTGTTTCATTCCCACCTTGGATTGGGATGTGGACACCACTCACTTCCAAACTCTTAATGTCATAGTCCATCCCATTTTTTCATACGATTTGTGTCCATTGAACTGTGATTTTGTATATTAATCCCATGTAGCCTTCAATGCAATTTGGCTAAGTTGAGTTATTCTAGATCTGATCTCTTAGGTGTACTACGAGACACATATCTCGTAGAAGCACTATCTCACATCATTGCAAATTTAGTCCTCGTAGAGCCAATGACTAATTCCATTGATTACAGCTTTTTGGAACAATGTTTGGGATTGCTTGAATATTAGTCTGATCACACACACAAGGATTGCCTATCTGATATGTCTTACGATTTTGTAATCCCTCCGGAGTATGGATGAATGCAATAAAATCTTGTTCATGCAAATATGGCCTTGTGTAACTTATACACTTTTCTTTCTATTATAAGTACTCAACTAGTTCATGAAAGGTTGCTTGGTCAACCGTGCACCATCACAAAATTTTCAAGATATGAAATGTTTTCTATTATTTAAGGGATACTTGATGGGAGATCAATCTCTTAGCATTATAGATTAGTCTCTTAAGAATTAGGGTATGTTTTGTTGAAATAGTAAATTGTTATTTTTAATATGCTATCACTATAACAATATCAAACAACATTTTGCAAACCCCTTGAAAACACGAGCATTCTCTCAAATATAAAAATACTTGTGGTTGCGTACACCTACATTTTCAATTTTCAACAAAATCCAAACACGACAACCAATTACAAAAAAAAAGTCATTGGAACAAAATAAAAGAACTCGGAAACTGATAGATAAACAAATATGTTACAACTTTTTAGTTTCATATTTGAAAGGATAAATGAGAGCATTTGCAAGCCCGTTAAAAAACAAGGGCGCTCTCTTGAATATAGAAATATTTGTGTTTTTTTACACCTATATTTTCAATTCTCAACAAAATCCAAACAAGACAATTAATTATGAAAATAAATCATTAGAACAAAATAAAATAACTAGAAATCCTACTAAATAAATAAATATGTTACTTCTTTGTAGTTGCATACTTAAAATTATAAATGAGCATCTTTGCAAGCCTCTTGAAAACTAGGGAACTCTCTCAAATATAAAAATATTTATAGTTTCGTACATCTAAATTTCTAAATTTTGATTTTCAACAAAAGCGAAACATGATAACTAATTACAATAAAAATTCATTGGAATAAAATTAAAGAACTCAGAACCTTGCTAAATAAATAAATATGTTACATCTTTGTAGCTACATATTTAAAAGGATAAATGAGCATTTGAAAATGTTCAGGGAATTTCCCACACTTCCAAAGATAACAACAATTCAAATTGCCTCTACGGAAAATATTATTAACTTTTCGTATGTTTGGGGCCAATGATCTTCACATTCAATCCTACTTAAAATGAGCCAAATTTTGATATACACCATGGCCTAAAATTATGATTTAAAACCCTATGTATAAGTAGGATACCTCTTATAGAAGAATTGCACAATTTCTGCTAGCTACTCGGTTGGCTGTCCCAGAGGGATTGCACAATTTCTTGGAGCAGCAGGTGACTGCTGCCTATAATTGCACAATTTCTGGGCTGAGCAACTATCCTAGGATGAATTGTGCAATTTTTGAGAGGAAGACTGTCAGAAATAATTGCGCAATTCTAGAGCCTGGCCAGGTGTCCAACTGGGCTTGTGCAATTTATAGAGGGAAGGTTGGTTCCCCTCCAGAATTTCACAATTCCTAGAGGTAGCTGCTCAACCAGCAACTAAAACTATGTCCTGAAATCAACCTATGAAGTATGTGGAATAAATTTTCATACATAGGCTGACAAGACTCTATGAAATAGCTGAAGCTAATGTGCTTGATAGTGCAAGACATGCTACTAAGGATGGTCGGTAGGGAGGATCTAAAATGAAGCTAAGGTAAAATTTTGGAGGGTGGTTGTAGCCGCTACAACACTTGGCAACACACTCATAGAAATCCAACTCTCTGAATGGACCTTGTTCGTGGAAAGCAGGTCTAACACCTCTAAAAGTATTCTTCAATTCTCTCTTCATCTTGGTTTCCTGCTTCATTTTAAGATGTAACATATGCCAGGCTCTTGGTCAGTTGACACACATTCCAAGCCAATCCAACATAGTTGTTTCGATTGGGGATGAGGGGTATATTGGTGCACAAGTCATATGATCATCAGAGGTTTAGTTTCATCTCTGGTGTTGCTCTACTACTAGCAAGCCTGGACAATACCCTGGAGGAGTTACGCAGGAACATAAGCATTGCTTCGCTGCCAGTGAGCCTGATGAGTACCTTGGTGGAGTTACTTGCATCACCTCTCTCCACAAGCAGCCTTTCTCTTCTTTCACCTTGTTCATTTTCATTTTTCATTTTCATATTTTCATTTTTTTATAACTGTGCATAGCACTTATTCATTTCATAGTTGGAAGAGGGAGCCCTAATCCTAAGCTAACAGTGCATGGGTCGTCTCACGTGAAGTGATACTTCCAATGCAACCATTGGCGCATTGGTCAACCCATGTTGGTGAAGGCACGGTTCGCGAACATCGCAGTTGAGAAAAATAGCAAGAATGAAAGATACAATGATGAAGATGTACACACTCCGAGCTTAGAAGTGTCCACAGAACAAAAATGAGTGAAAGCGCATGACATGCACTCTATGGACTTGCCATGGTGTCGTGCTACACTACATGTAGATGTTAGTGTATGCATTATCTTGACTATGACATGAAAGCAAAAATGACAAAGGTAGACCACTTATGTTGTGCAAGTGTGCTTGTTGTGTAAGTTTCCTTCAATGCATGAATGATGGGATCGTGTAGTTCAAGTGGAGGAAGTGAAATTTGGGTGTCTGTTTGATCTTAAATTCAAAGCAGAGAGTGATGAGTAGCCTTCCATGTTTCAAAAATTTCTTGATTGGAAGTGAAACCAACCTCAAGACACCGAGGAACTGACATAACCATCAGCTCTGGCTGAAGTGCCTCGACAGTCTGTGAGGTTTCGACTTTGTTGACAAATAGATCATCGTAGGCTAGTGTCTTAGATAGATTAACAATGATTGAATCAATATCATGATCGGATGAAGAAGTAGAGAGATCATGACAGCCAAGATCATAAAATTCAGGATGTTTGTCAGAAACCTCATGATGTGAGGAATCGTGCAGAGGGGTAGATGACAAGTAAGGATATTCACCCTCTATGTTTTAAAAAATGATAGATGACATATTGGACAAATTTTTAGAGGAAGATGTGTACTCTCCACAATGTAATGATAGACTGACATCTGACGTGTCCTCTGAACGATCAAAGGTAGAAGCATCCAGAAATGAGTTTTCATAGGGGAAATCAGTAGTGGGAGAATCATAAGGGATGTCAGAGTAAAGTAGATGATGCACAGCTAGAAGGGAGTCATCCTTCACTATAGGTTCTTCTTTAGATCTACACACACTCATCATGAATGATGGTGCAGGTTGGCAGCATAGTACGAACTCCATCGACAACTTCATCCTCTTCCACACCACGTGAGGAGTCCGGAATGGAAGAACATGAGACAGTACAATCCAGAGCATCAACAAAACACAGGGATAGAGGTTGAGGGAACGAATCCATGTGACAACCAACAGGCTTTCAAGCCAAATCTACGCAGATATCAAGAGCAGGTGGGGTGGGAGGATGTGACAGTTCAACAGATGTGTGTGCATAATTTCCCACATCACTCTGCCGTGGTGGAGCTATTTGATGAGGTGAAGGAAGACAGTCACTTGTGAGGGAAACTATGCCTGCCTGTGATTCCACATCTCCATCACCAAAGTGTGTTGAATGGGATCTCAATGATTTCAAGAATTGCAGATTTTCGGATATGTAAAAAAGATACTTAAATATTCCATCGAGAAATTCCCAATCAATTTCATCTAAGGGAAATTAGTTTTCATGATTACAAAAGCGTGTGTGAAACTGTTCAACAGATTCATAAGGTGCTTTTAGTAATTTTAGAATTTCTTTATTGTGTGCTTTACAGTTAAAGTGATTGAAAGCATGGTCTATCTCTACAACTAGATGAGCAAGAGAATGAATAGATTTTTCAGGA
Source organism: Pinus tabuliformis (assembly GCA_031772625.1). NCBI lineage: Eukaryota > Viridiplantae > Streptophyta > Pinopsida > Pinales > Pinaceae > Pinus > Pinus tabuliformis. The sequence goes on from CM062817.1 coordinate 1,553,655,360, forward strand.
AGCGTGTTACACCATTGCAATGGGTGCCCTCGAAACGTGCAAATGAATAATGTGCAGGTCATGTATTCTTCAAAGATTCCATGCCTTTCACATGAGCTTACAACGCCGACCACATGCCTAACCAAGAATACATATCCTCCACCATCATATGTTTTATGTGACAAGTTATCCGAGATCTCTTCTAAGATTTCAAAGTCATTTCCATAATACATACACTCTAGAAGAGAAACTTTGTAGTTATTCATGATGGATATGGAGAGATTCAAAACAGATGTGAAGACTTAGCTTATCATATAGCCCTCCTTCTAGTGCCAAAACTTTGACGGTGCTAGACCTGCCAACATGTCAGGGGATCTCCTTGGTAAATAGTCCCTACTAGACTTCAGACCGTTTCATATGGGAGTCCCAGGAGTGGGTCGTACGATATTTCCTTGACCGTAGTTTCGCACAAAGTCAAGTAAGATGTCCCTATTGGTAGCAAGGGTGTGACATATGCAGTAAGTCAAGGAAGGTGCATGAGCAGTTCTAACACATGGAGGGTGAGGTGAGTGCGCCCCTTGGAAACCTGTGAAAGCACAGAGTTAAGAAGGGAACACACAAGCTAAGATGCATCACAAATTGGAAGGCAAGTGAGCTAGCAATCCAAAGTGATGGTTAAACCAACAACACATTCCAGTAAGATTTATACATACATATACAGAAAATAGCTACACATTCATGCGTAAGAAAACAAATACATATATCAGTTAGAGTGAACAAGATAGTTGAAATATAATACGACATATGCATGAAATGTGTTGGCTCTGTTATATTAAGAACTGTAAGTTCCAGTCATACGATACAACCACGACCAACCACTAGTTTCGATAATGGAACGTTATAGATTGACGCCTGCTCCTCCAAAGATATATACTAGCTCTACAGAGTGGAGAAAACAAGGCTCGTTACAATACTGTGCAAGCTTTCTCTAAGATACTCCTATTGGAAGCTTGGCTGATCAAAAGCCTATAAAATATATGAGGGACTATATATAGCAAAGGGTGGGGTGGCCCTTGACATTCCCTCTATGACTGTTCTCCTACCCTCATGACTCTTCAACTACTCTGTGACTGTTACATTCAACTATCGACACTTGAACTTCCACTTGACAAGATGTTACATACAATCTACAAATCTACCCATGTGAGACAAAATAGGATTGAGCAAGCCATGCAATACATCACTAACACTCAGACCATTGCGGTAAGACCAACTCTTCAACATCCTTGCGATGATCGAAGATGGTGAACTGATGCCAAGCTTGGTCATCCATGATGGTGTTTGTGTGTTCAATGGTGACATCTTGCTGAAAGTGAACTCTTACCTCTATTGCATCCTAGTACACTGATATGGCCACTCTGTCCAACTCGTTTGATAGCATGTGCATCATCATCTTAAGTATGGCTGGACTAGCAACATACTGATACATTGTGTCTGTGTTCATCTCCAAGTGTGTGCTGGTGACCATGCGCATCAACTTGTCAAAGTACATTATCAGCTCCATTCAAACTTGCTTCCTATCTTTGCCTCGATGAGCGTGCCAAATGGGTGGGATTGCATGCGTGCGCATAATGACATGCATGTTGTTGAATTCCCTTGCATGCGATCAACAATGCTACTCACCTTGTCTGCTCCGTGCCAGCTGTTGGGATGGATCTATAACTTGCATGGGCTTAGTTTCATCCATCTGTGCATGTTGTGCCCCTTGCTGTAGCTATTCCTCCTGCAACTCATTCTCTCATCTGTGTAGCACTTGTTCTTCCTTGAGTTTTCACTTCACCACATTCAACTCCTTCTCTGTTTCTCTTCCTGCCTTCGCACGATCTTTGTGTTGTGTCATCACCTCATAGCTTCAATCTCCAAAGCTTGTTTCATCACGAGTGGATTTTCTTTGAACTCACAGCTTTGCTTTGTCTCTGTGTTGTCAATAACCTTCCTCTTACATTCGTTGCATGTAGGTGTGCTGCCTTCCACTGCTACTGATGGTGCTTCTCATTATGATTTCATTTCTATTCATCCAATATCCTTGTCCATGAACAACTTGATGCCTTCGTGGATAGGCAAGTTCATAGGCACTTGATCAACTGCATCCCCAAGTGTGCTCTAAACGGTGTCTTTGACTATGCTCTCCTGGAAGCCATTGTACTTGTGCTGATTAGAGGCAGATGAACACCTATGATACCTTGAGACATAGAAACACTCATGACAATAAATCTATCAGTCAAAAAACCAAAACAAACTAGACGACTGACATGCAACATACTTGTGTGACTATTTGTGAAGATTGTGCAATTTTCACTGGGAGGTTGGGAGACTGATTGCCAAAACTATGTGAGGCACAGTTTGAGCTATCGAGAGGCTAACTGACTACTATAACTATGCAATAAACAATCTAGCATCGCTTGCTGAGGACTAAAACTGCACAATCCGCAATTTCACTCAATAGTGACATGCAACCAGCAAACTGCATTGCACAGTTTCTGGGGCCAGAAGGATACTACCTCCAAGAATTGTACAATGCAAGTCTATAGGTCAGTGCTGGGCTAGACTTGAACAATTTTTAGAGGGTAGGCAAAGCCTGCGCTTCTGAAATTGCGCACTTCTAGTCGGGCAAGGCACAGTCCGGGCCAAGGCAACCCAGACCAGGTGACGAGTGACTGAAAAAATGAGATGTATGAATGCATGATGAGATGAGTGCAAACAAGAGTGAATGATTATGCATGAAAATAGTAAGTGAAGGATTCAAAAAATGGGACAGCATGCATGTCAGTGAAGCAAGTCACCACAACGATGAACATTGGTGCAAAAATAGTGTCATGCATGCGACAATAGAGAGATGCAAACGAAAACTGAAATGATGCTTCTACAAGCTAACATGCATTGAAATGATAGCAAACTCTCATTGAAATCAAGAAGACAAGACTGACACAAAGCAAAATACAAAAAGCGACAGAAACACAGCTCAAAACATGCAAAGCAGACTTACGCCCAAACAGTTGAGCTGAATGTGCCGATGACTCCTAGATATAATGTGGGATGTTAGAGTAGCAAGGTTGATGTGAGGAATGAGATCTACAGTGACTGTTTCATAAGTTCTGATAAAATCGAGGATATGACGTGCATGCCACAAATCTAAGAAAAGCGACACCTGGCAGGATGATTCTGAATTGATCATTGCATGTAGCCTCCACCTGCTAAAAATAGATCCCATGATCAACCAGTCAAGAAGTCCTCTATGACTATTGTGTGAATTTTTAGTTGATTGAAATGCACTCTAAGGCTTGATGTCACACCCAACTAGGTTGTTCTTTAATTGATTATAACCTATAAAAATAGTTCAAAGTTCTCAAGGTTATCATGCACCTTCATCCAATCTCTAGCACATGCTAGTATCATTCTAGACAATTGCCAATGGAAGGGTCACTACAACACCTATACTACTATATGTTGCCTCCATGAGCACCCAAGCTTTCCAAGCGACTTCATTCCCAAGGGATGATCACCAAGCTATTTTGAACCAATCAAATTAGCCCCCTAACCTACGACTTCATTCTAAAACATAGTGACTAACATTGAATAATTTTTTGAAACTAACTTTTCTAAGCTTTGATACCACTTGTCATGGACCTTAAAGTTTTTCACAAAATTTTCCTTTTGTTATCTCCAATTATACAACACTTCCTTGCCTCATTAATAGTCAAGTATCTTGACTCACTTGTGGCTACAACAACCAAACTATGCTCTCCACTCAAAGTCTACCCATAACTTCACTTTAAGTTATAACAGTTATGGTTAACACAACCTAGTTCATCCAAAAATAGCCATGCACCGAATCACCATAAGGTCAAAATATCCCAAGGATACTTATCCAATATTATACCATATCCACCACAAAGAAACACAAGGAAGATGAGACCCATCCAAGTAAAAACAACCACAATATACAAGTATACGAAGCACTAAAAGTGAATGCCTCAACTATAGGAAAATGTTACAATGTACAATATATGAGCATAGTGATAGGCTACAATTATACTAGGCATATGTGCATACATGCACTATCAATAAAACCCTTGCAGAGCAAAAGGCCTACCTATTATAGATCATGTTTTCTTCTTCATCGCACTTGTCCAATGCAATTTCTTATACTATGCCCAACCCAAATCTTAGCATTGCCACAAAGATTCTTACACTCCTTGAATGACTTTTTATTCTTTCTTAAATGTCTTTACACATCGAGACATCTTCCTTTTTATATGACACATGTTATGCACTTGCAAACATCTTCATTCTAGGTTGTGGACCCAAGTGTCATTCCTCATTTTGCTTTAATTCAATGACTTATTTTCCAATTGTATACCAAGTCATTCAACTCAACCTCGGTCTACATATGTCATCCCAAATTTACATAGTCCATCTATTTAAATATACATAGCCCACCAATAGTTATTATTCCTAAACTTATGTGAAGCCAACTTCAAAATAATTTTCCCTTTAGTTCTCCACATCTAACTCGTATTCTGAAGGCCTCACTATTCATATAAAAAGAACATAACTTACTACCATCTAACTTTCCATAAAATAAGTAACATACCATTAAATGGTTAAATGTTTAATTAAAAAAAAATCTCTCTCTCTCTCTCTCTCTCTCTCTCTCTCTCTCTCTCTCTCTCTCTCTCTCTCTCTCTCTCTATATATATATATATATATATATATATATATATATATATATATATATATATATATATACGTATCGTAATATTAAAGATATTAAATAGTAACACATTTTGTTTAAATGTTTAATTAAAAAAATATCTGACTCTCTCTCTCTCTCTCTCTCTCTCTCTCTCTCTCTCTCTCTCTCTCTCTCTCTCTCTCTCTCTCTCTATATATATATATATATATATATATATATATATATATATATATACGTATCGTAATATTAAAGATATTAAATAGTAACACATTTTATTCTTTTCTGTCATTTTCTTCTTCATTTTAAAAATATTATAAATAATCAGTATTTTAAATTATGAGCTCATGTACCCATTTTGAGCAGCTCAACCACACAGAAATGCATAATCCCATTACGATCACGCATGAGATAAACCCAAAAGGGATGGGACTTAACTACACCCTACCACATGTACACAGACAACAGCTATAGGATATCTAGTCAAACACCTACATTGATGATCCAATGATTCTGAGCATTTCTGAGCATTTTTTAGTAGGTGTAGGTGAGTTCCATCCATGGAGAAGCTTGATATGAAAGAATATTGCTCCCATGTTCAGCTAACTGTAAATGTTTTGGGGTCTCTCATGGTGTCGCCTTCCCAACCTTCTCCCAGAACCACTCTCTATCTCTCCAATCTAGATGACCATCTTATCGTGAGGCGCAGATTTGATACATTGCTTGTGTATAGCAATGACTGTAATAATATTTATGGTACCACAAATCTTGTGAACGTTGTTAGGGATGCACTGTCACGAGTATTAGCGTACTATTATCCACTTGTAGGCCTTGTAAAGAGAACTGAAGACAGTCGAAAACTGTAGGTGGAGTGCACAGGAGGATTTGTGAGGTTGGTCTTGTAAAGGTTTGATCAGTTCAAGCCTTAACTCCTTATATCTTGACCTCGTTGGGGTCATGTAAAGAAAAACAGAGAAAGAGCAAATCACTCTGATACCATTCATACAAATTTAAATAGGAGCGCAACAAATTATAGATATAGCCATAAATACAAAGATGCAGTAGAAATAACACCTCATTTCATTAATATCAATTACTGAAGTATGCTTACAAACAAAATCGATGGAAGACTAGCTTGGGTGATGATAACTTATCTCTATGAGGCTCAAGGGGCTTTTTATTATTGAACAATAAGAGAAAACCCTAAACAACCTGTTAGGCCCCTATAATACTAGTGATTCCCCCATTACTATTGTCGTTGTATCCCTTATTGTTATTATTGTGCCCCTATTGTCCCCATATTGTTATTAGTATGTCCCATAGAAACCCAATATTTCTATTTTTGTGCCCTTATGTTATTACCGTTATGTCGGCTTGATTATATTGTGAACCCTTAGACTCCTATATATAGAAGGGAGGTTTAGTCATTTGTATCATCCAAGAATTGTTCATTTGTGTAATGTAAATGAGGTTACCCCCTCGAATAGGTGATCAACAACAAGTTCTCCAACTCTTAAAGGATAACCTCACGTTGATGTAGGATAGAATGAAACAACAGGCAGTCAAAATTGCAGCGAAAGAAGTTTTGATGTAGGTGACTGGGTATTCCTACAGATACAACCATAGAAACAAATGTCCCTCAAGCAAGTTAAGAAGGATAATAAATTATCACCAAAGTATTATGGTGCGTACAAGGTGTTGCAAAAGATTGGTACTAGGGCATACAAATTGGAGCTTTTTGCAGCTTCTCGAGTGCACCGAGTTTTCCATGTTTCATGTTTAAAGAAGGTTATAGGTGACAAACTCCCAGCTCAAAAAATATTTCCAGAACATGACGAGAAAGGAAAAATCATATTGGAACCAGAAGCAGTCATAGAAACAAGAACTCGACAGCCACAAAATTGATCAACTTCGGAGTATCTCATCAAGTGGAAGAACTTATCCACTGAAGATTCCACATGGGAGGATGATAGTTTTATAAAGAACCATCCAGAACTACTCAAGCATTGAGGACAACGCTTTTCGGAAGGAGAGGGGCATGTTAGGCCCCTATAATACTAGTCATTACCCCATTACTATTGTCATTGTATCCTTTATTGTTATTATTGTGCCCCTATTGTCCCCATATTGTTATTGGTATGCCCCATAGAAACCCACTATTGTTATTTTTGTACCCTTATGTTATTACTGTTATGTTGGCTTGATTATATTGTGACCCCTTAGTCTCCTATATATAGAAGGGAGGCTTAGTCATTTGTATCATCTAAGGATTGTTCATTTGTGTAATATAAAGGAGGTTGCCCCCTCGAAGAGGCTGAATTCTAAGGCATTGATCTATCTTTTCTATCTTTTTGTGAGTTGGTTTCATAACACAACGAAAACCCTAACCCAAGGAGATGTAACACCAAGAGTTTATGGGCCCTCTTGGGTTAAGTTGGGAAATCAACTTCCGGGGGTCGTAACTTGGTCATATTATCTTTGTTTGATGTGTATGATACCTCGTTGGAAAGAGCTCTTTGAGGACTACAACTAGCAATGTGATTGCCATAACAATCACAAATTCAATTTTTCCAAAATAATGTAATTTAGGGCCTAAAAATGGCTCTAGAAGTTGACGACCCGAATAACTCCCAAAAATAGTAAATTGTGCTACAATTAAGGAAATTGAAAAAATCAAGGAAACAATGGTGAGGGTTCAGGTGGAATAGGCGGGTGGCCACCAATATCCACTTGGATCAGACGACAACACTTCTTTTAGGGGGAGGATTATGTTAAGCCCCATGTTAACCAAAATTCCCCTTATTAAGCCCTAGATATTAAGTGATTATATTTCTATTATTATATTGTTATGTATGCTAAAGTCTACCATGGTCCCGTTTATTTTAATTGTACCCTTTGTTTCCTATATATACATTAAGGAGACCTAGTCTTAAGATCATCAAATATTTGCTTGTACATTATATTCATTGTAATAGGTAGTTTCCCCCTTGAAGAGGATTCTAATAATTGGTTTCTTATCATTTTTAAGGCACGAGGACCATAACATGTCCTCTATGACAATTATGTGAATTTTTAGTTGGTTGAAATGCACTCTAAGGCATGATGGCACACCCAACTAGGGTTTTTTTAATTGATTGTAACTTATAAAAATAGGTCAAAGTGCTCAAGTTTATCATGCACCTTCATCCAATCTTTAGCACATGCTAGTATCATTCTAGACAATTGTCGATGGAAGGATCACCCAACAACCATACTACTATATGTTGCCTCCATGAGCACCCAAGCTCTCGAAGCGACTTCATCCCAAGCGATGATCACCAAGCTATTTTGAACCAATCAAATCAGCCCCTAACATACTACTTCATTGTAAAACATAATGAATAACATTGAACAATTTTTTGAAACTAACTTTTTGAGCTTTGATACCACTTGCCATGGACCTTAAATTTTTTCACAAAATTTTCTTTTTGTTATCTCCAATTTTCCAACACTTCCTTGCCTCAACAATAGTCAATTATCCTGACTCGCTTGTGGCTACAACAACCAAACTATGCTCTCCACTTAAAGTCTACTCATAACTTCACTTTAAGTTATAACAATTATGGCTAACAGAACCTAGCTCATCCAAAAATAGCCATGCACCGACTCACCATAGTGTCAAAATATCCCAAGGATACCTATCCAATATTATACCATAGCCACCACAAAGCAGCACAAGGAACATGAGACCCATCCAAGAAAAAACAACCATAATATACAAGTATACCAAGCACCAAAAGTAAATTCCTTAACTATATTTATAGGAAAACTGTTATAATGTACAATAGATGAACATGGTGATAGACTACAATTATACTAGACATATGTGCATACATGCACTATCAATAAAATCTTTGTAGAGCAAAAGGCCTACATATTATAGGTCATGTTTTCTTCTTCATCTCACTTGTCCAATGAAATTTGTTATACTATGCCCAACCCAAATCTTAGCACCGCTACAGAGATTCTTACACTCCTTGAATGGCTTTTTATTATTTCTTAAATGTCTTAACACATTGAGGCATATTCCTTTTTATATGACACATGTTATGCACTTGCAAACCTCTTCATTCTAAATTGTGGACCCAAGTATCGTTTCTCATCTTGCTTCAATTCAATGACTTATTTTCCAATTGTATGCCATGTCATTCAACTCAACCTAAGTCTACTTAGGTAATCCCAAAATTACATAATCCATCTACTTAAATATACCTAACGCACAATTACAATAGTTATTATTCCTAAAATTATCTCAAACCGACTTCGAAATAATTTTCCCTTTAATTCTCCACATCCTACCCATGTTCCGAAAGCCTCACTACTTACATAAAAAAACATAGAACACTTTCATCTCTTCGTAAGTTATTAACTTTGAAACCTTCTCCACCTAGGTAATACACCTACTACCATTTATCTTTACACACAAGAAGTAGCTTACCATTAAATGGTTAATTAAAAAAAATTATCTGACTCTCTTTCTACATATATATCAATATTAAAGATATTATTCTCTTTTGTCTTTTTCTTCTTCACTTTAAAAATATTATAAATAATCAATATTTTAAATTACAGCTCATGTACCTATCTTGAGCAGCTCAACCGCACAGAAATGCACAGTACCGTCAGGGTCACCCATGAGATAAGCCCAAAAGTGGCGGGACTTAACTACACCCTACCATATGTACCCGGAGAGCAGCTATAGGATATCTAGTCAAACACCTACACCGATGATCCAGCGATTCCAATATATTTAACAGCAACATCATCTTTCGTCCCAGCACATCTGAGCATTTCTGAGAAGGTGTAGGCGAGTTCCATCCATGGAGAAACATGATATCAAGGAATGCTGCTCCCATGTTGAGCTGACTGTAAATGTTTTGGGGTCTGTCATGGTGCCGCCTTCCAGACCTTCTCCCAGAACCACACTCTATTTCTCCAACCTAGATGACCATCTTATCGTCAGGCGCAGATTCGATACATTGCTTGTGTATAACAATGACTGTGATAATAATTATGGTACCACAGATCCAAAACAGAAAACACACAAAACGCAACAATCAAGATTAGCTCAAGTTGGAGTTGAGCGAATCCATTAAAATTGAGGAATAATGGCAAAGTAAGAGGAAAAATTTCACCTGAAAAATGAGAGGGGGTACGTCCTCGACTTGTGCAGTGAGCGGAAACTGAAAGAGCAGTTGCTCAAATGAAGGTTTCAGCTCCTCCAACTCGCCCAGCAGTGAAAGAGTGTTATGCGTGGAGGCTTCACAAAGAGAGCGCCCTCTCCTGTGCACTCCACCTGCAGTTTTCGGCCATCTTCGGTTCTCTTTACCCGGCCTGCAAGTGGGTAATAGTACGCTAATGCAAGTGGGTAATAGTACGCTAATACTCGTGACAGTGCATCCCTAACAACTTTCACAGGATCTGTGGGACCATAAATATTATCACAGTCATTGTTATACACAAGCAATGTATCGAATCTGCGCCTGACGATAAGATGGTCATCTAGATTGGAGAGATAGAGTGTGGTTCTGGGAGAAGGTCGGGAAGGCGGCACCATGACAGATCCCAAAACGTTTACAGTCAGCTCAACTTGGGAGCAACATTCCTTGATATCATGTTTCTCCATGGATGGAACTCGCCTACACCTTCTCAGAAATGCTCAGATGTGCTGGGACGAAAGATGATGTTGCTGTTAAATATATTGGAATCGCTGGATCATCGGTGTAGGTGTTTGACTAGATATCCTATAGCTGCTGTCCGCGTACATGCAGTAGGGTGTAGTTAAGTCCCTTCACTTTTGGATTTATTCAAAATGGGTACATGAGCTCATAATTTAAAATACTGATTATTTATAATATTTTTAAAATGAATAAGAAAATGACAAAAGAGAATAAAATGCTTTACTATTTAATATCTTAAAGAGAATAAAATGTTTTACTATTTAATATCTTTAGTATTACGATACGAAAATGACAAAAGAGAATAAAATGCTTTACTATTTAATATCTTTAGTATTACGATACGAAAATGACAAAAGAGAATAAAATGCTTTACTATTTAATATCTTTAATATTACGATACGTATATAGTATTTATATATATAGAGTCGGATAAATTTTTTTATTTAAACATTTAATGGTATGTTACTTATTGTATGGAAAGATGGTAGTAAGTATATTACCTAGGTGGAGACGGTTGTTTGCTTTCCATGCCGGTCAATTTACGTTTTCAGTAAATTTATGACTGGTTTTTTTGTGTGTTACATATTAAAAAAAATTAGCACGAGTTCTTGTTGTCCGATGTTTGACATTCTACCTGTGAAGAAATCTTCCATCATGGCCACCAGAACACCAAATTTCTTCCTGTTTTACAGTGTGTGTCTCATGGCTATCAGAACACCAAATTTCTTATTTTTTGCAGTTTGTGTTTCATTCTCATCGTTTCTATCCTGAGCCCAGTGTTAAGTGGATATAGTTGCATCCGTCAATATAAACTCGCCTGTTACACTTACTCAAGAGCCAACAATGGTAATAAAACTATCCTTTCCATGGCGTAATTAATTTGTTTGGTGTTATTATTGCAGTTGGGGCATATGCATATGGATTATTTGCAGCGAAACTCTATGGTCGAAATTTGGGCGCTGCTATTCCAATCTTTACAGGGATGGCGTTGGGTGTAGCATATTGGGTGCTTTGGCATATTTGCAGTTTGAACGGCTTGAGATGTACACAAAAACCACTGCAAGAACATTCTGGTATATTAAGATTGTTTAAATCTTGAGTTGCTATGAACTTGTTATAGAGTTGGCGGTAATAATATTTTATAATCAATTATTTTTCAATTCAATAAAAATCCCATAATTGCATTCAAAAGATCTTTGTGGTGACGGCTCATATGGAATATTATGTCTTTTTTAAAATCTTTTATTTACAAAAATACAAAATCCCATAATTGCATTCAAATGATCTTTGTGGTGATGGCTCACATTGAATATTATGTCTTTTTTTAAATCTTCTATTTACAAAAATAAAAAAAGGAAGTCATATATCTTCTATTTACAAAAATACAAAAGTCTACCCAAAAAAAAGTCATATACTTCTCTAGATTGATTCACTTAATAGGATAGTCCATCGAAGTCTACCTAAAAAAAATTTATTTATTTACCTCTATAGACATTTACACATACATATACTTCCCTTAGGGTGAATTACTCTTGGTAACTATGTTAATAACAATGTTAATACCAATGTTTCACAAACATTATACTCACGGCATTATAACACTTAATCCTAACACTTTATAATTATTATCCACAGCAATCATTTATCGTGCGCACTATTGGTTAGGCGTATGCATGTATCGTTTACCATGGTATAATATAATGCTTGGTTGATTATTAATTTATGAAACCTTCCCGCAGTCTCGAGAAGTATCCAGGGGAAGCTTGGTTACACTTTCTATTATGGTTGAATGATTTGATGTGTTATTTAAGTCCTCGTCCTGCGGTTCTGCAATTGTCATTATTATATTCCAATCGTATACGAGGTTGCCCGTGCCAACACTCCGTCAGCCAGGTCTGGTTTTTCGAATTCACTGGAGAGCTCACTTCCGTTAACGTTTTCCGGTCACCAGCTTGGCGTTCTGGAACCTGGGCTTTCCTAGGATGTCCACCTGGCGTGCAACCAGCCAGCTGGCTTAAGCTGCAACCGGCCAGGACTACTCCGATTACCAACGCTAAAGGCGGAACTTTAATGTGCCTGGTACTTGGCACGGATGACCCATGTGACAGCATTCATCGGAGAAATCCCGCGCCCGTTTCTACGGTGGAGATGATGTTTCCCAGATCGACGGTTGTTATCTTACCAGGTAAGGGTAATAGGTCTTAAGGGTTTTCCCATGTCGCATTTGGCCATTGCAGATCATTTCCGCTTTGACTCCCGACCTTGGCAGGTCTTTGGCGATTGGAATTTCACCCAGCGCAGACCATTTGCATAACCAGCCGAGAAGGAGATAGGGATTCGCCTGTTGGCCATGGCCGCGGTAACATGCACTTCTTAATCCACAGTAATGCTTCTTCGTTTATGGTTTGGCTTTTTGTTTGTTTTACCATGATTCTAAATACTCATTTTTCCCTCTCCTTATAGGTGTGAGATACGGGTATCGTGACCCGCGCATGGTGGACACAACTCCATCTGTTCTCTTCCGTTTCCTGGTAAGAGAATGCCGACGACTTATGTACAGAAAATTTGTGGGTAACTCTAAAATTGGTTTCGGCCGACTTGATCAGGCTATGGTGTTTTCCTTTTCTTATTTTTTTTTGTTCTGAGTCACTCCTTGTATGTGACTGTAACAGAGTCCCCGCTCTGGTTTTTATCGTGGCAAACTTATGATTTGCCCAATGCTGGGATAACGGCATTGTCCATTCCGGACTGCGCTTGCTGCATTTATTTTATCATGTATCTGATACAGGGCCGAGGGTTTTGTCCTGAACATTTGTGTTTTCATTTGGGCGGTTACAGCTATTTGTAATTTCTTGACTGGTTAATGCGTTTATATGTACATGCATAACAAGGTGCTACAGTTTTATAATGGATTTTGGGCTTCTGTCGGTTAATACCGACCTTTTTCTTTGACATAAGAACACTGTTGTTCATTGGAGACTTCCATGGCATTTGCTGGTACTGTAGGACTTCTGTTAATTCCTATTTCTCGATTAGAAATATTATCTTCAATACTTACATGCTATGTTCATTTGTTTTAAAATGGCTTATTGTTTCATGTGGGCGAATATTTGTCGGTTTCTCTACCCTGTCCATACCGGCCACGGCCGCCCATTTCACCGTGGGGTTCCGCAGTTTAATTGGAACATTGGCACAGGGTAGGTAGTCAAGATTCGGGTGTGGGTACAAGTTACCCTCCTTATCTCGTTATTGCATGACATTTAATTTTTCTAACTTCTGTATTCAACAGAAGGGACCTACAGTCACTATTTTCAGAGAATTATTCTATTAACACATGGTCTGTTTATTTTTGTCGACCTGATTTTGTTTTCTTGGATTCGTAGGAACTGCTCTGTGGAATCATATATATATTTAGACTTCCATTTTATCATTTAATGTATTATCGTTTGATTGGAATCTCGTTCCTGTAATGATTGTATGCGGAATTCTTTCCTTTTATCATTTACGCGGTATACTCGAAAATCATTTCCAGAGAAAGGGTCCTTGAACCTACTCTTTTCTGGTTTTCGTTTCTTCCTGTTGCACTATTCTTTCTATATGGCAGTCATACAGGAATTTCATTCCTTTTAAAGATTAATGTTTTAACATAACTCAAGTCTTTATTCTACTTGCATCTACCAGAAGATATTTCCTTTGTACTGTTTACAGTTCTCTGTTCTGTCATAAACTTTTAATTCAATTGTCAGCATATACACAGACTACCAAGCTCTCTGTTGTACATACCTGTTCAGAGGCAAACCTCTTAGTGCGCTTGTCCAACCTCCCGACCTTAGGAGGGTCCTCCTCGACCTTCCACCCCCAAGCACCCTGCAAGATTCTTGCTATCTGCAACTCTTTGGCACTGCCAAAGTTACGCTATCTGGTCCTTACCAGACATAGCGGTTTATTCAGGGAGTTCTCTGCTCCCAACATGCGCTATCTGGTCCTTACCAGACGTAGCGTTCGCTGCCAAATTGCAACTTTGCAACTTTTCCAGAGCCTTGCTATCTGGTCCTTACCAGACGTAGCAACCTCTTTTCCTCTTTCTTTTACCATTAAGTATCCTTCCTCTATGAGGGCTCAACCGCCATCTGAAAGTAGTTAGGGTTTCTTCCCTTTCTGACAGATGTCATATTTTAGTTCTAATACCCCTCTGATGAGGAAGCTCTATAATCATTAGCAGTTGGTTTTATTTCCAAGCCACACTTGTTGGCAACCAAACAATTATCAATATAATTAATTGAAACAGTAACAACAATAATAATTATCCAGTTTTACCAAACATAACCATAACCAATAGTTAAATTTACTGTTTTTAATTTAAACACTAGCAATTAACTGGGGCGTTACATCTCCCCCTCCTGAAGCTCAACATCGTCCCGATGTTGTTCACCCATAAACAGTTCGGGGTAATTTACTTTCATGCTCTGTTCATCCTCCCAGGTGGCCTCTTCTGGCCCAAAGTGCTGCCACTGCACTTTAACCTGGGTGATGACTCGTTTCCGCAGCACGACCCTTCTCCGATCTAATATGCTCACCGGCTCGACTAGGAATTCTCCTTCCGGTTCCACCTGAAACACACAACAACCTGATCAGTGTTTTCCTGGCAAATACTTGTAGTTTAAGCTTCTCACAGTATCCACATACCTGTATGTCCTGCCAGCTAATTATGTGTTTAGGGTCGTAGACATATTTTTTTAAAACTGACACGTGGAAGACATTATGGACCCGGATGTGGCTAGGTAGGGCTAGCTGATAAGCTACCGGCCCCACTCGAGCTAAAATCTGAAAAGGCCCACAGAAACGGGGTGCCAATTTGGCACACCCATTCCATTGTAAAGCGCTTCTCCTCGCTCGAATTCTAACATATACATGTTCTCCCACTTGGTATTCCTTAAAGGTCCTTTTACGATCTGCAAAACTTTTCTGTCTGTCTTGAGCCACCTTTAAATTAACCCTCACTCTCTTAACCATTGCCTCCATCTCTTTTAACATTTTGGGACCCAGCATGAGTCTGTCTTCCGGTCCACTCCAACTGGATGGCGTGCGGCATTTCCTGCCGTAAAGTACCTCGAAGGGGCTCATCTATAAGGATGCATGATATCCATTATTATAAGCAAACTCCACTAGATGCAAATACTCTTCCCACCGAGTGGGTTGTTGCATCACATAAGATCTCAACATGTCCTCCAACACTTGATTCACCCGCTCAGCCTGTCCGTCAGTCTGCGGATGGTATGCGGTGCTAAAATTTAATTGAGTTCCCGGACCTTCAAACAGGGTCCTCCAAAATGCTGATGTAAATTTGACATCGTGATCGGATATTATAGTCTTTGGCAGCCCGTGGAGCTTAAATATGTTCTGCATAAAAACGTTTGCGATTTGGGCTGCACGATACGTAGATTGAACTGGTATGAAGTGGGTTGTCTTGCTGAGTTTGTCCACTACAACCATAATAGAGTCATTGCCCTTCTTGGACTTCGGTAACCCTGTAATAAAATCCATGGTAATAACTTCCCATTTCCATTCTGGTATGGGTAATGGTTGTAACAAACCCGCGGGGTGTTGATGTTCAGCTTTAATTAGCTGACATTCTATGCATCGTGCCAGATATTCCGTTACGTCCCTTTTCATGCCTGGCCAATGATATTCCTTCCGAAGCGAAGTGATTAACTTTTGATATCCCGGATGTCCCGCATAAGGACTTTTATGATTTTCGTCCAGAATTTTCCTCTTAATATCACCCTGGTCGGGTACACATATTCTTTTCTTGTAACGTAAAATGCCTGCCGCGTCCAACTCATAACCTTGTTGCATGATGTGGGTGTTTGAATTCTGCACAAGTTGTTTCTTTTGCTGGTAGATTTGATCTTCCTCAGCTGCCTCTATAATTTCTTTGCTAAGGGTAGACCGTCCTTCACTAAGACCAATTTCATAAAGACAATGCGCTTTTCGGCTTAACGCATCCACCACCTGGTTCTCTTTCCCTTTTAAGTGTTTGATTTCAAAATCAAAACTGCCCAAAAAGTCCACCCACCTAGCTTGTCTAGCATTTAAGGTTGGTTGACTTAAGTAGCTAGTTAAGCTGTGATGATCTGTCATCAATAAAAAATTTCTTCCCACCAAATAATGGCGCCACATTTTTAGCGCATGTACAACAGCAGTGAGTTCCAGATCATAGGCTGAATACTTCTGTTCATGTTCCTTCAATTTTCTGGATTCATACGCGATCACCCTCCCTTCTTGCATCAGCACCTCCCCTACACCTTCTTTGCTTGCATCTGTGCAGACTACGTAATCTTTTCCCAGGTCTGCAATGCTCAGCACAGGTGCAGTAGTGAGCAAGTGTTTGAGTTGCTTAAAGCTCTGCTGACACTCTGCTGTCCACTTAAAGATTTTCCCTTTCTTTTGCAAGGAGGTCATGGGGTATGCAACCCTGGAAAAATTTTCCACGAACTGCCTATAATATCCAACCAGACCCATGAAAAACCTGATATCAACCACGTCTTTTGGTGTTGGCCATTCCATTATGATTTTAATATTTTCAGGGTCTACAGCAATGCCTTCCTTGGTGATGATGTGCCCCAAATACTGGATCTACTTTTTATAAAAGTCGCATTTGCTAAATTTTCCATATAACTGATGTTCCCGTAGAGTCTGTAGCACAAGTCTAAGATGCTCTTCATGTTCTTTAATATTTCGAGAGTATATCAGTATATCATCAATAAAAATTAACACAAATTTATCCAAATACTGATGGAATACACTATTCATCAGGCACATAAACGTTGCAGGTGCGTTGGTCAACCCGAAAGGTAGTACCACGAACTCATAGTGTCCATAACGGGTTCGAAAATCAGTTTTGGCTATATCCTCTTCCTTAATTCTGATTTGATGATAACCAGATCTCAAATGGATCTTTGAAAATATCATTGCCCCTTTCACCTAATCGAACAGTTCATCGATACGGGGTAGCGGGTATTTGTTTTTCACTGTCAATTTATTCAGCTGGTGATAATCTATGCACATACGGAGTGTTCCATCCTTCTTCCTAACAAACAGTACTGGGGCTCCCCAGGGAGATACACTGGGACGGATGTATTTCTTGTCCAACAGCTCCTGCAGCTGCATCTTTAATTCGGTTAACTCCGGCACACTCATCCGGTACGGTGCTCGAGACACTGGGGCTGCACCAGGCACCAGCTCTATGGTAAAATCCAAATCTCTTTTAGGGGGCAATCCTGGTATTTCCTCAGGAAACACATCTGCGAATTCCTGCACTACCGGTATGTTTTCCAGTGCATTATCTTTATCTTCAGATTTTGCATGACCCACTTGAACTGCATATACTTGACACTTTTTCCGGATGCATTTAGCCAGTTGTGAGGCAGTAATTGGTCGAATCTAAACTGGCTTCAGAATACCCTGAATTTCCTGTTCATTTCCCATTTCATCCCGGTAGGAGATTGTCTTGGTTTTGCAGTTTATTATGGACCACCGCCTTTCCAGCCAGTCCATTCCAATTAACACATCATAAGAGCCGAGAGGAAGTACATTTAATTCCGCTGTCACTGTCTGTCCAGCTATCTTTAATGGACAGTTGCTGACCTTGGCCAGCACCCGCCTTTTGGCCCCGGTAGCTAGCTGAACCAACCATGGACTCTTAAACTTAACAGATTGTAAATTACAACTTTCCACTATTTTGGGGCTAACATAACTTAATGTAGCTCCTGGGTCTACTAAAACAGAAACAGTTCGATCAAAAATCTTACCTTCGAACTCTACCATCGTTGGCTGGTAATCAGCTTGACGGTCCTCGAGAGCAGCATTTATTCTTGGTATGGACCGAGCCACATCACCCACTGTAGAAGCTTCATAAACCTGGGACACCTGATCACTACCCTTTCGGTGAGGACAGTTCTTGATATAATGTGGCCCACCACAACCCCAGCACTGTACTGGCGGTCTAACTGTCCCCTCATTATCAACTCTGCCCGGCTGCTCGCTATATTTGGGCTCATTAGGTGGTTTCATTCTGAGCTAATTTCTAGACTGACTCCTACTGTTGGGCCCTTTTGAACCTCCTTTGCTGAAACTGCCATGAGCTCCCTTAATTCCCATAGTGGTTTTGCCACCCTTTCTATCCACCCAACGCTTTCCAAAGCTATCTCCCCTTTGTTTATTCTGCTGATAGCATATTCTAGCTTTCCGAATCGCTTCATCCATGGTCTTCGGGTTATCAAATTCAATCCTTTCCCGCATTGTTTGGGGTAGACTGCTAACAAACCGCTGCACTTTTGCCTTTTCCTCCCGAATATACGGTACATAGCGGAGCAGGGATGTAAATTTGGTAATGAATTCATCCATGGTCTGCTGCCCAAGCCGCAGATCATGGAATTCCCGTGCTTTTTCATCGTAAAAGCGTTCAGTCAAGTATTTCTCCTTGAAGTACTTCTGAAAAATTTCCCAAGTTATATCCTGTTCGCTCACTCCCCGCACCATCTTAACTTCCTCCCACCATAATGTAGCTTTGGCCTGCAGCTGGAAAATAGCCAGCCGTGCCTTAAGATGGTGGTCATATTCGTAAACTTGGAAATATTTGTTCATGTTTATTAACCAGGCTTCCGCAGCCTCCTCGGACTCCCCATCAAAATGCGGCGGCTTAATCTTCCGAAACTCTCCTTGTAGTTCTATCCGTTGTCTTTTTGAGGTTTGATGTTCAGAAGCGTTGTCAGATTTCTCACCTCGAGCCTCCGCCCTTCTCTCCGTTTCGTCCTTATCGGTATGGTAATCTGGTTCTTCTGATACATGCTTTTGCTCCGGACTAGGGTTAGGCTGGTGCTGGTTTTGCTTATCTAATAAACTTTTCAGGATCCTTTCCTGTTCCATGGTCAATCTGGTGTTGTCCTCTCGCAAACGAGCCATCTCGTTCTTCAATTCTTGGACTGTCTCCAATATGGTCAAGTTGGTGCTGCGTGCCTCCTCCTCTAGCTGCACCGAAATCTCAGGATTTCCCTGAGGGTGGGTGACGCTGTCTGGTCTGTCCACATTTCCATGAGGAGCACTGCTCGTTCTCCTCATTTTGCTGTCACCTATTCAGAAGATTAGTTTCTTTTCCACAGATATTACATGCAATATATCATGGGATAATCCCTACTTGCTCATTAATTCAATTAATCATATCAGTTTCTCAGTTATGGTTAACCCGAGGTCACAGAGTTGCAACCTCGCTCTGATACCACTTGTAAGACTTCTACCTAAAAAAAATAAATTATTTATTTATCCCTATAGACATTTACACATACATATACTTCGCTTAGGGTGAATTACTCTTGGTAACTATGTTAATAACAATGTTAATACCAATGTTTCACAAACATTATACTCACGGCATTATAACACTTAATCCTAACACTTTATAATTTTTATCCACAGCAATCATTTATCGTGCGCACTATTGGTTAGGCATATGCATGTGTCGTTTACCATGGTATAATATAATGCTTGGTTGATTATTAGTTTATGAAACCTTTCCGCAGTCTCGAGAAGTATCCAGGGGAAGCTTGGTTACACTTTCTATTATGGTTGAATGATTTGATGTGTTATTTAAGTCCTCGGCCTGCGTTTCTGTGATTGTCATTATTATATTCCAATCGTGTACGAGGTTGCCCGTGCCAACACTCCGTCAGCCAGGTCTGGTTTTTCGAATTCGCTGGAGAGCTCACTTCCGTTAATGTTTTCCGGTCACGAGCTTGGCGTTCTGGAACTTGGGCTTTCCTAGGTTGTCCACCTGGCGTGCAACCAGCCAGCTGGCTTAAGGTGCAACCGGCCAGGACTACTCTGATTACCAACGCTAAAGGCGGAACTTTAATGTGCCTGGTACTTGGCACGAATGACCCATGTGACAGCATTCATCGGAGAAATCCCATGCCCGTTTCTACGGTGGAGATGATGTTTCCCAGATCGACGGTTGTTATCTTACCAGGTAAGGGTAATAGGTCTTAATGGTTTTCCCATGTCGCATTTGGCCATTGCAGATCATTTCCGCTTTGACTCCCGACCTTGGCAGGTCTCTGGCGATTGGAATTTCACCCAGCGCAGACCATTTGCATAACCAGCCGAGAAGGAGATAGGGATTCGCCCGTTGGCCATGGCCGCGGTAACATGCACTTCTTAATCCACAGTAATGCTTCTTCGTTTATGGTTTGGCTTTTTGTTTGTTTTACCATGATTCTAAATACTCATTTTTCCCTCTCCTTACAGGTGTGAGATACGGGTATCGTGACCCGCGCATGGTGGACACAACTCCATCTGTT
The DNA here is from genome assembly GCA_031772625.1 of Pinus tabuliformis. Taxonomy (NCBI): domain Eukaryota; kingdom Viridiplantae; phylum Streptophyta; class Pinopsida; order Pinales; family Pinaceae; genus Pinus; species Pinus tabuliformis. Next base: position 1,553,676,167 of record CM062817.1, read on the forward strand.
CTCTTCCGTTTCCTGGTAAGAGAATGCCGACGACTTATGTACAGAAAATTTGTGGGTAACTCTGAAATTGGTTTCGGCCGACTTGATTGGGCTATGGTGTTTTCCTTTTCTTATTTTTTTTTGTTCTGAGTCACTCCTTGTATGTGACTGTAACAGAGTCCCCGCTCTGGTTTTTATCGTGGCAAACTTAGGATTTGCCCAATGCTGGGATAATGGCATTGTCCATTCCGGACTGCGCTTGCTGCATTTATTTTATCATGTATCTGATACAGGGCCGAGGGTTTTGTCCTGAACATTTGTGTTTTCATTTGGGCGGTTACAGCTATTTGTAATTTATTGACTGGTTAATGCGTTTATATGTACATGCATAACAAGGTGCTACAGTTTTATAATGGATTTTGGGCTTCTGTCAGTAAATACCCACCTTTTTATTTGACATAAGAATACTGTTGTTCACTGGAGACTTCCATGGCATTTGCTGGTACTGTAGGACTTCTGTTAATTCCTATTTCTCGATTAGAAATATTATCTTCAATACTTACATGCTATGTTCATTTGTTTTAAAATGGCTTATTGTTTCATGTGGGCGAATATTTGTCGGTTTCTCTACCCTGTCCATACGGGCCACGGCCGCCCATTGCACCGTGGGGTTCCACAATTTAATTGGAACATTGGCACAGGGTAGGTAGTCAAGATTCGGGTGTGGGTACAAGTTACCCTCCTTATCTCGTTATTGCATGACATTTAATTTTTCTAACTTCTGTATTCAACAGAAGGGACCTACAGTCACTATTTTCAGAGAATTATTCTATTAACACATGGTCTGTTTATTTGTCGACCTGCTTTTGTTTTCTTGGATTCGAAGGAACTGCTCTGTGGAATCATATATATATTTAGACTTCCTTTTATCATTTAATGTATTATCGTTTGATTGGAATCTCGTTCCTGTAATGATTGTATTCAGAATTCTTTCCTTTTATCATTTGCGCAGTATACTTGAAAATCATTTCCAGAGAAAGGGTCGTTGACCCTACTCTTTTCTGGTTTTCGTTTCTTCCTGTTGCACTATTCTTTCTATATGGCAGTCATACAGGAATTTCACTCCTTTTTAAGATTAATGTTTTAACATATCTCAAGTCTTTATTCTACTCGCATCTACCAGAAGATATTTCGTTTGTACAGTTTACAGTTCTCTGTTCTGTCATAAACGTTTAATTCAATTGTCAGCATATACACAGACTACCAAGCTCTCTGTTGTACATACCTGTTCAGAGGCAAACCTCTTAGTGCGCTTGTCCAACCTCCCGACCTTAGGAGGGTCCTCCTCGACCTTCCACCCCCAAGCACCCTGCAAGATTCTTGCTATCTACAAATCTTTGGCACTGCCAAAGTTACGCTATCTGGTCCTTACCAGACGTAGCGGTTTATTCAGGGAGTTCTCTGCTCCCAACATGCGCTATCTGGTCCTTACCAGACGTAGAGTTCGCTGCCAAATTGCAACTTTGCAACTTTTCCAGAGCCTTGCTATCTTGTCCTTACCAGACGTAGCCACCTCCTTTCCTCTTTCTTTTACCATTAAGTATCCTTCCTCTATGAGGGCTCAACCTCCATCTGAAAGTAGTTAGGGTTTCTTCCCTTTCTGACAGATGTCATATTTTAGTTCTAATACCCCTCTGATGAGGAAGCTCTATAATCATTAGCAGTTGGTTTTATTTCCAAGCCACACTCGTTGGCAACCAAACAATTATCAATATAATTAATTGAAACAGTAACAATATTAATAATTATCCAGTTTTACCAAACATAACCATAACCAATAGTTAAATTTACTGTTTTTAATTTAAACACTAGCAATTAACTGGGGTGTTACAAGTAGACTGATTTCCTTCGTCATATTATCTTGTTATATAGAGTGGCAGGCTGAGAGCAGCTGGGCAGAGTTAAAGAAGAGTAGTGTGGAATAAGTGATAATGAAGACTGTTGTTTTGTTTCCTAACATTGTTACTTAATACTAGTCGAAGCATCCAAAGTAAGCCAGCTTGACCGCATCACAGTTCCACAAAGCCAGCCAGCTTGGACCGCATCACAGTTCCACACTCATTCAAAACCTTTATTTATTTGAATTCTGATAATACCAGGGGTGAAAATACAACGAAAAAGCCGTTACACTTCAATTTAACCACTACCCTTTCACCAATTCCGGGCAAATTAGAATTTTAATCCCCCTTCATTAGATTCCCTCCCTTCCATTTAAAGTTCTTCCTTCTCATTACTTAATGTTAGCCATCTATTTTTTCACCTTTGTTTTTCAAAGCATTTATCTCAATCACATCTAAACTTTTCACCTCCCAAAAATTACAAATATCACTAAAGACAGAGGTGTGCCAAATGCCAGAATGCCCAGTACATGGTGAAAAGACAATCCCAAGCCACCAAGCATTGGGGCAGCCTCAATCAATTCATCTAGTGTTTTGAAATATTTACCTGTGTATTCAAACGCTCTACGACAACCATCAACCATCTAATATTTCATGAAGTATTCCATGTTCTAGGTCACATGACCATTTAGAAAGACTAGACACTAACAACCAAAAAAACCCACCCCTTGCTAGGTCTACACCACTACAAACTCTTCTTTCTTTCTTCTTAATTTTCTTGGAAAATTCTCACCAAACAAGACGAAATCAATGCCACACTCATCTGCATATTTCAGTTACATGAAAATTTCCTACCATGCTCACCTCACATGCTCATGAAATTTTATTTAGAATTCTTATTCACATCTAAAATTTTTCAATTCACATCCAATCCCAAGACTGAGTTTCGATAGCCGTATGTTTCTTCCTCTTAAACAATAAGTTACTCATGAGTATTAAGTCTGGTCAAAATATGCAAGTCATCACAGAGATTTATTCGGCGAACTTTACAGGAAAAAACTACCGTGCAACAATAAAAATTTAAATAAGAGTCGTAAACTCGCATGTTGTCAAAGATAAAGAAAAAATGTGGTTTCCAGTTTACGTCAAAGATGAAGAGCAAGGTTGAAAGTATCTGTGTTATGAGGAAATCAAAAGTACCATATTACTTTAAAGGAGCCGGTGACTCAAATCCAGGTTTGCTCGCAAGTTCCAATCAGAAATCTTCAATCCGTCAGGGAGGACAGAGTAGCATGTCCAGAACTCAGATTACACTTTTAATTTTAAACTGTGTTATGTACAGGTTTCAAGCCGTGACTTATGAAATAAGATATTATAGAATTTTATGTTTTTCTATGAAATTAGACGTCAAAACGATTGGTTGGAAAGGTGTACCACACGTCTAACCTAACGTGGAAGATTTTTTCCCTGCCGTCAAATACGTTCTGAAATCAAAAATACATCCTGTGGAACGTGAAATTCCAGACCTGACTGGATCCCTTTCGGTTGCCGTAAAGATGATAAAGAAGGCAAAGTTATGTTTAAATGAGGAGTACCTGAGATCGAGCATAGCGTTTCTTGAAATGAAACTGTAATGACCCCAGACAATGTAAATGTGAGATTTTACTGTGGTAAAAGACAGTATGACAATTGTTGTTTCATGTTTTAAAAACAAACTGTGACAAACTATTTTATTTAAATAATTTAAATATTTTCTTGAAATGCTTGCAGCCTCTAGGAGGTGGATTTAAAAGAAAAATATCAGTTATAATAACTGATTGAAACTACCCTCCAAAAACAGGAAAAGTCCTGGTTGTAGGGAGGAAGTTTTGTGCTGTGGGGACAGACAGAAGAGACCTTTTCCAAGGAAAGGGAAAAGGAGAAAAGATACAAAAGAAAACTGGTTAAGTCTGGTAAGGACCAGATAACCAGGCACGAGGTGCACAAATCTTGTTGAGGGCTTGAGGCCTGCAAGATGGCTCGGGGGGAGAATTCCGTCTGAGGGATGGATCTCATGGCTGGGTGGAAGAGCAGAAACAAAGCACAGGTGACTTGCTTGAGAACCTATTCCTGACTCTGGTGAACCAGGTACGGTTTCAAGTTGCAGAGTCTCTGATTGAATATAAATATACAATGAATTTACAGTAGGTAAATAAGGATTATGTTTCATTCTCCTAGATACTGTTATATTGTTTAAGTAACTGCACAGGTGTAGTTTTAAGTGAAAGTTCAAATTACCAATCGAAAGACATAATCTAAAACTAGTCATGTGGTAAATAAAGCTACAATAGGTGTAGTTAAATTAAAGACTGGTTATAGAATAAGAAGGGAAGTTACCCAGAAACCAGCTATTGAATAATAAACAGGACACAACCTCGTCAGGGAGACAGAGGCACTGTGTTAATAACAGAACAACGAATAATGGAATAAACAGTGCAGAACACCTTGAATATAAACAGGCAGTTATTTTAATGTGTCGACAGGAACGAAATTAGAATCCTCTGAGTCTGGGTAGAGAGTACCGACTGTAGTCGGATTCTAATTTGTCGACGGAAGGAAATAACTACAGCTATCTATAATAATTGACTGTCAATATGTGAAGAAATAAATAAGCTATTCCAGACAAGGAGATTTTAATCTGTAAACTGTGCAAAACCGAGAGTGAGAACCATACCGTATTCCATTATACCAGCGTTATTAAAACACAGTGCTCGCAGGTATGAAACAGAGAAACCAGTTCGTTAAGAGCGGTAAAGGAAACGAGATATATATATATACAAAAAAACCCTGTGCATGTTACTTTAAAGAAGAAAAACTTCAAGCATACTTATATTCGACATTCCCATAAAGAAAGGAGAAAGTATGATATTGTTCTTATAATTAACCGAAACCATCCTGTACAAGTTTTAGCAAAGACGTAAGTCGCATAGTGAACACCAGAGCGAGTGACTCGGAACAATGATCATAACCTGAGTAAATCTATGAGGTTGCCGTCGTTGAGACGAGCGAAACCAGCAATAACAAGATAAACCCCATGCACTGTTCTAATACTGTTGAGTACACGAAATAGATTCATATAAGATGCAAAGCGTAAGTTGCCCTGAGGGCTCAGACAGAGTCACAGTTCCATGTATATAATTACAAAAATAACACCGAATGGTGAAATCTTGGAAAGGATATAACTGTACATACGTTGATAAGGAAAAACCTCAAACAAAACCTGAATCCGTTAACCCAGATCTGTGCATTACGGCCAGATCCGAAGCCATATGTCTGATAGCAGATAAAGCAAACCAAAATCCGGCTATGCCGCAAGGGCAGCAATATAAACAAAATGAATCCGCAAACACATGTAAAAGAACTCAGGAGTTCCGCCGTGGATAATAACTTAACAGGCGAGTCATTGACATGACCAGACTACAAACATAAATGTAAACCGTGAGGGTTCTCGGTGGAGAATACCTCAGCAATTGAAGCAAGGAAACCCGCTTCTGAACGGCGGTCTGCACCAAACCATAAAAACCACAGCTCAAGACCTATGAACTTCGAGCTCTCGTATGCAGGGCAGAGTAAACAAGAACTGATAGCTTACCTGTGACCGCCGAGAGGGTTGAACCGTCGTGTATAGCCACCTTGGCACCGACAGAGGGGTTTGAATAACCCAGCTGCACGCCCTAACAATGAAGCGGAAATAAGTCAGTAAGGATCGTTCAATTAACCAGAACTGTAGATGCATGCTATAAATTTAGGAGTCGAAGGTCAATACCTGTGATGGCTTGATGGCGGGCACTTCACAGCTTCCGGAGCAATTGCAGGGTGAGAAGATAATGCTGGTGGTATTGAACCAGAGATTGAACACCGAGACGAAGCCGGAAAGGCCAAACGAGCAAATAAACCCTGAGACTGCTCGGAGGTGATTATGTAAAGGCATAAACCCTCGAATGCATATCCGCCCTTCGATCCAAGAGTGAGATCCCAACCGTCCAAGCAAGGCGGGAACATGAAGCAAGAAGGCCGAGAACACCGTAACCGAGGTGTCAATGGCCAAAGGAGCCAAACCATGCCACCTGCCTCGATAAGGACTGAAGTCATTAAGGCAAGGGTGAGTTGGCACCTGCAAGGGCTGCGGCAGGACCACCAAAGCCCGCGCCACATTAATATTCACAGCAGACTGGTAGTCTAATAGCTGGGTTCCATCGTGAAGTCAATGCTTACACTAAAACCCATATGACAGCATAATATAATGCCACGTAGCATATGTAAACAAGGATTACAACAGTAATTAAACATAGGCTAATCAGCTGTAAATACATGGCATAAAGTATGAGAATATTCGATAAGAGTTAAACATGCGCACATGCATAAGGGATGAATCATGTAGTATTTAGCAAGTCCCTTATATGAGGTATACATTAAATTTTTTTTTTATGTGTATGTGATCAAAGGTGTGACAAATTGGTATCAGAGCCCAGTTTCAACACTGTGGCCTCAAGCATGACATGTTTCACTGTGCGGAAGTTACACCATGCAAACATATGAAAGCTATTACATCACTTAACTGTTGTTCTGTCTATTTAGGGGTAAGATATAGAATTATAACAGCTAAAGGTTAAGCCAGAAAAGGGAACGAAATGCAAGGAGCCGGCAACAACCCTCGGGAGAAACCAGAGTTGTGTGTACAGTTGGGTGAGGAAACACGAAGTACCAATCTTGCAATACTGGAAACTGTTCAAGAGTTGAAAAATGAGATGGCACGTTTGCGAGAAGACAACGCGCGTTTGACGGTAGAACAAGAAAGGATTCTGAAGAGTTTGTCGGACAGGCAAAATCCACCTCTATCTAACCCCAGCGCGGAACAGCAGAGGATGACAGAAGAACAAAACTATGAGATTGAACCTGAAAATTCAGAAGGCAAAGAGGATCATTCTGACAATGTACCAGAGCAGCAAACTTCAAAACGTCAGAGAATGGAGCTGCAGGGAGAATTTCGAAAAATTAAACCCCCACATTTCGATGGCGAACAGGAGGAAGCAGCTGAAGCATGGTTAATAAATATGAATAAATATTTTCAGTTGTACGAGTATGATCATAACTTGAAGGCGAGATTAGCTATCTTCCAGTTACAAGGTAAGGCAACCTTGTGGTGGGAGGAAATCAAGATTGTCAAGGGGGTAAGTGAATGGACCATTACATGGGAGAAGTTTCAGAAATACTTCAAAGAAAGGTACCTGACTGAGCGCTTCTACGATGAAAAGGCAAGAGAATTCCATGATTTAAGATTGGGACAGCAGACTATGGACGAGTTCATTAATCGCTTTACCTCTCTGCTACGTTATGTACCTTATATCAAAGAGGAAAAGGCCAAGGTACAAAGGTTTGTGAGCAGCTTACCTTCGTATATAAGAGAGAGGATTGAGTTTGACAATCCTAGGACCATGGATGAGGCTATTCGTAAAGCAAGGATCTGCTACCAGCAGAATAAACAGAAGGGGGATACTTCAAATAAAAGATGGAATGAAAAGAAGAGTAGTCGGATGGTTGGAAGCAGCAAGGGAGGTCGCAACAATGGAAGTAAGGGAGCTGGTAAAGGATTAAACAGTAGATCTGTAGCAAAGAGTGCGCCCCGAGCTAGGCCAATAAGTGAATCTAGAGTAAGTGAGCAGCCTGTTAGGCCAGAAGGTGAAGGGATGACCAGACCTCCAGTTCAATGCTGGGGCTGTGGAGGACCTCACTATGTTAAAAACTGCCCACAGCGGAAGGGGACAGACCAGATATCCCAAATCCATGAAGCCTCGACCGTTGGGGACGTGGCACGTAATGTACCCAGAATTAATGCAGCTTTGGAGGACCGCCAAGCGGAATATCAGCCGACTATGGTTGAATTTGAAGGTAAAATTTCAAACCTTTCTATTGCTGTTCTTATTGATCCAGGAGCTACTTTAAGTTATGTTAGCCCAAAGATAGTAGAACAGTGTAAGTTACAATCTGAAAAATTCAGGAATCCGTGGTTGGTCCAATTAGCTACAGGAGCCAAGAGACGGGTCTTGGCCAAAATAAATAATTTCTCTTTGACCATAGCAGGGCAGCCAATAGTGGCAGACTTAAACATATTACCTTTGGGTTCATATGACATCCTGATTGGGATGGATTGGCTGGAGAAACACTGGTCTTTGGTAAATTGCAAGACAAAAACCATTTACTATAGGGATGACCGTGGAGAGCAGCAGGAATTACAAGGAATCAAGCATCCCGTACAGATTCGACCCATTACAGCATCTCAGTTAGCTAAATGCATCAGAAAGAAATGTCAAATTTACGCTATCCAGGTGGGTTACGCAAACCAGAAAGATAAAACTGCTATGCTAGGTAACATTCCGGTGGTACAAGAATTTGCAGATGTTTTTCCTGAGGAAGTACCGGGATTGCCACCTAAAAGAGATGTGGACTTCACTATTGAATTGATTCCGGGGGCAGCACCCGTGTCACGGGCACCATACCGAATGAGTGTACCAGAACTAACAGAATTAAAAATGCAACTGCAGGAGCTGCTAGATAAAAATTACATCCGTCCCAGTGTATCACCCTGGGGAGCCCCAGTGTTATTTGTCAAAAAGAAAGATGGAACTTTTCGGATGTGCATTGATTATCGTCAGCTGAATAAGCTCACGATTAAAAATAAATATCCTTTGCCTAGGATAGACGAACTTTTTGATCAAGTGAAGGGGGCAACGGTATTCTCTAAGATCGATCTGCGATCTAGTTATCATCAGATCAGAATTAAAGAAGAGGATATCCCTAAGACAGCTTTCAGAACGCGGTACGGGAATTATGAGTTCGTGGTGCTACCTTTTGGTCTGACCAATGCACCTGCTACCTTCATGTGTTTGATGAACAGTGTGTTTCACATGTTCTTAGATAAATTTGTGTTGATATTCATAGATGATATTCTGATTTACTCCCGATCAAGGAAGGAGCATGAGGAACACCTTAGATTGGTGTTGCAAACTTTGCGAGAACATCAATTATATGCAAAGTTTAGTAAGTGTGATTTCTTTAAGGAGGAGATACAATACTTAGGCCATGTAATCACAAAGGAAGGAATTGCAGTAGACCCTGCAAAATTAGAACTATAATGGAGTGGCCCATACCAAAGGACGTGGCAGATATTAGGTCCTTTATGGGGCTAGCGGGTTATTACAGAAGATTTGTGGAAGGCTTTTCCAGGGTAGCATACCCTATCACCTCCTTACAAAAGAAGGGAAAGGTATTTAAGTGGACCTCAGAATGTCAGCAGAGATTTGAACAGCTCAAGCACTTACTCACCACCGCGCCCATATTAAGCATAGCTGATCCTAATAAGGATTACGTGGTCTGTACTGACGCAAGTAAAGAAGGTGTGGGAGGAGTGCTGATGCAAGAAGGAAGAGTAATTGCATACGAATCAAGGAAACTAAAGGAACATGAGCAGAAATATTCTGCTTACGACTTGGAGCTGGCAGCTGTTATTCATGCACTGAAAATGTGGCGACACTACCTTTTGGGAAGAAAATTTCTTCTGTTAATAGACCACCACAGCTTAACATACTATTTCAGCCAACCCACCTTAAATACGAGACAAGCTCGTTGGGTCGACTTCTTAAGCGGGTTTGATTTCGAAATTAAGCATTTAAAGGGGAAAGAGAACCGAGTAGCTGATGCATTGAGTCGAAAGGTACAATGCGTGTGCAAGATTTCGGTTAGTAAATGGCAGAGTACCCTACTTGAAAGGATAAAAACAGCGGCTGATCAAGATGTTGTTTACCAGCAAATTAAACAGCAAGTACAACAACTTTCTGGTAAGGAAATACAACAGGGGTATGAGCTAGATGATGCCGGAATGCTGTATTTTAATAAAAAGCTGTATGTACCCAATGAAGATAGTCTTAGGAAACTGATTCTGGACGAATTTCATATCAGCCATTACACCGGGCATCCAGGGTACCAGAAAATGGTTACCGCTCTTCGAAAAGAATATTACTGGCCAAAAAGGAGGTAGCTGAGTATCTAGCGCGATGTCTAGAATGTCAACAGATTAAGGCGGATCATTTGCATCCAGCAGGGCTGTTACAACCCTTACCCATTCCGGAATGGAAATGGGAGACTATTTCCATGGACTTTATAACCGGATTGCCTCGAACGAAGAAAAATAATGATTCCATTATGGTGGTAGTGGATAAGTTAAGTAAGGCAGCACACTTCATACCTGTGCAATCCACGTATAAGGCTGTTCAAATTGCTCATATTTTTATGCAAAATGTGTTGAAATTGCATGGACTTCCGAAGGTAATAATCTCTAATCGTGATGTTAAGTTCACATCAACCTTTTGGAGGACATTGTTTGCTGAACTGGGAACACAGCTGAACTTTAGCACAGCTTATCATCCCCAGACCGATGGCCAAACGGAACGAGTGAATCAGGTAGTGGAGGACATGTTGAGAGCATGTGTTATGATGAAACCAACTCAATGGGAGGAATACCTCCACCTGGTCGAATTCGCATATAACAATGGGTATCATTCCTCAACACAACTGAGTCCTTTTGAGGTCCTGTATGGGCGGAAGTGCCGCACACCCTCAAGTTGGGGTGGACCTGAGGATAGGTTACGAATTGGTCCTGAAATGCTCAAGGAAATGGAAGACACGGTAAAAAAAGTGCGTACCAACTTAAAAGCCGCTCAGGACAGACAGAAAAGTTTTGCTGATCGAAAGAGAAGGTTCAAAGAATTCCAAGTTGGGGACCATGTGTTTGTAAGAATTCAACCCAGAAGGAGTACTTTGCAGTGGAGCGGGTGTGCCAAACTTGCACCTCGCTATTTTGGACCTTTTCAAATCTTGGCAAGAGTGGGGCCAGTAGCTTATCAACTCGCCCTACCAAGCCATATTAAGATCCACAATGTTTTTCACGTTTCCGTATTAAAACAATACGTCTACGATCCTAAACATGTGATTCAATGGCAGAATGTTCGGGTAAGAATTAATCTGGTCATTCTAGATAAGCTTTGTTCTTAAACAAGAAAATAACTAAATCTGTTGCTGATTGCAGGTCGAGCCGGAAGGTGAGGTTCTGGTCGAACCACTGACCATTCTCGACCGGAGAGAAGTGCGGCTGTGGAAACGGGTTATTTTCCAAGCTAAGGTGCAGTGGCAGCACTATGGGCCTGAAGAGGCCACTTGGGAGGATGAGGAACTCCTTAAAGAAGCTTACCCAAATTTGTTTAAGGGAGACAGACATCGGGACGATGTCCAATCACAGGAGGGGGAGATGTAATGACCCCAGACAATGTAAATGTGAGATTTTACTGTGGTAAAAGACAGTATGACAGTTGTTGTTTTATGTTTTAAAAACAAACTGTGACAAACTATTTTATTTAAGTAATTTAAATATTTTCTTGAAATGCTGGCAGCCTCTAGGAGGTGGATTTAAAAGAAAAAGATCAGTTATAATAACTGATTGAAACTACCCTCCCAAAACAGGAAAAGTCCTGGCTGTAGGGAGGAAGTTCTGTGCTGTGGGGACAGACAGAAGAGACCTTTTCCAAGGAAAGGAAAAAGGAGAAAAGATACAAAAGAAAACTGGTTAAGTCTGGTAAGGACCAGATAACCAGGCACGAGGTGCACAAATCTTGTTGAGGGCTTGAGGCCTGCAAGATGGCTCGGGGGGAGAATTCCGTCTGAGGGATGGATCTCATGGCTGGGTGGAAGAGCAGAAACAAAGCACAGGTGACTTGCTTGAGAACCTATTCCTGACTCTGGTGAACCAGGTATGGTTTCAAGTTGCAGAGTCTCTGATTGAATATAAATATACAGTGAATTTACAGTAGGTAAATAAGGATTATGTTTCATTCTCCTAGATACTGTTATATTGTCTAAGAACTGCACAGGTGTAGTTTTAAGTGAAAGGTCAAATTACCAATCGAAAGACATAATCTAAAGCTAGTCATGTGGTAAATAAAGCTACAATAGGTGTAGTTAAATTAAAGACTGGTTATAGAATAAGAAGGGAAGTTACCCAGAAACCAGCTATTGAATAATAAACAGGACACAACCTCGTCAGGGAGACAGAGGCTCTGCGTTAATAACAGAACAACGAATAATGGAATAAACAGTGCAGAACACCTTGAATATAAACAGGCAGTTATTTTAATGTGTCGACAGGAACGAAATTAGAACCCTCTGAGTCTGGGTAGAGAGTACTGACTGTAGTCGGATTCTAATTTGTCGACGGAAGGAAATAACTACAGCTATCTATAATAATTGACTGTCGATATGTGAAGAAATAAATAAGCTATTCCAGACAAGGAGATTTTAATCTGTAAACTATGCAAAACCGAGAGCGAGAACCATACCGTATTCCATTATACCAGCGTTATTAAAACACAGTGCTCGCAGGTATAAAACAGAGAAACCAGTTCGTTAAGAGCGGTAAAGGAAACGAGATATATATATATACAAAAAAACCCTGTGCATGTTACTTTAAAGAAGAAAAACTTCAGGCATACTTATATTCGACATTCTCATAAAGAAAGGAGAAAGTATGATATTGTTCTTATAATTAACCGAAACCATCCTGTACAAGTTTTAGCAAAGACGTAAGTCGCATAGTGAACACCAGAGCGAGTGACTCGGAACAATGATCATAACCTGAGTAAATCTATGAGGTTGCCGTCGTTGAGACGAGCGAAACCAGCAATAACAAGATAAACCCCATGCATTGTTCTAATACTGTTGAGTACACGAAATAGATTCATATAAGATGCAAAGCGTAAGTTGCCCTGAGGGCTCAGACAGAGTCACAGTTCCATGTATATAATTACAAAAATAACACCAGATGGTGAAATCTTGGAAAGGATATAACTGTACATACGTTGATAAGGAAAAACCTCAAACAGAACCTGAATCCGTTAACCCAGATCTGTGCATTACGGCCAGATCCGAAGCCATATGTCTGATAGCAGATAAAGCAAACCAAAATCCGGCTATGCCGCAAGGGCAGCAATATAAACAAAATGAATCCGCAAACACATGTAAAAGAACTCAGGAGTTCCGCCGTGGATAATAACTTAACAGGCGAGTCATTGACATGACCAGACTACAAACATAAATGTAAACCTGAGGGTTCTCGGTGGAGAATACCTCAGCAATTGAAGCAAGGAAACCCGCTTCTGAACGGCGGTGTGCACCAAACCATAAAAAACCATAGCTCAAGACCTATGAACTTCGAGCTCTCGTATGCAGGGCAGAGTAAACAAGAACTGATAGCTTACCTGTGACCGCCGAGAGGGTTGAACCGTCGTGTATAGCCACCTTGGCACCGACAGAGGGGTTCGAATAACCCAGCTGCACGCCCTAACAATGAAGCGGAAATAAATCAGTAAGGATCGTTCAATTAACCAGAACTGTAGATGCATGCTGTAAATTTAGGAGTCGAAGGTCAATACCTGTGATGGCTTGATGGCGGGCACTTCACAGCTTCGGGAGCAATTGCAGGGTGAGAAGATAATGCTGGTGGTATTGAACCAGAGATTGAACACCGAGACGAAGCCGGAAAGGCCAAACGAGCAAATAAACCCTGAGACTGCTCGGAGGTGATTATGTAAAGGCATAAAACCTCGAATGCATATCCGCCCTTCGATCCAAGAGTGAGATCCCAACCGTCCAAGCAAGGCGGGAACATGAAGCGAGAAGGCCGAGAACACCGTAACCGAGGTGTCACATGGCCAAAGGAGCCAAACCATGCCACCTGCCTCGATAAGGACTGAAGTCATTAAGGCAAGGGTGAGTTGGCACCTGCAAGGGCTGCGGCAGGACCACCAAAGCCCGCGCCACATTAATATTCACAGCAGACTGGTCGTCTAATAGCTGGGTTCCATCGTGAAGTCAATGCTTACACTAAAACCCATATGACAGCATAATATAATGCCACGTAGCATATGTAAACAAGGATTACAACAGTAATTAAACATAGGCTAATCAGCTGTAAATACATGGCATAAAGTATAAGAATATTCGATAAGAGTTAAACATGCGCACATGCATAAGGGATGAATCATGTAGTATTTAGCAAGTCCCTTATATGAGGTATACATTAAATTTTTTTTTATGTGTATGTGATCAAAGGTGTGACAGAAACGCTCATACCCAGAGATGACAGAGGTGCATATGTGTGTTGAAGATGCGTACCTTACTGACTGGAGGTGGCTGGGATTTAATGAAGTGGACTTTGGGTGGGGTGAACCCGTGATTGCATGCCCTATCAGTTTGCTCAGGACTTTGGGATTCCCCATTGCCCGAAAAAAAGAAGAGTGGAGTGAAGATGGTGTTGTGCGTTCCATGCGCAGCAGTCAAAGAACTTGAAATGGAAATCCATGGTCTGCTGTGAATTTTGGAATATCTTGAAATTTGACAGTTACGAGAGTGTCAGATTCCGAGATATTTTTAGAATCGGTAATCAACACAAGGTTAGTAGTTATGCAATAGTGAGTATCATTTACAATATTATTTTAGTGAGAAAAACAAAAGTTTGTGTTATTATTGTACGGTAAAAGATTTTTAATACTTAATGCTTAATTATTAAAAATGTTAAGTTGTAGTTTAATTCTTTTTTAATGATTGGTAGTTTTTTTATAAATTTGCTTAAAATTTAATATGAATTTGTTCGGGTTAGATGTGTGAAATTTGCATTATTCAAGTGTAATAGGAGTGTTTTAATGTCTTGAACTTTATTTATACATTTAAAAATTAATGGTAAATCATAATAAAACAAAATATTGTCTAACATGGTAAACTATAATAAAACAAAATATTGTCTAACCCAAAATTTATTAGAATAACTACATATGTAAATATTTTTTAATATTTTCTATAAATAAAATATTTTAATATATATTTATATTGATAAATTTATTTTAAAATAAGTTTTCAGAATTTTAATTTAAGGATCAATAATTATGTATGGAAAATAAAGATTTTATCTTAAAAATTTAATATATATTTTTTAACAATAATAATAAATAAATAATTAAATTGTTTTAAAACATTTATGTATTTTTTTATTATGAACTCTATATATATATGTACATTTATGTATTTTTTTTATTATGAAATATCTATCTATATATATATATATATATAAAAGAAAAAGAAATGATAATTAGGATATATTTCAAGTCAAGATAAATTTACATTAATATATTTTTAAATTATATTAATTTAAATCAATTATATATATATATATATATATATATATATGAGTTTGTTTATTTTTTGTCAATTGTTTTTAAATAGAGATTCTAGAAATTTAATTTAGCTATTAGTCATTATTAAGTGGACAATATGAATTTACTTGAGTGGAATAATTGTATAGAATATTTTAATAGTAGTCCAAGTTTACATTCTCACCAACTATTTGATAATTATTGATAACTAAAGCAAATTTCTATAAGTCTTATTTCAAAATATACAAACTTATTCATATAATGACAATAATTTAAAATAAAATTATGTGTTAGTTAATTTTTATGATTTTTTTTAATCTTAAAAATATGAGATGAACTTTTTTAATGCCTATGGATATTTACTAACCATTTAATTTATATATGGATATTTACTAACCATTTAATTTATATAGTTGTTTCTGTATTTAAGCTTTTGTGATCCATAATCATTAAGCAAAGCCTTTCAATAAAAATCACATAAAAGAAATTTTTTGCCTACAGATTTTTAACCACATCATCAAAATTTATAGTTGTATTAATTTAAAAATATTTTAAATAAATTAATACAATTTCACACCATATGTAGTAAATTCATATGATAATTTTATAAAACAATGATTTAAATTTATTTTTTCCTTATTAAAATTTCATATATTTATAAAATTATTTTATTTTAAGAATGATTTAAATTTATAAAATTATTTTATTTTAAATATTATTTTAAAAATGGTTTGAATCTATATTACTGTATTAATTTAAAAATATTTTAAATAATATAATACAATTTCACTCCATATGCATTAAAGCTATAATATAATTTAATAAAGAAAAAACGAAAATATGATTTTTTTTTAATTAAAATTTTATAATTTTATAATTTTTTATTTTATTTTAAATATTAATTTAAAAATAATTTGAAATGAGATTCTTTAATTAAAAAAATATTTTTTTAAACTAATCTCTTATACATATCAAATTTACTGTTTAAACAAATTCATTTTAATAATTTTTTAACTAAATTAAATATAAAATAATAATTATATTTTTATTTCAAAATATTTTAAAGATTAAAAATATTTTCATAATTCAATTTATAATATCACTTAATAAACTAAAATTTAAAATATAAGTATATAAATAGTTAGTTTCAATCCTAATATATTATATTAAAATTTCTATGAAGATACGAACTTATTTTATCTTAAAATTTATTTTTAAAAATTACAAAATTAGTGCTTATTCGATCTAACTGCTAATAAGTGTTAAAAGGAGTAAATATAAATGCACTGATGTAAACTGACCATAAATTTATAAAATAAACAAGTTGTTAAAAAGAAATACTATTATTAAATAAAGATTTTTATAACATCCTAGATAGGACTTTATTAACTAATCCATTTAATATTAATTGATAAATTGATAAAATTAAAAAAAAATATTATATTTCAAAAATATTTTAATATAAATTTTTTTCATTAATTATTTATTTATTTAATTAATAAATATATATTTTATTTTTCTTATAACATAAATAACAACTCCACTGAAGAATTTTAATTTATCTATAAATTGTTTTATTGGAAATTCCCATAAGCTTCTATCATACAATTAATGTTATTACTTTGCTAGTTATTTCGAAATTTATTATTATTTGATTTCATGAATATGAATTAATATTTCCCTTGTTTAACTCTGTCGTTCTTAGCTGTTCGCGTACTCAGTCACGATTGCTCATGGATTTGTTTAATAACAGTCGCAAGCACATCGCAATGTTCACGCCTTAACCTGCTATCATATCTTGTAAGTGACATAAAGTAGAATTACAAGATCGCAGGTCGTTAATCTATTTTTCTCCTGTTAAATGTTATTCTATTAAATAGTATTTTTTAAGAGTGTATTTATGATTTTTTAAAAGCATTATATATTTTTAATTTTTATAGTTATTTAAATTAGCAATTGTATCGGATGTTGCAAAGGAAAAACTATAAGGGGATAGCATGTGAAGAAGGGCATAGATAAAGACACATATGATATGTTAGGTGATCCCGGTGTACCGTAGTTTGAGTGAAAGGTAAATCTTGATGTTGTTGCAAGATATCTTCCTCAAAACCCATAACCTCTCTTGTTCAATTAATAAGAATTTACAAAAGTCCATTCCACTCTAATTTGTGAGATGGGTTTGTGCTAGTTGCTAGAGATCACTACAATCCTAAAGATGGTCTTTGTTCTTTGCATTAATGAGTCTTATGACTTGTCACTTCAGGGCTTGAAGATCCATCCTTCCATGTCCAAAGTCCTTCATAATCTTATTATAGTTGGGTGGTTCTATTCATTTTTCATGAATGAGAATTTAAGTTTTCAGATCTTATTATGATTTTGATTTTGTGTTGGAAAAGCTTAGGGCTTCAATTGTATCTCATTCCCACCTTGGATTGGGAGGTGGACACTCCTCACTCCAATTTTTTAACATCACATTCCATCCCATTTTTTCATACCATTTATGTCCATGGAACTGTGATTTTGTAGATTAATCCCATGTAGCCTTCAATGCAATTTAGCTAAGTTGAGTCATTCGAGATCCGATCTCTTCACTGTATTACCAGACACATATCTCGTAGAAGCACTATCTCACATCATTGCAAATTTAGTCCTTGTAGAGCCAATGACTAATTCAATTGATTATAGCTTTTTGGAACAATGTTTATGATTGCTTTAATATTAGTCTCATCATACACACCAGGATCAATGCAATCAACTCTTGTTCATGCCAATATGGCCTTGAGTAACTTGTACACTTTTCTTTCTATTATAAGTACTCAACTAATTCATGATAGGTTGCTTGGTCAATCGTGCACCATCACAGAATTTTCAAGATATGAAAGGTTTTTTATTAGTTAAGGGATACTTGATGGACAAGTGCATCAAGTGATCCAACTAATGTAGATGCATAAGCATCTTAATGACTTTCCTTACAACTCGATGGGAGATCAATCTCTTAGCATTATAGATCGGTCTCTTGCCATTTTACTCTTAAGAATTGGGGTATGTTTTGTTGAAATAGTAAATTGTTATTTTTAATTTGCTATCACTATGACAATATCAAACGATGTTTTGCAAGCCCCTTGAAAACAAGGGCACTCTCTCAAATATAAAAATATTTGTGGTTTTGTACACCTACATTTTCAATTTTCAACAAAATCCAAACACGATAACCAATTACACAAAAAAAAATCATTCGAACAAAATAAAAGAACTCGGAAACTGATACATAAATAAATATGTTACAACTTTGAAGTTTCATATTTAAAAGGATAAATGAGAATATTTGCAAGCCCATTATAAAAAAAAGGCACTCTCTCGAATATAGAAATATTTGTGTTTTTGTACACCTAAATTTTCAATTTTCAACAAGATCCAAACGAGACAACTAATTATGAAAATAAATCATTGCAACAAAATAAAATAACTAGAAATCTTACTAAATAAATAAATATGTTACATCTCTGTAGTCACATACTTAAAAGTATAAACGAGCACATTTGCAAGCCTCTTGAAAACGAGGGAACTCTCTCAAATATAAAACTATTTGTAGTTTTGTACACCTAAATTTCTAATTTTTGATTTCAACAAAAGTGAAACATGATAACTAATTACAAAAAAAAATCATTGGAATAAAATAAAAGAACTCAGAACCCTGCTAAATAAATAAATATGTTACATCTTTGTAGCTACATATTTAAAAGGATAAACAAGCATTTGAAAATGTTTAGGGTATTTCCCACACTTCCAAAGATAACAACAATTCAAATTGCCTCTAGGGAAAATTTTATTAACTTTTCGTGTGTTTGGGGCCAATGATATTCACATTTAATCCTGCTTAAAATGAACCAAATTTTGATATACATCATGGCCTAAAATTATGGTTTAAAACCCTATGTATAAGGAGGATACCTTTTATAGAAGAATTGCACAATTTCTACTAGCTGCCGGGTTGGTTGTCAAGAGTGATTGCACAATTTCTTGGAGCAGCAGGTGACTGCTACCTAGAATTGCACTATTTCTGGGCTGAGAAACTATCGTGGGATGAATTGTGCAATTTTGGGAGGAAGACAGTCAGAAAGAATTGCGAAATTCTAGAGCCCGGCTAGGTGTCCAGCTGGGTTTGTGAAATTTATAGAGGGAAGGTTGGTTCCCCTCCAGAATTGCACAATTCCCAGAGGTAGCTCCTCAACCAACAACTAAAACTAAGTCCGGAAATCAACTTATGAAGGATGTGGAACAAACTTTGATACACAGGCTGACAAGACTTTATGAAACAACTGAAGCTAATGTGCTTGATAATGCAAGACATGTTGCTAAGGATGGTTGGTAGGGAGGATCCAAAATGAAGCCAAGGAAAAATTTTGGAGGGTGGTTGTAGTCGCTACAACACTTGGAGACACACTAGTAGAAATCAAGCTCTCTGAATGGACCTTGTTCGTCGAAAGTTGGTCTAACACCTCTCGAAGTATTCTTTAGATCTCTCTTCGTCTTGGTTCCACACTTGCTTGATTTTAAGATGTAGCATATTCCAGGCTCTTGGTCAATTGACACACATTCCAAGCCAAGCCAACATAGCTGTTTCGATTGGCGATGAGGGGTATATTGGTGCACAAGTCATATGATCATCAGAGTTTAAGTTTCATCTCTGGTGTTGCTCCACTTCCAGCAAGCCTCGACAGTACCTCAGAGGAGCCACGCAGGAACATAAGCATCGCTCTACTTATAGTGAGCCTGGTCAGTACCCCGGCGGCGTTACTTGCATCACCTCTCTCCATAGGAAGCCTTTCTCTTCTTTTGCCTTGTTCATTTTCAATTTCAATTTTCATATTTTCATTTTTTCATAACTGTGCATAGCACTTATTCGTCTCATAGGTAGAAGAGGTATCCTGACTTATTTGAGAGAAGGAGAGGTTGTCCCTTTAGAGAAGTAGTTTGTATATACCTCTGACATGCTTGTTAAGTTTTTCCCCCTCACCTTGCTCTACTTGATTGAGCTAACAAGGATTAACCTAAAAAAAATCGACTAGAGTAGGTGATACTAGTTTGCGCGCAAGCGTTGTGTTTTCACCAAGCTTCATTTCAAAGAGTACACATTTTCCATTGATGTATCATGGACTGAAGACAAAAAGTTATTACATAAGAGGCAAGACAATAGATAACCAAGTATTGATAGTTGTATAAGTCCTCTTGTAATTCACCTAGCTTGTTTCAACATGTGCACATGGTCCATGCGAAACTAACCTACAGACATAAACAAGAAAACAAACCAAAAAGAAAAGCAAGAAGCAGAACAAAATGCTTATGCAAAGCGAATAAGCAAACAAACAAGCAAGCAAGAAAACACACAAAGAAAGAAGCAAACATGCATGTAAGCAAACACAAAGAAAATACTACTCCTACTCCTAAGTTAACAGTGCATGGGTCGTCTCACATGAAGTGATACTTCCAATGCAGCCATTGGCGCATTGGTCGACCCATGTTGGTGAAGGCATGGTTCGCGAACATCGCAATTGAGAAAACCAACAAGAATGAAAGATATAACGATGAAGACGTACACACTCAGATCTTAGAAGCGCCCACAGAACAAAAATGATTGAAAGCGCATGACATGCACTCTGTGGACTTGCCATGATGACGTGCTACACTACGTGCAGATGTTGAGTGTATGCATTCTCTTGATTGTGACATGAAAGCAAACGTGAGAAGGGTAGACCAATTATGTTGTGCAAGTGTGCTTTCTGTGTAATATTCCTTCAATGCATGAACGATGGGATCATGTAGTTCGAGTGGAGGAAGTGAAATCTGGGTGTCTAGTTGATCTTCAATGCAAAGCAAAGAGTGATGAGTAGCCTTGCATGTTTCAACAATTTCTTGATCCAAAGTGAAACCAACCTCAGGACATCAAGGACCTGACATAACCATTAGCTCTAGCTGAAGTGCCTCGACATTTTGTGAGGTTTTGACTTTTTCGACAAATAGATCATCGTAGACTAGTGTCTTAGACAGATTAACAATGATTGAATCAATATCATGATCAGATGAAGAAGTAGAGAGATCATGACAACCAAGATCAGAAAATTCAGGATGTTTGTCGGCAACCTCATGATTTGATGAATCATGCAGAGGGATAGATGAGAAGCAAGGATGTTCACCCTCTGTGTTTTCAGAAATGACAGATGACATATTGGACAAATTTTCAGAGGAAGATGTGTACTCTCTACAACGTAATGACAGACTGACATATGACGTGTCCTTTGAACGATCAGAAGTAGAAACATCTAGAAATGAGTTTTCACAGGGGAAATCAGTAGTGGTAGAATCACAAGGAATGTCATGGTAAAGTGGATGAGGCGTGGCCAGGGAAAATCTTAAGAAACACCTTAAATTTATATGTATAATAAATGGGCGAATCCCCATGATACATAGGAAAAATTGGAGGCGATTTTATCAATAATATAATATGTATATATAATTTTTTTGTCGAATCTCTCACCAGATTATATTATCTTGTAAAGTCATGGTGAATCTTTCACTGAATTATAAAATCTTGTAAGATCTTGGCAAATCTTTCATTGGATAATAAAACATTTTGAAGTCTTGGCGAATGTTTTGTTAAAGTGTGAAACCATATATGATAATAGGAAAACATATTCATGAAACTGTAATATACTAACATACATGTTTGGAAAAAAGAAACATAATTTTCTCTTCCTACAAACAATGTTGCAAGTTTCAGTGGTCGTGTTTTTCAAGGTTCTTACTGTACACTCTTGCATATCCTTCTATTAGTCTTGATAATATTCCACAAAAAGTTCTTGTAGGTGTTGATCTTGACTCTGTCAAGGTAGGAGAGATTAATCTTTTTTCTACCACTTTTGTCAAGATACCACTTTTATCAATCTATCAAAATTCTTTCTTATTCCATAGACTACAACTGTGAGATAAAAAAAAACACATCAAGTTTGTTTACCCCAACACACCAACAAGTAGCAAGCCCCAACTATATAATAAGAAAGTAGTAGGTATCCCAAAGGCCTGAAGGGGATCTAATGGAAAGAAATGACCGTTGTTAGAAGCATTCCAATTAATATATAAATATATAAATGTAGATTTTATTATTATTTTAATTGGAAATCTTCAATTAAATAATAAAATTTAATTACCTCTCTCCCAATTTATATTGCTTATTAGCATAATTCACTACCTTCATACATCTTGCATTTTTTAACAGTGTTGTAACATGTGGATTAATTTCATTTTTGGTGCACAGTCTCAGCCTTTTAGGACAATATGGTGCAATGGCCCAACCCCTACAAATCATTACGACAAACTAAGAATAACAGAGAAGATGAAAGGTTGTCCAAACCAACATATTTTTCAAAGAACTAATCCAACATCAATACCTTAACTTTTTCATGAAGATATCATATTGAGAACATTTGAAAAATGGTGGGAAATCTGGGCAGCCATTATCTCTCTTCTGCGGGTGATGCTGAAAGAGTGATAAGATTTCACTGTTTTGAATTTTTTTTTGTTAAATAAAAAAAAAACAATGTTAATGGAGATATTGGTATTTTTTACTAAATTTTGTGAAGTGACTAAATGTAGCTTTAACCATTCACTTTAAGATGTTTTTTACAATATAATTTCCTAAGTCTATTTAATATCTTGATTATCATAAAAACCAACCTATATCCATCTTAACTCCACATCTACCACTATTAGAGGGATGAAATCTATTTATCCCTCTTAGCACTTGGTAGACCGAAATTAATATGGATCTAAGCTAATAGAATTTCCCCTTTAAATAGTCTATGCTCACACGAATACTATGGTATTATCATGGGTCAATACAATGGGTTATCATAAACCTAGAGCTTAAAAACTACTATTTATAATCTATAAAAAATAATAAAAATAATAAATGGTTTTTTTGTTTTTTTGTTTTTGTTTTTTTTTTATTTTAACCAGGTTAAAATGTTTAAGAGATATTAAATTACAAGATCCATTTTTACTCTTGATTTTCACTGTATGCTAGTTTGCATATCACGATATTTGATCCCTCTCGGGGCTTAGTAGATGTAGAGTAAAGATGGATCTATGTTAGTTTAATTCCCCCCTTTAAATAGGCTACATTCCACATCAATACCATGGGTTAATACGACGTGCCATCTTTATTTTTATTAATACTAATACCATGGGTTAATACCACGTGCCATCTTTATTTTTATTAATACTAATATCGGGGTTAATAATTTTTTTCGCACGGTATTAATAATAATTTGGCCCATGGTATTTGGCCCATAGGCTTCACCTAAATATAACGCATATCCAGAGTAAAGATGGATTTATGCTGGATTAATTCTCCCATTTAAATAGGCTACGTGAATACCATGGGTCAATACCATGTGCGATATTCATTTTTATTAATACTAATATTAGGGTTAATAATGTTTTTTTACCTGGTATTAATAATAATTTGGCCCATGGTATTTGGCCCGTAGTATTTGGCCCATAGGGTTCACCTAAATATAACACATTTTTTTAGTAGTGTTCTTAAATATAATGTGACTTATGGAGTAAATATAAAAAATTGTTTTATTTATTTACCATACCTCTAGTTTATTTATATTTTTATTAATTTACCATACCTCTTTTATAAATACCATAGGGTTCACCTAAATATAACACATTTTTTTAGTAGTGTTCTTAAATATAATGTGACTTATGGAGTAAATATAAAAAATTGTTTTATTTATTTACCATACCTCTAGTTTATTTATATTTTTATTAATTTACCATACCTCTTTTATAAATATGGTATTTGGGTCATA
This sequence comes from Pinus tabuliformis, assembly GCA_031772625.1. Lineage (NCBI taxonomy): Eukaryota > Viridiplantae > Streptophyta > Pinopsida > Pinales > Pinaceae > Pinus > Pinus tabuliformis. The sequence continues at coordinate 1,553,700,212 of CM062817.1, forward strand.
CGATTCACTTAAATAAAACCTATTTTTTGACCCTGAATGAAAGAAGGTTATAAAAAGAGGTTTTATTTATTTACCATACCTCTAGTTTATTTATATTTTTATTTATTTACCATACGTTGAAGTAAGTATAAAAAAAGGTTTTGTTTATTTACCATACCACCACTTTATTTTTATTTTTATTTATTTACACCTTTGTGTGTCCGTAAATATAAGGTGACTTATGGAGTAAATACAAAAAAATGTTTTATTTATTTACCATACCTCTCATTTATTTATATTTTTATTAATTTACCATACATCTTTTATAAATATGTATTTGGCCCATATGATTCACTTAAATAAAGGGTTATGCACTAAATATAAAGAAAAGAGGTTTTATTTATTTACCATACCTCTAGTTTATTTATATTTTTATTTATTTGCCATACCTTTGGAGTAAGTATAAAAATAGGTTTATTTATTTACCATGCCTCCACTTTATTTATATTTTTATTTATTGGGACCAAATACAACCTCCCAAACTAGAAAATAGGCGATTGGAAACGAATTTAACCTCCCAAACCAGGCGAATCGGATCAAATGAGTCTTTTCATAGTTTAACCGCCCCCGGGCTAAATATAGGAAATGGGTGTTTTATAAAAATTTCGCCCCTCTAAAATGAAAAACCCCTTAAAATTCACCCTTCGGCTAAAATTCGCCCCTAAAATTTACCATGGGTGCGGCCGGAGTCATCCTTCACTGCAGGTTCTTCTTTAGATCCACACACACTCATCATGAATGATGGTGCAAGTTGGTTGCATAGTACCAACTCCATCGACAACTTCATCCTCTTCCACACCAGGTGAGGAGTCCAGAATGGAAGAACATGAGACAGTACAATCCGGAGGATCAACAAAATGTAGGGATAGAGGTTGAGGGAATGAATCCATGTGACAACCAACAGGCTTGCAAGCCAAATCTGTGTAGATATCAAGAGAAGGTGGGGTGGGAGGATGTGACAGTTCAACATATGTGTGTGCATAATCTCCCACATCACTCTACGGTGGTGGAGCTATTTGATGAGGTGAAGGCGGACAATCACTTGTGAGAGAAACTGTTTCTGCCTGTGATTACACAGCTCCATCACCAAAGTGTGTTGAACGGGATCCGAATGATTTCAAGCATTGTGGATTTTCAGATATGTAAAGAAGATACTCAAATATTCCATCGAGAAATTCCCAATCAATTTCATCTTCGAGAAATCAGTATGCAAGATTACAAAAGCATGTGTGAAACTATTCAATGGATTCATAAGGTGCTTTTCGTAATTTCAGAATTTATTTATCAAGTGCTTTACAGTTAAAGTGATTGAAAGCACAGTCTATCTCTACGACTAGATGAGTAAGAGAATGAATAGATTTTTCAGGCAGCGTGGCAAACCATTGTTGTGATATCTCCAGATAGGCTGTAAATATTTGTTTTACCGCAGTAAAGAAAGATATATTGTAAATATTTATTTTACCACAGTAAGCAGACATACGGTAGTATTTTGGTTTTTCCACGGTACAAATAAAAAACCAACAAACTGGTAATCATGGTTCTTAATGTTAAGTTAAACAGTGTGTTAACTTTGAAACAGGAAAATGTGGTGAATTAAGAAGGCTCTGTAACTTCTCAAGGGAAGTTGGGAAAAGAGCAGTTGTTGAAAAGAAAAACCCTAACTACCTCCCATGCTCGAAAGAAAAGAGTGGAAGGGGAGGGAAAAATCCATGCTGATAGGTCAGACGGAAAGTGAAAGGGTTTGTACGCTAAGTCTGGTGAGGACCAGATAGCGTAGCACTGTGTGCGAATGATCTTGCAGAGGACAGTGGTCTTGCAAGAAGCTAGGGGGGAGATTTGGTCTCGAGGACAAATCTCAAGGATGGGAGGATAAGGAGCTGCAGATGTTAAGGTGTCTTCTACCCTAATGATCTTTTTCTTTAAAGAATCAGGTAAGTAACACCCTTTTAACTATGTGTTGCTCAGTCGAATTTATAAGACTTATTATGTACGTTATTTGAAATGATGGTAATTTAAGTACTTGTATGTTCAGTAAATAAATAATTTATAGGAATGAAATGATGTAGTTATGGTTCAATGTTGTTTAACCCTCAACAATAGAGATTTTTAGTGACATAACTAATTGGACCTGAACTGGTTAATATACTGTCCCTAGGTCTAGGTAGGGAAACAATGGTGAATAGGTAAATATTAACTACTGGCAAATCTTCTATAGTCGCGTTGTTTGCAGAAGTTAAAAGAAATAGTTCTGGTAGTTCTTTTCTGAAAATTTGTAAATAACACTAAACTGGAAGATATGCTTAATTCGATATCTAGAAAAAATGAACTTTAAAAACAGGGAAAATAAAACCCATATGTTTCATTCTGAGGAGGAGTTAAATAAAATACAGAACTTCTTTCTTTCTTTCGAGACAAGTTATGGCAGAGAGGACTTAACACACAGAGCTGGGAATTAACGAAAACCCTATTAGCCCAACATCTACCTGAAATAATGAAGTCGAGAAATAGAAACAGTAAATACCCTATCTATTATCAAACTAAACGAACAACGGAAAACAGTTAAGTAAATGTAGCCGAACTGGAGAAATTAGGAAGAAAGCCTCCTGATGCCAAGTAAATAAAGCACTGGAAATTTAATCTAGGAACTTGAAAAGTCATTAAAACATTACAGTATATTTTAAAAGACAGAGATATGAGCCGTGGCAGTCAACGGGCAGAGCTTCAATTAAATATCAATTTCAATTATAAACAGAGAGACTCTGTTGAAAAAAAACATTTATACCAAATTCAAATTTCTACGTGAAAATAATTCAAGAGAACACAGCGTGAAGGCACAAAGGAAGTAAATAGTAATAGAACCCTCGCACAAAGGAATAACACCAAGTAGGCCATAATTATCTCATGACGTAAAATAAGAAGTATACAGACTTTTGTAAATTTATAGCCGAGTAAGTTTAAGAGCACGGGTTGAAATAGGTAAAGCCTGGAAATCCGAACAAGAAATAGACTAATCAGACATCTAGGTCTTCGGGTCGTAACGACCAAAACCCTTCATTCAAAACATTAAAATAAACTTCTTAAGCTTCTGATACAATAGTAGGAATAAATTCCTTAGCAATTTAATTTGTTCTGCAATTTGTCAAAAACCCCTTTACAAATCTAAACAAAGCCGGCATGTATTCGGTAAAAAAACTTGACCATAACCCTACACTATTTACATGCTGCCCCTAACTATCGAAGGGTTGAAATTGATACGATCATACCCAAAATTTCGCAGTAGTGGTATTTTGGTAAGGAAACTCGCGCCCTTTGGGGCAGTAGAACGAAACCACCGGCCTCCTCGCCTTCATTCCTGTAGATTCACGGAAGAAGAGGGGTCAGCGAAGACCCATGACCATATTACCTTGTCAAGATAAACAACATCCATCAGAGAAGAATCAAAAGGAATAAATGAAGACTAAGAAACCTTACCTGGTTCGTAGAGTTGAAGGCAAGCAGAAGACAGAGGATTCCTCCATGGAACCCCTCTGCTATTGCATAGCGGCATGACACACCGAGTTATGCAGCCCGACGGAGAAGCGAACCAAACTCCCGGAAGTGGGGAAACCAAACTGAATTGAAAAATTGAAATGAATTTCCAGCCTTCAAGCTCGCCTAGCCGTAGGATCCAGAATGCAAGTCCCACACCGTCGATGTGAGTAGCATCCCAAGGAATCGGCAGACGAGGTACTGTCCTGCCATGCCACGTTACCATGGCTGGGCAGGACCATTAAATGTTAGAAGACAGACAAAAACCACTGGTGGATGGATGTAAGATGAATTTAAATAAAAATCTAAGTAATGAATGAGATCATTGGACCAGTCAGCAATGGAGTACAAGCAGAACACGTGGAAAAGCCTAGAATTGGGTTAACCATGTGACAACCGAGAACCCAACTGTACTATGGATAATGTTGCAAGGCTTGAACTAAAAAAAATGATAAACTTCATAATACAACAAATCAACCTGTATAGCAATATCAAATGATAATTTATTTATTTAATTATACATCGACCCAAAACTCTAAAGCATTGTTCAAATATTTTGTATTATTCATGTATTTGCATGTAAAAAAATAAATAATAAATGTGCTTAGGAGATGTGACAGTGGTATGAGAGCCCAGATTACAAAACTGTGGCCTCTGGCAATTAATTGTTGAAACTTTTGATATAATTTTTCAATGATTGTTAACTTACTGATGTATTAAGTTTAGGACACTAGTAGAATCATAGAAGAGCAGGCAGTGTTCCACACAGGAATATGGCTGGCCCAGAATTTGCGGCTTTCCCTCAAAATAATCTTGAAATATGGATACAGCTGGGAGAGGAGGCGCACAATACCAATCTTAAAATATTGGAAACAGTTCAGGAACTAAAGAATGTGATGGCTCGGCTATGGGAGGACAATGCAAGATTAACTATGGAAAAGGAAAAAATTATGAAAAGCCTGTTTGATAGGCAGAATCAACACCAGCCGATTCCCAGCCCCGAACAGGAACGGATGTCTGAAGAACAAGGTTATCAGACAGAACAGGAAGAGAATCGGGAAGAGAAATTGGATAACGCTTCTGAGCACCCCACAACAAAAAGGCAGCAAATAGAATTACAAGGGGAATTTCGAAAAGTAAAGCCGCCACACTTTGATGGAGAGTTCGAAGAGGCAGGCGAGGCCTGGCTTATTAATATGAATAAGTACTTTCAGTTATACGAATATGATCACAACTTAAAGGCTCGACTGTCCATCTGCCAACTGCAGGGGAAGGCCACCTTATGGTGGGAAGAGGTTAAGATTGTGTGTGGGGTAAATGAGCAAAGTATCACTTGGGAGAAGTTTCAAAAATACTTCAAGGAAAGATACTTGACTGAATGATTTTATGACGAGAAAGCCAAAGAATTTCATGAATTGCGGCTGGGGCAGGAAACAATAGATGAGTTTATCACCCGATTTACCTCTTTACTCCGATATGTGCCTTATATACGGGAGGAAAAGGCTAAGGTAGAACGATTCATCAGCAGTTTACCTGTGGCAATGAGAGAAAGAATTGAATTTGAACCTGAAAATGATGGACGACGATTATACGAAAGGCCAGATATGCTATCAACAAAGTAAGCAGAAGGGAGAACTTGTGGGGAAAAAGTGGGCAAACAAGAAAGGTAACAGGATCCCTATGGGCAATAAGGGAAATCGAGGCAGCATTGGCAAGGGTTTCTAAAAAGGGAAGAACACCAGAAATCTGCAAAATAATCAGTTCAAAATTAGACCACCTGCTGAAAACAGATTCAGTGAGTAGACTAGTAAAGTTGATAACGAAGGGACAGCAAGACCCTCGGTGCAATGCTGGGGATGTGGAGGGCCACATTACGTTAAAAATTGCCCTCACTGGAAGGGAACCGATCAGATTTCACAGATCCACGAGGCATCTACAGTAGGCGATGTGGCCCGGAGCATCCCAAAAATTAACGCAGCACTCGAAGACCATCAGGCCGAGTACCAGCCGACAATGGTGGAGTTTGAAGGTAAAATTTTTGATCATCCTGTTTCTGTTTTAATTGATCCCAGTGCTACGTTAAGTTATGTAAGTCCAAAGGTTGTGGAACGGTGTAAATTACAGTCGATTAAGTTTAAAAATTCTTGGCTAGTACAGCTGGCAACAGGAGCAAAGTGACATGTGTTAGCCAAAGTTAATGACTGTCCACTTGAAATAGCAGGTTAGCCTTTGAAGGCAGATCTAAACATACTTCCCCTTGGGTCGTATGATGTGTTGATAGGCATGGACTGGCTGGAAAAATGCTGGTCCATTATTAATTGCAAAACAAAAACAATCTGCTACAAAAATGAATTGGGAGAGCAACAAGTAATGCAAGGAATTTCGAGGCCATTACAGACATGGCCCATAAGCGCTTCGCAACTAGCGAAGTGTATCTGGAAAGGGTGTATTCCAATAGTTCAGGAGTTTGCAGATGTGTTCCCTTAAGAGATACCAAGACTGCCACCCAAGACAGACATAGATATCACCATAGAATTGGTGCCAGGGGCAGCCCCGGTGTCCCGCGCTCCATATTGTATGAGCACACCAGAATTGATGGAGCTCAAAATGCAATTGCAGGAGTTATTAGATAAAAAATACATCTGCCCCAACGTGTCACCCTGGGGAGCCCCCGTGTTGTTCGTCAAAAAGAAGGATGGAACCCTTCGCATGTGTATGGACTACCACCAGCTGAATAAGTTGACAATTAAGAACAAATACCCACTAGCTTGTATTGATGAATTATTCGATTAGGTGAAAGGGGCTACGTTATTCTCTAAAATTGACTTGCATTCGGGATACCATCAGATCAGAATTAAAGAGGAGTATATAGCCAAAATTTCTTTTAGGACTCGCTATGGGCACTATGAGTTCGTAGTATTACCCTTTCGGTTAACCAATGCCCCCGCGACCTTTATGTGCTTAATGAAAAACATATTTCATCAATATTTAAACAAATTTGTGTTAATCTTTATTGACGACATACTAATATACTCTCGAAGCATCGAAGAGCACAAGGAGCATCTTAGATGGGTATTGCAAACTCTCTGGGAGCATCAATTATATGCCAAATACAACAAGTGTGATTTCTTTAAGGAACAAATTCAGTACTTAGGACATATTATTACGAAAGACGGAATTGTGGTGGATCCCGAAAAGATCAAGACCATAATGGAATGGCCAGTACCGAAGGATGTAATGGATATAAGATCCTTTATGGGGTTAGCAGGTTACTATAGGCGGTTTGTGGAAGGATTTTCCAGAGTGGCCTATCCTATCACCTCCCTGCAGAAAAAGGGGAAAATTTTTAAATGGACAGCTGAATGCCAAAAAAGTTTTGAACAACTCAAGCATCTGCTCACCACTGCGCCTGTACTAAGCATAGCAGATCCGGGTAAGGATTATGTGGTATGCACGGATGCAACTAAAGAAGGGGTAGGAGGAGTCCTGATGCAGGAGGGTAAGGTAATCACCTATTAGTCAAGGAAATTGAAGGAAAATGAGCATAAATATTCTGCCTATGATTTGGAGTTAGCAGCTGTCATTCACGCCCTAAAGATGTGGCATCATTATCTGTTAGGCAAAAAATTTCTGCTAATGATAGTTCACCACAGCCTGAATAGATATTTCAATAAGCTTACCTTGAACGCTAGACAAGCACGGTGGGTAGATTTTCAGAGCAGTTTTGATTTTGAGATTAAACATTTGAAAGGGAAGGAGATCCATGTATCAAACGCTTTAAGTCGAAAGGTACACTGCCTCTACGAAATTTCTTGCAGCGAAGGGTCGACTACCTTCGATGAAGTGTTTAAAGAGGCAGAAAATCAGGATCTGAAATATCAACAAATAGGGCAGCAAGTTCAAAATCCAACCAGCAGTGAATATCACCAAGGTTATGTGATGGATCATGCCAGCCTGTTGAGATATAAAAAAAGACTATATGTGCCCAACCAAAGTGGCATTAAAAGTAATATTTTAGATGAACTTCCTAAGAGTCCCTACGAGGGACATCCAGGTTACCAAAAATATATTACCGCACTCCGGAAGGAGTATTACCGGCCAGGCATGAAGAAATATGTAGCAGAGTATCTGTCATGATGTTTGGAATGTCAACAAGTCAGGCCGTAACATCAGCACCCTGCGGGGCTATTGCAGCCACTACCAATTCTAGAAAGGAAGTGGGAAACTGTCTTTATGGATTTTATAACTGGATTACCAAGATCTAAAAAGAGCAATGACTCTATCATGGTGGTGGTGGACAAATTAAGCAAAGCAGCCCATTTTATCCCGGTACAATCCACTTTCAAAGTGGTGCAGATTGCCAACATCTTCATGCAGAATGTTTTCAGGTTACATGGGCTACCAAAAACCATAATTTCTGATCGCGATGTGAAATTTACATCAGTCTTCTGGAGGACTCTGTTTGAGAGGTTGGGAACTCAACTAAATTTCAGTACTGCCTATCACCCTCAAACAGACGGACAGACAGAACGGGTGAACCAAGTAGTGGAAGACATGCTGAGATCATACATAATGCAACAACCGTCAAAATGGGAAGATTATCTGCATTTGGTCAAATTTGCATACAACAACAACTATCATACTTCTTTGCAAATGAGCCCTTTTGAAGTGTTGTACGGAAGAAAATGCCGCACACCCTCCAGTTGGGGGGACCTGAAGACAAGCTGTTGTTGGGGCCCGAAATGCTAAGGGAGATGGAAGAGATGGTCAAGAAGGTGCGAAGCAACTTAAAGGCAGCTCAAGATAGGCAGAAGAATTTTGCCGATAGGAAGTGAAGTTTTAAGGAATTTCAAGTAGGAGACCACGTGTATGTGAGAATAAGACCTAAAAAGAGTACATTACAGTGGAGCGGGTGCAGCAAACTGGCACCACGGTTTTGTGGGCCATTTCAAATATTAGCAAGAGTTAAGCCGGTGGCATACAAACTTTCTCTACCAAGCTACATTTGGGGCCATAACGTCTTTCATGTGTATGTCTTAAAAAGATACATTTATGATCCTAAGCATATAGTCAGTTGGCAAGATATCCAGGTAAAAGGGTAACTTAGGTAGACCTAAATAATTGTGTTATTAAAGAAGACAAAGTGATGTAGGTTTTGTTTGTTTCAGGTCGAGCCGGAAGGAGAATTCTCGGTCGAGCCACCGAATATACTAGAACGGAGAGAAGTAACGCTGTGAAAATGAGCCATCACCCAGGTTAAAGTGCAATGGTAGCACTTTGGACCGGAGGAGGCCACCTGGGAGGATGAACAACTCATGAAAGAAGCATATCCGGGTCTGTTTGTGTCCGGAAAAAAACGGGATGATGTTTGACTTCAGGGGGGGAAGATGTGATAACCCCAGATAGGCTGTAAATATTTGTTTTACCACAGTAAAGACAGATATATTGTAAATATTTATTTTACCAAAGTAAGCAGACATACTGTAGAATTTTGGTTTTTCCATAGTAAAAATAAAAAAACAACAAACTGGTAATCATGGTTGTTAATGTTAAGTTAAATAGTTTGTTAACTTTGAAACAGGAAAATGTGGTGAATTAAGCAGGCTCTGTAACTTCTCAAGGGAAGTTGGGAAAAGAGCAGTTGTTGGAAAGAAAATCCCTAACTACCTCCCATGCTCGAAAGAAAAGAGTGGAAGGGGAGGGAAAAATTCATGCTGATAGGTTAGATGGAAAGTGAAAGGGTGTGTACGCTAAGTCTAGTGAGGACCATATAGCATAGCACTGTGTGCAAATGACCTTGCAGAGGACAGTGGTCCTACAAGAAGCTAGGGGGGAGATTTGGTTTGGAGGACAAATCTCAAGGATGGGAGGATAAGGAGCTGCAGATGTTAAGGTGTCTTCTACCCTGATGATCTTTTTCTTTAAAGAATTAGGTAAGTAACACCCTTTTAACTATCTATTGCTCAGTCGACTTTATAAGACTTATTATGTACGTTATTGGAAATGATGGTAATTTAAGTACTTGTATGTGCAGTAAATAGAGAATTTATAGGAATGAAATGATGCAATTATGGTTCAATGTTGTTTAACCCTCGGCAATAAAGAGTTTTAGTGACATAACTAATTGGACCTGAACTGGTTAATATACTGTCCCTAGGTCTAGGTAGGGAAATAGTGGTGAATAGGTAAATATTAACTACTGACAAATCTTCTATAGTCGCGCTGTTTGCAGAAGTTAAAAGAAATAGTTCCGGTAGTTCTTTTCTGAAAATTTGTGAATAACACTAAACTGGAAGATATGCTTAATTCGATATCTAGAAAAATTGAACTTTAAAAACAGGGAAAAGAAAACCCATATGTTTCATTCTCAGGAGGAGTTAAATAAAATACAGAACTGACTTCTTTCTTTCGAGACAAGTTATGGCAGAGAGGACTTAACACACAGAGCTGGGAATTAGTGAAAACCCTATTAGCCTAGCATCTACGTAAAATAATGAAGTCAAGAAATAGAAACAGTAAATACCCTATCTATTATCAAACTGAACAAACAATGGAAAACAATTAAGTAAATGTAGCCAAACTGGAGAAATTAGGAAGAAAGCCGCCTGATGCCAAGTAAATAAAGCACTGGAACTTTAATCTAGGAACTTGAAAAGTCATAAAACATTACAGTATATTTTAAAAGACAGAGATATGAGCCGCAACAGTTAACGGGCAGAAATTCAATTAAATATCAGTTTCAATTGTAAACAGAGAGACTTTGTTGAAAAAAAACATTTATACCAAATTCGAATTTCCACAAGAAAATAATTCAAGAGCACACAACGCGAAGGCGCAAAGGAAGTAAATAGTAATAGAGCCCTCGCATAGAGGAATAACACCAAGCAGGCCATAATTAACTCATGATGTAAAATAAGCAGTATACAGACTTTTGTAAATTTACAGCCGAGCAAGTTTAAGAGCACGGGTTGAAACAAGTAAAGCCCAGAAATCCGAACAAGAAATAGACTATTCAAACATCTAGGTCTCTGAGTCGTAACGACAAAAACACTTCATTCAAAACATTAAAATAAATTTCTTAAGCTTCTGATACAACAGTAGGAAGAAATTCCTTAGCCATTTAATTCGTTTGGAAATTTGTCAAAAACCCTTTACAAATCTAAAAAAAGCCGGCGTGTATTCGGTAAAAAAAATTGACCAGAACCCTACACTATTTACATGCTACCCCTCACTGTCGAAGGGCTGAAATTGATACGGTCATACCTTGAATTTCGCAGTAGTGGTATTCTGGTAAGGAAACTCGCGCCCTTTGAGGTAGTAGAACGAAACCCTCGGCCTCCTCACCTTCGTTCCTGTAGATTCACGGAAGAAGAGGGATCAGCGAAGACCCATGGCCATATTACCTTGTCAAGATAAACAACTTCAATCAGAGAAGAAGAAAAAGGAATAAATGAAGACTAAGAAACCTTACCTGGTTCGTAAAGTTGGACGCAAGCAGAAGACGGAGGAGTCCTCTATGGAACCCCTCGCGACACGACGCACCGAGTTATGTAGCCTGACGGAGAAGCGAAACAGAATCCAAGAAACGGGGAAACCAAACTGAATTGACAAAATGAAATGAATTTCCAACCTTCAAGCTCGAATAACCCTCCCAAGCTTGCCCAACCGTAGGATTCAGAATGCAAGTGCCACACCGTCGATGCGAGTAACATCCCGAGGAACTAGCAGACGAGGTACCGACCTGCCACGCCACATTACCAGGGCCGGGCAGGATCATTAAATGTTAGGAGATAGACAAAAACTGTCGGTGGATGGCTGTAAGATGAATTTAAATAAAAATCTAAGTAATTAACGAGATCATTGGACTAGTCAGGAATGGAGTACAACCAAAACATGCGGAAAGGCCTAGCATTGGGTTAACCACATGACAACCAAGAACCCACCTGTACTATTGATAATGTTGCAAGGCTTGAACTAATAAAATGGATAAACTTCATAATACAACAAATCAACCCATATAGAAATATCAAATGATAATTGATTTATTTAATTATACAGCGCCCCAAAACTCTAAAGCATTGTTCAAATCTTTTGTATTATTCATGTATTTGCGTTTAAAAGAATAATAATAAATGTGCTTAGGAGATGTGGCAATTGCAATGGGTGGCCTCGAAGCGTGTAAATGAACAACGCGCAGGTCATTTATTCTTCAAAGATTCCATGTCTTTCACATGAGCCTACAATGCCGACCGCGTGCCTAACCAAGGCTACATATCCTCCACCATCATATGTTTTATGCGACAAGTTATCCGAGAGCTCTTCCAAGATTTCGAAGTAATTTCCATAAGACATACACTCCGGAAGAGAAACTTTGTAGTTAGTCATGATGGATATGGAGAGATTCAAAATAGATGTGAGGACTGAGGTTATCATTTGTCCCTCCTTCTAGCGCCAAAATTTTGATGGTGCTGGAACTACCAACATGTCAGGGGATCTCCCTGGTAAGAAGTCCCAACTAGACTTCAAACTCTTTGGTGTAGGAGTCCCAACAGCGGGTTGTACGTTATTGCCTTAACCGCAGTTTCACACAAATTCAAGCAAGATGTCCTTGTTGGTAGCAAGGGTGTTACATATGCAGTAAGTCAAGGAAGGTGCATGAGCGGTTCTAACACATGGAGGGTGAGGTGAGTGGGCCCCTTGGAAACCTATGAAAGCACGGAGTTAAGAAGCGAACACACAAGATAAGATGCATCACAAACTGGAAGGCAAGTGAGCTAGCAATCCAAAGTGATGCTTAAACCAACAACACATTCCAGTAACATTCATACATTCATATACAAAAAATAGCTACACATTCATGCGTAAGCAAACAAATACATATATTATTTCGAGTGAACAAGATAGTTGAAATACAATACGACATATGCATGAAACGTGTTGGCTCTATTATACTAAGAACTGTAAGTTCCACTCATACGATACAACCATGACCAACCACTATTTTTGACAGTGGAACGTTACAGACTGATGTCTGCTCCCCCAAAGATATACACTAGCTCTACACAGTGGAGAAGCCAAGGCTCATTACAATACTGTCTAAGCTTTCTCTAAGATACTCCTATTGGAAGCTTGGTTGACCAAAAGCCTATACAATATATGAGGGACTATATATAGAAAAGGGTGGGGTGGCCCTTGACATTCCCCTTTGTGACTATTCACCTACCCTCATGACTCTTCAACTACTCTATGATTGTTACATTCAACTATTGACACTTGAACTTCCACTTGACAAGATGTTACATATTATCTACACATCTACCCATGTGAGATAATATATGCTTGATAAAGACATGCAATACATCACTAACACTCAGACCATTGCGGTAAGACCAACTCTTCGACATCCTAGCGATGATCGACGATGGTGAAATGATGCCAAGCTTGGTCATCCGTGATGGTGTCTATGTGTTCAATGGTGACATCCTGTTGAAAGCGAACTCTTGCCTCCGTTACATCCTGATACAATGATATGGCTGCTCTGTCCAACTCGTTTGATATCATGCGCATCATCGTCTTGAGTATGGCTGGACCAACAACATACTGATACATTGTGTCTGTGTTGATCTCCAAGTGTGTGCTGGTGACCATGCACATCAACTTGTCGAAGTACATCTTCAGATCCATTCATACTTGCTTCCTATCTTTGCCTCGGTGAGTGTGCCAAATGGGTGGGATCACATGCGTGCGCACAATGACATGCATGCTGCTGAATTCCCTTTCAGGCAATCAACAACACTGCTCACCTTGTCTGCTTCGTGCCAGCTGCTGGGATGGATCTATAACTTGTATGGGCTTAGTTTCATCCATCTGTGCATGTTGTGCCCCTTGCTGTACTTGTTCTTGCTGCAACTCATTCTCTCATATGTGCAACTCATGTTCTTCCTTGAGTTTCCGCTTCACCAAATGCAACTCCTTCTCTGTTTCTCTCCCTACCTTCACGCGATCTTTGTGTTGCATCGTCACCTCATAGCTTCAATCTCCAAAGCTCGTTTCGTCACGAGTGGATTTGCTTTGAACTTGTAGCTTTGCTCTGCCTCTGTGTTGTCAATAACCTTCCTCTTGCATTCGTTGCATGTAGGTGTGATACCTTCTGCTACTACTGATGGTGCTTCTCATTGTGATTTTGTTTCCATTCATCTTGATATCCTTTTCCATGAATAACTTGATGCCTTCGTGGATAGGCAAGTTTATAGACACTTGATAAACTGCATCCCCAACTGTGCTCTAAACGGTGTCTTTAACTATGCTCTCCTGGAAGCCATTGTACCTGTGCTGCTGAGAGGCAGACGAACACCTGTGATACCTTGAGACATATAAACACTCATGACAAGAAATCTGTTAGTTGAAAACCAAAACAAACTAGACGACTCACATGCAACATACTTGTGTGACTGTCTGTGAAGATTGTGCAATTTTCATCGGGAGGCTGGAAGACTGATTGCCAAAACTACGCGAGGCGCAGTCCGGGATGTCGGGAGGCTGACTGACTACTCGAACTGCACAATGGATAGTCCAGCATGGCCTGTTGAGGACTGAAACTGCGCAATGCGCAATTTCAGTCAACAATAACATGCAACCAACAAACTGCATTGCGCAGTTTCTGGGGCCAGAAGGATACTGCCTCCAAGAATTGTGCAATGCAAGTCTGGGGGTCAGTGTTGGGCCAAACTTGCGCAATTTCCAGAGGGCAGGCAAAGACTTCGCTTCCGAAATTGCGCACTGCTAGTCGAGCAAGGCACAGTCTCGGCCAAGGCAGCCCAGAGCGGGCGATGGGTGACTGAAAACATGAGAAGTCTGAATGTAGATGAGATGAGTACAAACAAGAGTGAATGATTACGCATGAAAATAGTAAGTGGAGGATTCAGAAAACTGGACAACATACATGCGAGTGAAGTGAGTCACCACAACGACGAATGTTGATGCAAAAACAGTGTCATGCATGCGACAATAGTGAGATGCGAACGCAAACTGAAATGATGCTTCTACAAGCTAACATAAATTGAAATGATAGCAAATGCTCATTGAAAACAAGAAGACAACACTGACACAAAGAGAAACACAAAAAGCGACAGAAACGCAACGCAAAACATGCAAAGTAGGCTTACCCCAAAGCAGTTGAGATAAATGTGCCGATGACTCCTAGATACAATGTGGGATGTCAAAGCAGCAAGGTCGATGTGAGGAAAGAGCTCTATAATGTCCCTTTCATAAGTTTTGATAAAATCGAGGTTGTGATGCGCATGCCACAAATCTAGGAAAAGCGACACTTAGCAGGAGGATTATGAAATGATCCTTGCATGTAACCTCCAACTGTTAAAAATAGATCCCATGATCAACCAGTCAAGAAGTCCTCTATGACTATTGTGTGAATTTTTAGTTGGTTGGAATGCACTCTAAGGCATGATGGCACATCTAACTAGGTTTTTCTTTAATTGATTGTAACCTATAAAAATAGGTCAAAGTGCTCAAGGTTATCATGCACCTTCATCTAATCTCTAGCACATGCTAATATCATTCTAGACTATTGTCGATGGAAGGGTCACTCCAACACCCATACTACTATATGTTGCCTCCATGAGCACCCAAGCTCTCCAAGCGACTTCATTCCCAAGGGATGATGACCAAGCTATTTTGAACCAATCAAATCAGCCCCTAACATACTACTTCATTCTAAAACATAATGAATAACATTGAACAATTTTTTGAAACTAAATTTTTGAGCTTTGATACCACTTGCCATGGACCTTAAATTTTTTCACAAAATTTTCCTTTTGTCATCTCCAATTGTCCAACACTTCCTTGCCTCAACATTAGTCAAGTATCTTGACTCACTTGTGGCCACAACAACCAAACTATGCTCTCCACTTAAAGTCTACCCATAACTTCACTTTAAGCTATAATAGTTATGACTGACACAACCTAGTACATCCAAAAATAGCCATGCACCAACTCACCATAGTGTCAAAATATCCCAAGAATACTTATCCAATATTATACCATAGCCACCACAATTCAACACAAGGAACATTAGACCCATCCAAGTAAAAACAACCACAATTTACAATTTGAGATAGCACCAAAAGTGAATGCCTTAACTATATTTATAGGAAAAATGTTATAATGTACAATAGATGAGCATGGTGATAGACTACAATTATACTAGGCATATGTGCATACATGCACTATCAATAAACCCTTATAGAGCAAAAGGCCTACCTATTATAGGTCATGTTTTCTTCTTCATCTCACTTGTCCAATGCAATTTCTTATACTATGCCCAACCCAAATCCTAGCACCGCTACAGAGATTCTTACATTCCTTGAATGACTTCTAATTCTTTCTTAAATGTCTTTACACATTGAGACATCTTCCTTTTTATATGACACATGTTATGCACTTGCAAACCTCTTCATTCTAAATTGTGGACCCAAGTGTCGTTCTTCATCTTACTTCAATTCAATGACTTATTTTCCAATTGTATACCAAGTCATTCAACTCAACCTGGGGCTACCTAAGTCATCCCAAATTTACATAGTCCATCTATTTAAGTATACCTACCCATAGTTATTATTCCTAAACTTATGTGAAGCCAACTTCAAATTAATTTTCCCTTTAGTTCTCCACATCTAACCCATATTCACAAGGCCTCACTACTCATATAAAAAGAACATAAAACACTTTCATCTCTTCATAAGTTATTAACTTTGAAACCTTCTCCACCTAGGTAATATACTTACTACCATCTAACTTTCCATACAATAAGTAACATACCATTAAATGTTTAAATAAAAAAATTTATCCGACTCTCTATATATATAAATATTATATACGTATCGTGATATGAAAGATATTAAATAGTAAAGCATTTTATTCTCTTTTGTCATTTTCGTATCGTAATACTGAAGATATTAAATAGTAAAGCATTTTATTCTCTTTTGTCATTTTCGTATCGTAATACTGAAGATATTAAATAGTAAAGCATTTTATTCTCTTTTGTCATTTTCGTATCGTAATACTAAAGATATTAAATAGTAAAGCATTTTATTCTCTTTTGTCATTTTCTTATTCATTTTAAAAATATTATAAATAATCAGTATTTTAAATTATCAGCTCATGTACCCATTTTGAGATAAACCCAAAAGTGAAGGGACTTAACTACACCGTACTGCATGTACGCGGACAGCAGCTATAGGATATCTAGTCAAACACCTACACTGATGATCCAGCGATTCTGAGCAGGTGTAGGCGATTCCGATATATTTAACAGCAACATCATCTTTCGTCCTAGCACATCTGAGCATTTCTGAGAAGGTGTAGGCGAGTTCCATCCATGGAGAAACGTGATATCAAGGAATGTTGCTCCCAAGTTGAGCTGACTGTAAACGTTTTGGGGTCTGTCATGGTGCCGCCTTCCCGACCTTGTCCCAGAACCACACTTTATCTCTCCAATCTAGATGACCATCTTATCGTCAGGCGCAGATTCGATACATTGCTGGTGTATAACAATGACTGTGATAATATTTATGGTCCCACAGATCCTGTGAAAGTTGTTAGGGATGCACTGTCACGAGTATTAGCGTACTATTACCCACTTGGAGGCCGGGTAAAGAGAACCGAAGATGGCCGAAAACTGCAGGTGGAGTGCACAGGGGAGGGCGCTCTCTTTGTGGAAGCCTCCACGCATAACACTCTTTCACTGCTGGGCGAGTTGGAGGAGCTGAAACCTTCATTTGAGCAACTGCTCTTTCAGTTTCCGCTCACTGCACAAGTCGAGGACGTACCCCCTCTCATTTTTCAGGTGAAAGTTTTCCTCTTACTTTGCCATTATTCCTCAATTTTAATGGATTCGCTCAACTCCAACTTGAGCTGATCTTGATTGTTGCGTTTGTGTGTTTTCTGTTTTGACAAAAATAGGTAACTCGCTTCGATTGCGGGGGTTTTGTTGTGGGTGTGAGTTTCAACCATAGTCTGTGTGACGGACGTGGGGCAGCCCAGTTTCTCATGGGACTTGCAGAGATCGCGAGAGGAGAGACGAAGCTGTCTGTTGAAGCAGTATGGCAGAGGGAATTTCTGAAACCCCAGCAGCAGTCCCATCTGGTCCGTTTTCCGCATGATGAGGTCCTTGAAAGTGGATTCATGGTCAACCCTAATTGCTCAATGCAGCAGCAGATGGCCAATGTGAAAACCGAAGACCTAATACTGGCTTCGTTTTTCTTCAGCTCGGATGTTTTACAGAGTATAAAGCAGCCCATCGCAGAAGAGTTGAAGGAGCATTGTACCACGTTCGAAGTGTTAGCAGCGTTGGCCTGGCGGGTAAGAACAAGGGCTCTGGGGATTCCTCTTGATCAAGCTGTCAGGCTTATCTTCGGGGTGGACGTGAGGAGGGCGTTCAACCCCCCTCTTGCAGAGGGATACTACGGCAATGGTCTGTACCTAGCATGTGCACGCAGTAATACAGCCCGAGAGGTTGTGACTGGATCCCTTTCGCTTGCCGTAAAGATGATAAAGAAGGCAAAGTTATGTTTAAATGAGGAGTACCTGAGATCGAGCATAGCGTTTCTTGAAATGAAACGCTCATACCCAGAGATGACAGAGGTGCATATGTGTGTTGAAGATGCGTACCTTACTGACTGGAGGTGGCTGGGATTTAATGAAGTGGACTTTGGGTGGGGTGAACCCGTGACTGCATGCCCTATCAGTTTGCTCAGGACTTTGGGATTGCCCATTGCATTCCTGCGTCCCCCGAAAAAGAAGAGTGGAGTGAAGATGGTGTTGTGCGTTCCATGAGCAGCAGTCAAAGCACTTGAATCTGCTGTGAATTTTGGAATATCTTGAAATTTGACAGTTACGAGAGTGTCAGATTCCGAGATATTTTTAGAATCGAGTATCATTTACAATATTATTTTAGTGAGAAAATCAGGTGAGTATCATTTACAATATTATTTTGGTGGTGGTGGTGGTGGTGGTGGTGGTGGTGGTGGTGGTGGTGGTGGTGGTGGTGGTGGTGGTGGTGGTGGTGGTGGTGGTGGTGGTGGTGGTGGTGGTGGTGGTGGTGGTGTGGTGGTGGTGGTGGTGGTGGTGGTGTGGCGGCGGCGGCGGCGGCGGCGGCGGCGGCGGCGGCGGCGGCGGCGGTCCACTGACACCTACAATTTTCTTAGTTTTTAATTATCTGACTCCTTGTCTTTCTTGGCCAGATTGGTGCTGTAGTTTTCTTTTTTTTCTCTACGGTCTTCCAACTTCCTTTATCTTGCATCTCCTTCATCTTTTCTGGTTCTTGGTACATTGGTGTTTTAGCTTCACGATCTATTGTGTTCATCCTTTTGAAGTTAGTCGGAGAACAAGTTTGGTCTACGAGATTTGCTTTGCTGTTAAGTGAAGCTTTAATTTGTGTGGTATTCGAATCTTCATCACTGTTGATGCTTGAGGGGTTGTCGAGTTCACTTTTTTGTTGTTGGGTGGGGCTTTCTCCCTGCTTGTCTTGAGAGTTGTTTCTTTTTTGTTTATTACTGTATGGTAAAAAATATATATTTTAATGTTTAATTCTTAAAAGTGTTAAGGTGTAGTTTAATTTTTTTTAATGATTTGGTAGTTTTTTTATAAATTTGCTTAAAATCTAATATGAATTTGTTGAGTTAGATTTGTGAATTTTAACTCATTCAAGTGTCATAAGAGTGTTTTAAGGCTTTGAATTTCATTTATATATTTAAAAATTAATTGTAAACAACAATTAAAAAAAATATTGCTCAACCCAAAATTTGTTTTTGTTAGATTTAAGTTAAAAAAAAAAAAACAAAATCCAGAATAGCTATATATGTAAATATTTTTTAATATTTTTTTTAAATAATATATTTTAATATATATTTATGTTGATAAATTTATTTTAAAATAAATGTATGGAAAATAGGAATTTTATCTTTAAATTTAATATATTTTTAGCAATAATAATAAATAAAAAATTAAAATTTGTTTTAAAAACATTTATGCGTTTTTTTACTATTAATCAAATATAATATATATATATATATATATATATATATATATATATATATATATATGAAATTCTGGTAATATTTTTAAAATTTAAAATAAAATGATAATTAAGGTATATTTCGAGTCCAGATAAATTTACATTAATATATTTTTAGATTATATTAATTTAAATCAATAATATTAATTACATTATATATATGAGTGTGTTTATTTATTTTTTAAATATAGGTTGTTTTTAAATAGAGATTCTAAGAATTTAATTTAGTTATTAATCATTATTAAGTGAACAATATGAATTTGCTTGGGTGGAATAATTGTATAGAATATCTTAATAGTAGTTGAAGATTAAATTCTCACCAACTATTTGATAATTATTGATAATTAAAGTAAAATTCTATAAGTCTTATTTCAAAATATAGAAACTTATTCATATAATGACAGTAATTTAAAATAAAATTATATGTTAGTTAATTTTTATGATTTTTTTAATCTTGAAAATATGAGATGAACCTTTTTAATGTGTATGGATATTTACTAACCATTTAATGTATACAGTTGTTTCTGTATTCAAGCTTTTGTGATCCATAATGAATTAAGCAATGCCTTTAAGTAGAAATCACATAAGAGAAATTTTTGACCTACGGTTTCGAACCACATCATCAAGACCAGAATTTATAGTTGTATTAATTTAAAAATATGTTAAATAAATTAATACAATTTCACACCATATGCATTAAATTCATAATATAATTTTATAAAGCAAAAATCAAAATATGATTTACATCCACAAGGTAGAAGGTTGTTTAGAGGAAGCAGGCTCACGATCTTAGCTAGGATAGTCATCACCCTTCTTCTCTATGCTGATGATATTGTTCTTCTCGCAATGTGCCCATCTGGTAGCTGGGATAGTCATCATCCTTCTTCTCTATTGTAATGCTCCTCGTGAAATGATAATGTTGGGTAAAATAGTAAATTTAACTGTGAGCTAAAACTCTGTTTGATAAGTATAAAAACTCTGTTGTGAGTATTGTTAATTATTATGATACCTAATTATGTCTTCACTATTTAATTTGAGTGTATGGTTAATATTGGTTAATAACTGCTGAGGTAGTTAATGGAAAAAAACCTAACCACCTTGAGGGGACAGTTGAGACCCCAGGATGAAAGGTGGGGAAAAAGGAAAAAATGCCAAGTGTGGTTGGGATCAGATGGCAGAAAGGTGGAAGATGCTATGTCTGGTAGTGACCAGATAGCATGTGTTGGAAGGTAGAAACTTCCTAAATCCGCTAAGTCTGGTTAGGATCAGATAGCAAGACCTGGCGTGGCCAGAAGAATTGAGGACAAGAAGATCTGCAGAAGTGCTTGGGGGTGGAAGACCGAGAGGGATCTTCCTACGGACGGGAGGTTGACAAGCATTACAAACAGGTTTGTTTCTACTATACAGGTATGGCTTGCTAAGCATATAACTGTGGAATCTTTTTATGGTCTTCTGTAAATAAAAAAATATATAAAAATGGAAAAAGCAACCTATTCATTTCTTTTAGATCCAGCCTCTGCACAGCCGGCAGAGACAGAATCCGGATCTTCCAGACAAACACAAATATGGAACATGTCGAGCTGGAAGCTCTGTGGTGCAGCTGTTAGCAAGAATTTTTAACCAGAAATGAATATTGTAAAACCCTTCTCTGTGTTCAAATATGAAAAGAAAACTCTAGCATTCTCTGTATTCAAGAAACGAAAAGAAGCTCTAGCATTCTCTGTATTCAAGAAACGAAAAGAAACTCTAGCATTCTCTGTATTCAAGAATCGAAAAGAAACTCTAGCATTCTTGTATTCTAATGAGAATGAATACGGAAAGAAAATCTGGTATGGCACACAGAATAAATGAGCTTATATTTCAAACTATAACCGCGTTTAAAGAACGACAATGAAATACCCTGACCCTCTATCAATGAGACCGCAGGCCGAATAGATTGTTGGCAGAACGAGGCCAAGTTTCAAATCGACAACATTTCCTCTACAAATCACATAACTGAGTCATTTGACTAAAGACACATATATCTGCGGTTAGAATATAAAACAAACAGATACATCATTGTCGCCATGGGACAATAAAATAACCCGTAACAATATGCATGCACAACCGACATTAACAAATTGTCCCGGCTCTAGAAGAGTCGCCATAGCTGAGCTTAAGCATGTGCTTAGCCAGCAGAGGCTACCAATGCCGAACCATTAAAATAGATGAACTAATCATTTCAAAAAAAATAGATTTACTCTGAGAAGGAAATGATTATAAATTAAATTTAAGCCTGTGTTCATAGTCCAGTTACAGAGAAGGCGGGTAAGCCGAAAACACCACAAAACAGAGCTAGAGCCATACCAAGAATTCTCGTGCCACATTCATGATTTCTCAATCAAGTCTAAACTAAGAAATAGTTCCATACAGACCGATATCATCGTTTAACAAAAGCATTGCCTGCGTTCAGAGGCGTAGTTAATAAATGGAAGACAGTTATACATTTAAAATGAAAGACAGTTAAACAGTCAAGCTCGGCGTACAGCGCCTCTTAACAGAGGTTCCCGCCTGAGTAAGGGCGAGGAAACCAGTCATATAGAAAATGGGACAAAGAAAACTGTCAAGCAAGGAGACCCTTGAGTATGGCGAAGGGACTCCAAATGCGAGAGCATGACTCCCGACATCCCTGCCCAAGTGAACAAAGGTTCAGCCGTTACCCTGGATAAGTCGAACAAAGGAGACTCTGGCAACGCATGAGTCTTACCTGATACTGGGCTAGCAAAGGTGTGGAGAAGTTTCTCGTCATCGATGATTAGACGATGAGCCATCCACCTGAGCATGACAATCAAACCATAAACTGAGAACCCTGAACAAAAGCACTGAGAGAATGTAAAGGAAAACTAGCATAAACCGTAACCAAGACTGGAGTCGCAGAGACTCATGCACCCGACAATTACAAGAAAAGGCGGAACCAGGTTAACAAGGAAATTATACCTGATACCGAGAAGAATAGCATAGGCATGCGGTTGTGCGCCGATTATTGAAGTCGAAAGGTTCCGGGATAATGTAGATCGCCACAGTGCTGTAAGCGGCACACAGTCATTCTATAATGAAAACCAGAAACAGTCGGAAGGAAAAACACCTCTTAAAATATCTCAAACATTCTTACCGCCTCGTGGCTCAATCCTAGCCTTAGATCAGGATCAGCCTCTTATCACCGTCCGATTAGCAGGTTGGAATTTGGAAAGAGAACAGGCGCGAAATGGCAAAGCCCGAGATGTCAGGCCGTATGGCGCTTGGAGCCCCGGGCACGCAATGGCACATGACGGCCTGTTGGCTGACCGTTCATCAAGCCAAATGGTCGACGCAAATCAACCCAGCTGGATGAGCGCCGAGGCCGGTCAGAGCGCCACAGCTTTAGTTCCTTCGGGGACTTAAACCAGCTCATGGATAGTAAATGCCATAAATCCAAACATTTATGATTAAGAACTCTTTACCGTGCTTTGTATACACTTTGGGTTTGTAACCCGCAGATTAGAATTTCGCCACAAACCAAAGCTTATTCAATGTATAAACATTATCGAACACTGGGTATGGAAAAATGCATAAAGGGAGATAATTATAATCCTTATATGAGCGAGTAGGGGTATACATAACATATATAATTGTTACAAAATGTAAACTTTGATTGTAATGCTCGGCAAACAGTGGTATATTATAATTGTGTGGTGTGCGAAGAATATCAACGTGGTATGTGTGCATAGTTTTATGCTGGAAAGTAATTTTTTTTTTTTTTTTTTCAGTACAGTAATGGTGTGTGACAAATTGGTATCAGAGCCCAGGTTTACAACTCTGTGACCTCGGGTTAATTTAATAAACAGTAATGCATAAATAGTATCTTAGCAAACAAGTAAGAGTGCACTGGAATATACAAATTACATCTGTTGAATGAGCTAATCCTATACAGGTAACATCGGAATGAGGAGAACAAGTAGCACTCCTCATGGAAATTTGGATCAACCAGATAATGTTGCTCGTTCTCAGGGGAATCCTGAGTTATGGGTACAACTGGGAGCAGAAGGCCGCAACACTAATTCGACAATATTGAGGACAGTCCAGGAGCTGAAGGACGAAATGGCCCGTTTGCGTGAGGACAACGCAAGATTAAACATGGAACAGGAGAGGATTCTGAAAAGTTTATCTGATAAACAACATCAACAGCGGTCCCATCCTAGGCCTAAACAGACACGAGTAACAGATGAACAGAGCTATCACACTGAACAGGAGGAAGCAGAGGAAAGGGCGGAGACACGAGGAGAGAAGTCTGTTAACGCTTATGAATATCAAACTCCAAAAAGACCGTGAATAGAATTACAAGGGGAGTTTCGGAAGATTAAACCACCTCATTTCAATGGGGAATCAGAAGAAGCCGCAGAGGCATGGCTAATCAATATGAACAAGTATTTTCAAGTGTATGAGTATGATCACCATCTTAAGGCACGACTGGCTATTTTCCAGCTGTAGGCCAAGGCCACATTATGGTGGGAAGAAGTCAAGATGGTGTGGGGGGTGAGTGAACAAGATGTGACTTGGAAAACTTTTCAAAGATATTTTAAGGAAAAGTACCTGACAGAACGCTTTTACGATGAAAAAGCACGAGAATTCCATGATTTGCGGCTTGGACAGCAAACCATTGACGAGTTCATAACTAAATTCACATCCCTGCTTCGCTATGTACCGTACATTCGAGAGGAGAAGGCTAAGGTGCAGCGGTTTGTTAGTAGCCTACCCCTGGCAATGCGGGAAAGAATCGAGTTTGATAATCCGAGGACGATGGATGAAGCGATTCAGAAGGCTAGACTATGTTATCAGCAGAGCAAACAAAGAGGAGAAAATTCTGGGAAGCGTTGGACAGACAAAAACAACAGCAGAATGACTGCGGGAGCTAAGGGAACTCGCAGCAATTTTCACAAGGGATTCTCGAAAGGGGCCAGCACTAGAAACTCATCAAGAAGTCAGATCAGATTTAAGCCACCTGCTGAATCTAAATATGGTGAACAGCTGGTGAGAATGGATAATGAGGGCCCAGCTAGGCCACCTGTTCAGTGCTGGGGTTGTGGCGGATCCCATTATATTAAAAATTGCCCTCATCGGAAGGAAAGCGATCAGGTGTCCCAGATCTACGAAGCTTCTACGGTAGGAGATGTGGCCCGGTCCATGCCCAGAATAAATGCAGCACTGGAGGATCGACAAGCTGATTACCAGCTAACAATGATAGAGTTGGAAGGTAAGATCTTTGATCGAACTGTTTCCATTTTAGTAGACCCAGGAGCTACTTTAAGCTATGTAAGTCCCAAAGTCGTGGAAAGTTGTAAGTTGCAAACTATTAAGTTTAAAAATCCTTGGTTAGTACAGTTAGCTACCGGAGCCAAAAGACGAGTGCTGACTAAGGTCAGCAACTGTCCATTAAGGCTAGCTGATCAGACAATAATAACATAATTGAATGTACTCCCTCTTGGATCATATGATGTGCTGATAAGAATGGACTGGTTGGAAAAGCGATGGTCTGTAATAAATTGCAAGACAAAAACAATTTCTTACCGAGATGAACTAGGAATGGAAAAGGAAATTCAAGGTATCCAAAAACCGGTGCAGATCCGGCCAATTACGGCCTCGCAACTAGCTAAAAGTGTTCGGCAGAAATGTCAAATATATGCAATACAAGTAGGGTATGCTGGACCTGAAGATAAAGTCGCGACTGTGGAAAATATACCAGTAGTGCAAGAATTTACAGATGTATTTCCAGAGGAAATACCAGGGCTGCCGCCCAAAAGAGATTTGGACTTCACCATTGAACTGGTACCCAGTGCAGCCCCAGTATCCCGAGCACCCTATCGGATGAGTGTGCCGGAATTAACTGAGTTAAAGATGCAGCTGCAGGAGTTGTTGGACAAGAAGTATATCCGACCCAGTGTATCCCCTTGGGGAGCCCCTGTGTTATTTGTTAGGAAAAGGGATGGAACTCTCCGTATGTGCATAGATTATAGGCAACTGAACAAATTGACATTTAAAAACAAATATCCACTACCCCGCATTGATGAGCTGTTTGATCAGGTGAAGGGGGCGACAATCTTTTCAAAGATTGATTTG
The DNA here is from genome assembly GCA_031772625.1 of Pinus tabuliformis. Taxonomy (NCBI): domain Eukaryota; kingdom Viridiplantae; phylum Streptophyta; class Pinopsida; order Pinales; family Pinaceae; genus Pinus; species Pinus tabuliformis. Next base: position 1,553,725,998 of record CM062817.1, read on the forward strand.
AGGTCGGGCTATCATCAAATCAGAATTAAGGATGAGGACATAGCCAAAACAACTTTTCGTACTCGTTATGGGCACTACGAGTTTGTGGTACTGCCTTTCGGCTTGACCAATGCACCTGTGACACTTATGTGCTTGATGAACAGTGTATTTCATCAGTACCTAGACAAATTCGTGTTAATCTTTATTGATGATATACTTATATACTCCCGGAATATTAAAGAGCAAGAGGAGCATCTTAGAATAGTGTTACAGACACTACGAGAGCATCAGCTATACGGTAAATTTAGCAAATCTGATTTTTATAAAGAACAGATTCAGTATCTGGGACATATCATTACAAAAGAAGGTATAGCTGTGGACCCCGAAAAGATCAAAACTATAATGGAATGGCCAATACCCAAGGACGTAGCAGATATCAGATCCTTCATGGGGCTGCCTGGATATTACCGGCGGTTTGTAGAAGGTTTCTCCAGGGTTGCATACCCTATCAGCTCCTTGAAAAAGAAGGGAAAAGTATTTAAGTGGACAACAGATTGTCAGCGGAGCTTTGAACAGCTCAAACACCTGCTCACCACCGCACCTGTGCTGAGTGTTGCAGATCCAGAAAAGGAATATGTGGTTTGCACAGATGCAAGTAAAGAGGGCGTAGGTGGGGTGTTAATGCAGGAAGGTAAGGTGATTGCATATGAATCCAGGAAGTTAAAAGAACACGAGCAGAAGTATTCTGCCTATGATCTGGAATTAACCGCGGTAGTTCATGCGCTGAAAATGTGGCGTCATTATTTAGTGGGAAGAAAATTACTGCTGATGACCGATCACCATAGTTTGACTAGCTACTTTAGTCAACCAACCTTGAACGCTAGACAAGCTAGATGGGTGGAATTTTTGGGAAATTTTGATTTTGAAATTAAGCACTTGAAAGGAAAAGAGAACAGAGTAGCTGATGCACTGAGCCGAAAAGTGCATTACATTTATGAAATTGGTACTAGTGAAGTACGGTCTACCCTTGACAAAGAAATTGAAGAGGCTGCTACACAAGATCGGATTTACCTGCAAAAGAAGCAGCTGGTGCAGGATTTAAATACCCACATAATACAACAAGGGTACAATTTGAATGCAGTCGGAATTTTGTGTTACCAGAAGAAAATTTATGTACCCAATCAGAGCGGTATTAAAGAAAAGATTCTGGATGAATATCATAAAAGCCCTTATGCGGGACATCCGGGTTACCAAAAATTAATCACCTCGCTTCGGAAGGAGTACCACTGGCCAGGCATGAAAAGGGATGTGGTTGAATATCTGGCGCGATGCTTAGAATGTCAACAGGTTAAGGCTGAACATCAGCACCCTGCGGGTTTACTACAGCCATTACCCATACCAGAATGGAAATGGGAGACCATTACCATCGACTTTATTACGGGATTGCCAAAATCCAAAAAGAACAATGACTCTATAATGGTTGTAGTAGACAAACTCAGTAAGTCGGCTCACTTCATACCGGTTCAATCGACATATCGTGCGGCTCAAATCGCAAATGTATTTATGCAGAATATATTTAAACTTCATGGGCTGCCAAAAACAATAATATCCGATCGCGATGTTAAATTCACTTCAGTCTTTTGGAGGACCTTGTTTGAAGGTCTGGGAACTCAATTGAACTTCAGCACCGCTTATCATCCGCAGACTAACGGACAGACTGAGTGGGTGAATCAAGTGGTGGAAGACATGCTGAGATATTATGTGATGCAACAACCTACCTGATGGGAGGAGTACTTACACCTTGTAGAGTTTGCTTATAACAATGGATATCATGCATCCTTGTGGATGAGTCCATTCGAAGTACTTTACGGCCGAAGATGTCGTACGCCATCCAGTTAGCATGGACCGGAGGACAAACTCTTGCTGGGTCCTGAGATGTTGGAAGAGATGGAAGTCATGGTCAAGAGCGTCCGGGCTAATTTAAAAATAGCTCAGGACAGACAGAAAAATTTTGCAGATCGGAAAAGAACATTTAAAGAATATCAGGTGGGTGAGCATGTATATGTCAGAATCCGAGCTAGGAGAAGTTCTCTCCAATGGAATGCTTGTGCCAAATTAGTGCCTCGCTTCTGTGGGCCCTTCCAGATTTTAGCACGAGTGGGGCCGGTAGCTTATCAACTAGCCCTACCTAGCCATATCCGGGTCCATAATGTCTTCCATGTATCAGTCTTAAAGAAATATGTTTATGACCCTAGGCACATAATAAGTTGGCAGTACATTTAGGTAAGAAAAGGCTGTAAATAAACATAAACCAAAATGAAATGTCACAAAAAAGCTAATCTGAATATTATGTGTTTCAGGTGGAACCGGAAGGAGAGTTCATGGTCGAGCCAGTGAACATACTAGATCGGAGAAGAGTCGAGCTGCGGAAAAGGGTCATCAACCAGGTTAAAGTGCAATGGCAGCACTTTGGGCCTGATGAGGCCACCTGGGAGGATGAGCAGAGTATGAAGGAAGCTTACCCCAGACTGTTTTCAGAGGAACAACAACATTGGGACGATGTTGAACTTCAGGAGGGGGAGATGTAATGCTCCTCGTGAAATGATAATGTTGGGTAAAATAGTAAATTTAACTGTGTGCTAAAACTCTGTTTGATAAGTATAAAAACTCTGTTGTGAGTATTGTTAATTATTATGATAACTAATTATGTCTTCACTATTTAATTTGAGTGTATGGTTAATATTGGTTAATAACTGCTGAGGTAGTTAATGGAAAAAAAACCTAACCACCTTGAGGGGACAGTTGAGACCCCAGGATGAAAGGTGGGGAAAAAGGAAAAATGCCAAGTCTGGTTGGGATCAGATGGCAGAAAGGTGGAAGATGCTATGTCTGGTAGTGACCAGATAGCATGTGTTGGAAGGTAGAAACTTCCTAAATCCGCTAAGTCTGGTTAGGATCAGATAGCGAGACCTGGCGTGGCCAGAGGAATTGCAGACAAGAAGATCTGCAGAAGTGCTTGGGGGTGGAAGACCGAGAGGGATCTTCCTACGGACGGGAGGTTGACAAGCATTACGAACAGGTTTGCTGCTGCTATACAGGTATGGCTTGCTAAGCATATAACTGTGGAATCCTTTTATGGTCTTCTGTAAATAAAAAAAAAATATAAAAATGGAAAAAGAAACCTATTCATTTCTTTTAGATCCAGCCTCTGCACAGCCGGCAGAGACAGAATCCGATCTTCCAGACAAACACAAATATGGAACATGTCGAGCTGGAAGCTCTGTGGTGCCGCTATTAGCAAGAATTTTTAACCAGAAATGAATACTGTAAAACCCTTCTCTGTGTTCAAATATGAAAAGAAAACTCTAGCATTCTTTGTATTCAAGAAATGAAAAGAAACTCTAGCATTCTCTGTATTCAAGAAACGAAAAGAAACTCTAGCATTCTCTGTATTCAAGAATCGAAAAGAAACTCTAGCATTCTTGTATTCTAATGAGAATGAATACGGAAAGAAAATCTGGTATGGCACACAGAATAAATGAGCTTATCTTTCAAACTATAACAGCGTTTAAAGAAAGACAACGAAATACCCTAACCCTCTATCAATGAGACCGCGGGCCGAACAGATTGTTGGCAGAACGAGGCCAAGTTTCAAATCGACAACATTTCCTCTACAAATCACATAACTGAGTCATTTGACTAAAGACACATATATCTGCGGTTAGAATATAAAACAAACAGATACATCATTGTCGCCATGGGACGAGAAAATAACCCTTAACAATATGCATGCACAGCCGACATTAACAAATTGTCCCGGCTCTGGCAGAGTCGCCATAGCTGAGCTTAAGCATGTGCTTAGCCAGCAGAGGCTACCAAAACCGAACCATTAAAACAGATGAACTAATCATTTCAAAAAAAAAAAGATTGACTCTGAGAAGGAAATGATTATAAATTAAATTTAATCCTGTGTTCATAGTCCAGTTACAGAGAAGGCGGGTAAGCCGAAAACACCACAAAACAGAGCTAGAGTCATACCAAGAATTCTCGTGCCACATTCATGATTTCTCAATCAAGTCTAAACTAAGAAATAGTTCCATACAAACCGATATCATCGTTTAACAAAAGCATTGCCTGCGTTCAGAGGCGTAGTTTATAAATGGAAGACAGTTATACATTTAAAATGAAAGACAGTTAAACAATCAAGCTCGGCGTAGAGTGCCTCTTAACAGAGGTTCCCGCCTGAGTAAGGGCGAGGAAACCAGTCATATAGAAAATGGGACAAAGAAAACTGTCAAGCAAGGAGACCCTTGAGTATGGCGAAGGGACTCCAAATGCGAGAGCATGACTCCCGACATCCCTGTTCAAATGAACAAAGGTTCAGCCATTACCCTGGATAAGTCAAATAAAGGAGTCTCTGGTAACGCATGAGTCTTACCTGATTTTGGGCTGGAAGAGGTGTGGAGAAGTCTCCCATCATCGTTGGTTAGTCGACGAGCCATCCTCCTGAGCATGACAATAAACCATAAACTGAGAACCTTGAACAAAAACACTGAGAGAATTTAAAAAGAGCTAGCATAAACCGTAACCAAGACTGGAGCCGCAGAGGCTCAAGCACCCGACAATTACAAGTATTGAAAAAGAGATGAGGAACTAGGTTGAGAAGAAAATTATACCTGATACCGAGAAGAATAGCATAGGCATGCTGTTGTGTGCCGATTATTGAAGTCGAAAGGTTTCGGGGTAAGGCAGAATGCCACAGCGCTGTAAGCGGCATACAGTCATTCCACAATGAAAACAAGAAATAGTCGGAAGGAGAAACACCTCTTAAATATCTCAAACTTTCTTACCGCCTCGTGGCTCAATCTTAGCCTTAGATCAGAACAAGCCTCTTTACCATCGTCCGATCAGCAGGTTGGAATCGTGAAAGAAAACAGGCGTGAAATGGTAAGCCCGAGATGTCAAGCCGTATGGCGCTTGGAGCACTGGGCACGCAATGGCACATGACGGCCTGTTGGCTGATCGTTCATCAAGCCAAATGGTCGACGCAAATCAACCCAGCTGGATGAGCGCCGAGGCCGGTCAGAGCGCCACAGCTTCAGTTCCCTCAGGGACTTAAACCAGCTCATGGATAGTAAATGCCATAAATCCAAACATTTATGATTAAGAACTCTTTACCATGCTTTGTATACACTTTGGGTTTGTAACCCGCAGATTAGAATTTTGCCACAAACCAAAGCTTATTCAATGTATAAACATTATCGAACACTGGGTATGGAAAAATGCATAAAGGGAGATAATTATAATCCTTATATGAGTGAGTAGGGGTATACATAACATATATAATTGTTACAAAATGTAAACTTTGATTGTAATGCTCGGCAAACAGTGGTATATTATAATTGTGTGGTGTGCGAAGAATATCAACGTGGTATGTGTGCATAGTTTTATGCTGGAAAGTAATTTTTTTTTTTTTTTTCAGTACAGTAATGGTGTGTGACATCTATGCTGATGATATTGTTCTTCTCGCAATGTGCCCATCTGGTCTTGATAAGCAGCTTACACTCCTTAAGGATTTCTGCTCTACCATGGGCATGACCGTTAACACTGACAAAACAAAAGTTAATATTATCAAATCCAAGAAGGACACTTACGCTAATTTTATGTATGACAATAGTAACTTGGAGGAAGTGTCTTCTTTCAAGTACCTAGGAATTGATATTCACCACAAGCTCAACTAGAACTATAGCATTGAGGAAATGATTAATGGGGAGTGGAAAGCTTATTTTGGTCTTGAAAATAATTGTAAAACGACAAACCTCGTAATGTGGGATAGAAAGAGGTTCCTCTTTGAAAGTTTAGTGACTCGTGTATCTTATATGGATGTGAGATTTTGGGTTGCAGCATCTCTAGAGAATCATGGAGAAAGACTGAGCAAATCCAGAAGTGTTTTATAACATATAACCTCAAAGTTAAAAGCAATACACCCTATCCTATTCTCCTTATTGAAGTGGGTCTTTCCCCTATTGAGAGTTATCTATGACTAGGCTTCTGTTGTACAAGCACAAACTTAATAACATAGGAGACCATAGACTTCCTAAGCTAGCTTTAAATTCCAACCAAAACCACCTGAGGCTCAAACGAGGTTCGTATAAAGACACCAAGGCCTTGGTTAAACCATTGGGAGGTCAACGAGAATGTTGCATTGAAAAACATTAATAACATTAAAAATATTGTTACTTCTAAGTTCAAAGGAAAAATGTGGTGTGAGAAAGATTTAGCAGCTAAAAGAAAATTAAGATATTATAATGAGGTCATCAACCCCACCCTAGAAGATCAAAAGTATCTCTCTATTTTAACTAGCTCAACGAAGAAAATTAATATAGTCAAGATTAGAATGAACTCTCATGATCTCCATAGTTGGGCAGTTCTAAAACACCATGGATGGAAAGGATCTGCCATCTCTGTGAGAATATGAACATCGAGGATGAAAATCACTTCCTCATGGAGTGCCCCGCTAACAACCACATGAGATCTTAGTTTCATAATCTTTGTTGCAATACTGACCTTCCTAGCCTTTTATGATGTCAAAATCATAGTGAGCTCGGGAGGCTTCTCTCCAAGTTTTTTGAGCATAAGGATAAAATCTTAAATCAAAGTAAATAATTCCTTTCTTTATGTCTGATAGAGCAAAGATTGGTCTCAGTGGACGTTAACCATCATCATCATCAATTTAAAAATATTTTAAATAATTTAATACAATCTCACACCATATGCATTAAAGTTATAATATAATTTTGATAAAACAAAAAAGAAAATATGATTTAATTTTTTTTCCCTTAACTAAAATTTTATAAATTAATTTTATTTTAAATATTAATTTAAAAATAATTTGAAATGAGTTTTTTTATTAAAAAAATAATTTTTTAAACTAATCTTTTATACATATCAAATTTACGGTTTAAATAAATTCATTTTAATATATTTTTAATTAAATTAGATACAAAATAATAATTATCATATTTACAGTTTAAATAAATTCATTTTAATAATTTTTAATTAAATTAAATATAAAATAATAATTATATTTTTATATGAAAATATTTTAAAGATTAAAAATATTTTGATAAAACAATTTATAATATCAGTTAATAAACTAAAAATTAAAATGATGATGATGTTGGTTAACTTCTGCTGAGACCAAACTTTGGTCTATAGGATGTAAAGAAACGAATTATTTAGTTTGATTTAAGATTTTATTCCGAAACTTAAAACGCTTGGACAGGAATCTCCTGAGCTCACTATAATTTTGACATCCTAAAAGGCTAGGAAGGTCAGTGTTACAACAAAGATTATGAAATGAGATCTAATGTGGTTGTACACGGGGCACTCTAAGAGGAAGTGATTTTCATCCTCGATGTTCATATTCTCACAGAGATGGCAGATCCTTTCCATCCATGGTCCATGGTGTTTTAGGAACTACCCAACTACCAATTTCACTATGAAGCTCATGAGGTTTCATTCTAATCTTCGCTATATTAATTTGCTTCTTTGAGTTAGTTAAAATAGAGAGATACTTTTGATTTCTAGGGTGTGGTTGATGACCTCCTTATAATATCTTAATTTTCTTTTAGTTGCTAAATCTTTCTCACACCACATTTTTTTCTTTGAGCTTAGAAGTAACAATATTTTTAATGTTATTAATGTTTTGCAATGCAACATTCTCGTAGATCCCCCAATGGTTTAACGAGGCCCTAGTGTCTTTTTACCAACCTCATTTGAGGTGGTTTTAGCTTAAATTTAAAGCTAACATAGGAAGTCTATGGTCTCTTATGTTATTAAGTTTGTGCTTGTACAACAGAAACCTAATCATAACTATACTTTAGATAGGGGAAAGACCCACTTCTATAAATATATAAATGGTTAATTTCAATCCTACTATATTATATTAAAATTTCTATTAAACTTCAAAATTATTTTATTTTAAAATTTATCTTTAAAAGTTACAAAATTAATGCTTATTCGATCTAAGTGCTAATAATTGTTAAAACGAGTAAATATAAATGCACTGATGTAAAGCGAGAATAAATTTATAAAATAAAGTATATTCATGTCAAGTATTAAATAAAGATTTTTATAGCACGCTATTATAGAGATAGGACTTTATTAACTAATCCATTTACTATTAATTGATAAATATAGATAAAATTAAAAAACAATATTATATTTCAAAAATATTTTAATATAATTTTTTGCATTGATTATTTATTTCTTTAATTAATAAATATATATTTTACTTTTCTTATAACATAAATAATAATTCCACTGAAGAATTTTAATTTATCTATAAATTGTTTTATTATAAATTCCCATAAGCTTCTATCATAAAATTAATGTTATTACTTTGCTAGTTATTTCGAAATTTATTATTTATTTGATTTCATGAATATGAATTAATATTTCTCTTGTTTAACTCTGTCTTTCTTAGTTGTTCGCGTACTCGGTCACGATTGCTCATGGATTTGTTTAATAACAGTCGCAAGCACATCCCAATGTCCACGGCTTTCGTGGGAGAACCTGCTATCATATTTGTGATTGACATAAATTAGAATTACAGGATCACAGGTCGTTAATCTATTTTTTTGTTAGAAACCATAAATAATTCCAACTACCCGCCACAAATATTCAACAGCTGTATTTAATAAAGTTCTAATAAAGTTCTACAAGTCGGCGGATAGGTTGACAATGGGTGAAGCTTCTCCAGGAAGCCACCGACTGAACCCATCTCCAGAAACCTCTACAGCTTGTATATATACTTGTTTAATCTGTGAATGAAGCAAGTTGTTCAGTTCTAATTCTTGTGTTTCAGTGTTGTGTTAATATGTGTGCTCCTCTGCTCTAATATGGTATCAGAGCTCAGGGTTGGAGCTTGGGTGAGAGCGCAGGTGATGAAGGCCGAGTGGTGTTTGAGTGAGGCGGATCTGCTGTTGAAGAGTGAACCCGTTTGTGCCACACCTGCGAAGCTGTGGGAGTGTTTTGTCTGTTGCTGCCGGAGATGCCGAGAGCCCTGAGTCCCGCTAGGGTGCTGCTGAGTGCCGATGGGGTTGTGTTGCAGGAGTATGAGTGCTGCTTGAGGTGGCTGTGAGTGCTGCCAAGAAGTATTGTACAGCGGAGGCGTGGAGGAGCAGAGTAGCTGTGAAGCTGTGTATTGCGGCCTGGACGAGAGCTGTGTGAGCCGTGAGAAGGAATGCGTGTAAAGACCTGGTGCTGGGTAGAGGACCATCTATTGGTGCAGCCAATCAAGCTGCAGTATGGAGTGAGTAACGCTGTCTAGAAGTGTTGAAGAGTGTTGTTAAGCGCAGATCGTGTGAGGTGAGGCAGAGCGGTGTGGCTCCTGCTGTGTAAACACTGGAGTTGTGTTCGCGTCACTGTTGTGGACGATTCATGAGGCGATTCTCGCTGATGTGAATGCCATGATTGAAGATCAGGAGCCCTTTGAGGGTGAGCCTTTGTTGGATTCCGAATGTTTCAAGCAATACTGAATCCCAGTTTTTGAAGATTTGGTCGTGTTTAGAAATATCTTGTTTTTTTTGTTGTGTGTTTGGTCTAGAGGGCCACTATTGGAAAGTTACTGAGGAGTGCTGAGTGCCGCGCCGCTGAGTGCTGCGTGAGGAGAGCCAAGGATTTCCGCTGTGTGTTTCGGCAAGTGAGGCGGAGGAGAGCGAGCGCCAAGGAGTGGAGACACCTGTGAAGGTCTCAAGAAACGATATGTGTGAAGAGTGGTGGATTGTGTGCCACCTGCCAGCATTGTGAAGCTGTGGAAGTATAGTCAGACTCCCTGAAGTGTCTGGTATAGTGGTAAGGTTGCTTTGTGCGTTTTGCTCACTGGCTGTTGGGAAATCTTTTGTTTTGTGCTTGCAGCCGACTGTCTTGGAAATTTATGGTGCGAGCAATGACCAGATAGGCGCTGCGCACCAGGAGAAGAGTTGTGTGCTCCGGAGAAGAACTGTCTTATGCTTTGATGTTTGCATTATAGGTTGTGTGGATTTAAATTATGATTTTCTTCTTGATTGTCTGATCGTTGTTGTGATGAGCGTGTCATTGCGGCCTGTGTGAGTAATATGATGAGTAAGGAAGCCGTGATGCTTTATTCTCTAGAACTATTCTGCTAGGATAAACTCAGCTTGTGGCAGTTGCTTTCTAGTCTGGTTGTGGGTTCGAGTAGAGTCCCATATCAAGTCCTTGGCGGTGTATGTAGTGTGCTGAGTGTGTCAAAGCGGGCGAGAGTCTAATGAAAATTTAAGCCTAGCCGATATGTCTATCTTTTTAGATTTTTTTGAATTTTTTGACAATGATCTTGATCATTTTCTCATGAACCCATTTGGGATCAGCGGTATTTTTGAGTCCATTGACAAAGAGTTTCATGTTGTTGAAGATCATGTCGCTGAAGAAATTACTCATGTTGTTAAAGATCATGTTGAGGTTCCAGCCCAAAAGGATGTTCTGAAGCATGAGGAAACCGTAACTGAAGCGGTGTCTGTCTCAGCCCCTTCAACTGAGGCTCCTGCTGTTGATACTGAAACCATAAAGAGAGAAGAAACAACATCTGCCCCTGCACCAGTTGATGCTGAAGCTCCAGTTGAGGTCATTGTTACCACGGTAACTGAGGAGGTTGTAATTCAACCTGTAGAAAGCGTTTTCGTATGGGGAGTTCCTCTTCTTCACACCATGGGTGATGAATGTACTAACGTGATTCTGTTGAAGTTTCTCCGAGCAAGAGACTTCAAGGTTTCTGAAGCCTTTACTATGCTGAAAAACACAATTCTTGGAGGAAACGTTTTGGAGCTGACAATATTTGGAAGAGTATGTGCTAGTACAGTATGGAGGTTTGAGCAGAGAAAATGATGCAGAATTCTCTGTAGCAGATGGGGGAGTTTCAGAGCTGTTTATCAAACCAGGGTGTGAAACAAATGAACAAACATGGACCTTTTTGTAAGAAAAACAAAAATGAAATGTTTTGTAAGCCTAGCTGAGACTTAGACCAGCCGGCATGACAATTAAGAATATAGTTCTTATTTATTGTATGTAGTTGGAATTAAGGGGGAGTGTTGGAAGAAACTAAATAATTCCAACTACCCGCCACAAATATTCAACAGCTGTATTTAATAAAGTTCTAATAAAGTTCTACAAGTCGGCGGATAGGTTGACAATGGGTGAAGCTTCTCCAGGAAGCCACCGACTGAACCATCTCCAGAAACCTCTACAGCTTGTATATATACTTGTTTAATCTGTGAATGAAGCAAGTTGTTCAGTTCTAATTCTTGTGTTTCAGTGTTGTGTTAATATGTGTGCTCCTCTGCTCTAATATTTTTCTCCTATTAAATGTTATTCTATTAAATAGTATTTTTTAAGCGTGTATTTATAAGAATTTACCAAAGTCCATTCCACTCTAATTTGTGAGATGGGTTTGTGCTAGTACCTAGAGATCACTGCAATTTTAAAGATGGTGTTTGTGAGATGGGTTTGTGCTAGTAGCTAGAGATCACTGCAATCTTAAAGATGTTCTTTGTCCATTGTATTAATGAGTTTTATGACTTGTCATTTCAGAGTTTGAAGATCCATCTTTCCATGCCCGAAGTCCTTCATAATCTTATTATAGTTAGGTGGTTTTATTCATTTTTCATGTTCATGAGAATTTCTATTTTCAGATCTTATTATGATTTTGATTTTGTGTTGGAAAAGCTTAGGGCTTCAATTGTATCTCATTCCCACCTTGGCTTGGGAGGTTGACACCACTCACTTCCAAATTTATAATGTCACAGTCCATCCCATTTTTCATACCATTTGTGTCTATGTAACTATGATTTTGTAGATTAATCCCATGTAGCCTTCAATGCAATTTGGCTAAGTTGAGTCATTCCAGATCCGATCTCTTCATTGTACTCCCAGACACATATCTCGTAGAATCACTATCTCACATCATTGCAAATTTAGTCCTTGTAGAGCCAATGACTAATTCCATTGATTATATCTTGTTGGAACAATGTTTGTGATTGCTTGAATATTTGTCTGATCATACACACCAGGATTGCCTATCTGATCTGTCTTGCCAGTTTGTAATCTCTCTGGAGTCTGGATGAATGCAATCAACTCTTGTTCATGCCAATATGGCCTTGAGTAACTTGTACACTTTTATTTCTATTATAAGTACTCAACTAGTTCATGAAAGGTTGCTTGGTCAATAGTGCACCATCACAAAATTTCCAAGATATGAAAGATTTTCTATTAGTTAAGGGATACATGATGGAAAAGTGCATCAAGTGATTCAACTGATGTAGATGCATAAACATCTTCATGAGTTTCCTTACAACTTGATGGGATATCAATCTCTTAGCATAATAGATCAGTCTCTTGCCATTTTACTCTTAAGAATTGGGGTATGCTTTGTTGAAATAGTAAATTGTTATTTTTAATTTGCTATCACTATTAACAATATCAAACGACCTTTTGCAAGCCCCTTGAAAACAAGGGAACTCTCTCAAATATAAAAATATTTGTGGTTTCGTACACCTAAATTTTCAATTTTCAACAAAATCCAAACAGGATAACCAATTACAAAAAAAAAATAATTGGAACAAAATAAAAGAACTCAGAACCTACTAAATAAATATGTTACAACTTTGTAGCTGCATATTTAAAAGGATAAATGAGAATCTTTGCAAGCCCCTTAAAAAACAAGGGCACTCTCTCAAATATAGAAATATTTGTGGTTTTGTACACCTAAATTTTCAATTTTCAACAAAAGCCAAACAAGACAACTAATTATGAAAAGAAATCATTGGAACAAAATAAAAGAACTGGAAATCCTACTAAATAAATAAATATGTTACATCTTTGTAGTTGCATATTTAAAAGTATAAACGAGCATCTTTGCAAGCCTCTTGAAAACAAGGGAACTCTCTCAAATATAAAAATATTTGTAGTTTTGTACACCTAAATTTTCAATTTTCAACAAAAGCCAAACATGATAACTAATTACAAAAAAAATCATTGGAACAAAATAAAAGAACTCAGAACCCTGCTAAATAAATAAATATGTTACATCTTTGTAGCTGCATATTTAAAAGGATAAAAGAGCATTTGAAAATGTCTAGGGCATTTCCACACTTCCAAAGATAACAACGATTCAAATTGCCTCTAGTGAAAATTTTATGAATTTGTCGTATGTTTTGGGCCAATGATCTTCACATTCAATCCTTATTAAAATGAACCAAATTTTGATATACATCATGGCATAAAATAATGGTTTAAAACCTATGTATAAGGAGGATACCTTTTATAGAAGAATTGAGAAATGTTACAGAAGCATAGTTGGATCTCATTCTAATTTTTCCTCATTATATTGGTTTCTTTTGTTACAAAAGGTAGCTTCACTCAAATATTTTGAACTTAGTATCCATATTACTTTTCTAATAAGATCTCCTTCTAGAGTGAGTTAATATGTATAAAAAAGTAACATGTCTTATCCTTGCTTGGAAAATAGATGCTTACAATGCATTACTATTATGTTAGTACAATATCATACAAGCTATATCATCAATCAAAACCATGCCTCGAAAGAAATTCTAGGTAGAAAGGAGTAGGTGGAACTTCAATCCATTTCATGATATTTCTAATAGCCAAATGAAACATTTCTACCATGGTGGGTCATGGTAGGTCATAGGGAGTGGGCTTATTCACATGATTAGAAGCCAATTTATTTTTTTTGGTAGTAGCTATCCTTGTAGGGTAAGAAGGACTGTGAAGAAATCCAATCACCAAATTAGTGCTCATCATATGGGGTTGATTCCATCATGATTACTCTTCAGTGCCTCTTAAAAAATGTAGGTACTTGACTGTGATAGAGGATAAGAAAGTAGGATCATGCCAAGTCATTTCAATCAATTAGATAACCTCCATTCGTGGTAACTAAAACAATAAAATTCTTTACGTTGACTTGAACAAACCCGTTGTTGCCTATGCTTTTAAGAACAATTGTCACAAGATTTGATTTCACTTCATCAAAAGAGACCATATTAATTTAAAGTATCCAGGAAAACAAATGCATAACCAACAATTTTGCTACATCAATCATTAACAAATTTACTCAATTTTATGATTGCATAATATCATTTTGGTAGGAAGCACAAAAGCCATCATTTAATAAAAATACAATAAAGATAACTTATGTATACTTTAGCTTGCACAAAAATATACTAATAGAAGGATCCTTTATGCAAAAATTTCAAGTTTTCCTCTGTTCAAGAGTGAAAAATGTGCCAATTAAGTCTACAGTTGGATTCTAGAAATAAAATAAGGTAGGGTTGGTAGGTGGCATCATCCTGGTAGTTTCCTTTTCACCCAAGTGAATGAGGCTAAAAAAAACCAGTGTTTACATTTCTCCTTGTTGATATTTATGTTATAAAGCAAGGAATCATTGAGAAATAGCCATAGATATTAGGGAACACTCGGTTTCTACAAATGTACTGATATTGATATTTTTCCCAACTCTGTGTGGACTAACTCAGGTGAGTGATTCATGTTACATATCCTATTTATTTGTGATTGCTTGCTTGTATTGGTTGCTGCTAGTCTACACTTTGTTTTGGGGATAAAACTAAATGCTCACAATGATGACTACTATGCATTTATTGTGACTTGTTTATTGCAATTGTTGGGTACTGTGTTCCTTAGATCTGTTACATTTGCAAATTTCATTAGTACACAAGTTTTATTGATTAATTTGTTGTTGGAGGGACTAGGGGTAGATTTTTATGTGTTGGTCTAATCCCTCGGGCTAGATGCTCGTGTTTTCTTGTGTGATGATGGTGGAGAATTGGGTTGACACTGGATTTGGGGTTTGGGTATTTTTGAATGTTTAATCCTTCTTCTTCAAATATTCATACACATTTTTTGTGGAAATTCCTGCCAATTTAGGGAGTGGCCTCCTTATTGCATCAAGAGAAGCTAGCACACCATGCATTTAGGGTGGGCACGAGCATGGGCGTGATGTATCAAAACACTTATTGTGCATATGTGTAAAAGTAAATTGAACCTAGAGGGTGAATTTGTTGCAACACAAATCTATCTAAATTTATATATGATGTTGGAGACTATAAATGGTCAATATATCAAATATTGGATCTCAAATTAGGCAACATGGAACTTGTCAAGCTCGAGGTGCATATCACACCTTGGGTGAGATGGGTTTGTGCTAGTAGCTAGAGATCACTATGATCCTAAAGATGGTATCTGTTTTTTGCAGTAATGAGTCTTATGACTTGTCACTTCAGGACTTGAAGATCCATACTTACACAACCAAAATCCTACATAATCTTATTACATTTGGGTGGTTCTATTCATTTTTCATGAATGAGAATGTTCGTTTGCAGATCCTATTATGATTTTGATTTTGTGTTGTCAAAGATCCGAGATCCAATTGTATCTCATTCCCAACTTGGATTAGGAGGTCAACATCACCCACTTCCAATTTTTTAACGTCATAGTCCATCCCATTTTTTCACCCAAATTGTGTCCATTTTTCACCCCAAATTTTCACCTAATCGTAGGGATTGGGGTGAACAACTGTAAATAGTGTAAATAAATAATAGAGAAAATGGAGAGTCATTGGGAGATGAAAACAACAGTCACTCCCTCATGTATATAATAATGAACAACCTAAATGAATAACATAATCTCATTTGAGGAGTTACCTCCTGGCCTGACATGGTATCAGAGCCAATTCTATTTTAGTTTTCCTCCCTTTATAACTCCCTCATGTTCTGCCTAATTTTGCAAAACTATCACCTTCTTTTGCATCCTGTACACTTGCACTGGTGATTTCTCTCTCTTATCCTTGCAAGATTCTGTACATTATTGAATTCAATAGTCTAAATGCAATGGGAGTGTTGAAGGGTTGATTTTATGCATTAAGGAATTGCTTTGCCTACTATGAAGACTGGAGCCGGTTGCTGCGTGGAATGGTCATGTGATACCAGGAAGTGTTGCGACTGTGTGTTGGAAGGGTGACGCAGCTGGAAGCATGGAGTTATGACCAACATTGTGAATGCAACTGCATTTGAGTCTATTATTCCCTGGAGCGTGGTGTTGGATTGAGTATGCTCTGAGTTTGGTAGAAGAGAAAATGACCCTCCATTATATCAATATTTGGAGACTGCTAGGAAACGTTGTATACTGCTGGTACGAATTATTTATATGCATTGAATGATTGTGTTGCTGGTTTGATATCAAAATGCTGCATACACTGATCTGATATCAAAACATTGTATACGCTGATATTTCAATATGAATATTTTGAAAGTCTTGATATAAATACCTGCCATATATAAATCACTGTTCCTCAGCTCCACTCCCATAGCTCCGGTTGTCACAACATCGAAGACTGTTGGGGTATTTTTCAAACTGGTTGCAAATTTGCTACTACAGTTCCACAGACAAAAGTTCGAGGTATGGTGGGTGTATATGGTGTGAAGGGCATTCAACTCCTTTTAAAATGGTGGTAGTATTAAAGTTCGTTAAGATTTTTGAATGGTGATAATAGAATGAGAATTTTGGATGGTATTTTTTTTTCGGATATATATTATATGGTTTATATGTTGAAACCATCATAATATATTTGTGAGTGGAGAAAATATATGCTACATTAAAAGTATTAATATAGTGAATTCTTTCCACCTAAACAAAAGATATACAAAAAGGTTTTGTTTGTTTTGGAAATCAAAAGCAATTTTTTTTTTTTGGGAATGCATTCACTAATATCTATTGTTGGAGTAGTTCTCTGTGGGAAAGAGAACTATCCAAAATGGTCAAGGAAAATTAAACACACTCTCATTTTTAATGAGCTGTGGAAAGGAGTGTGTGGTGTTCGAGATGAAGACAAAGAACTAGAACAATCTACCTCAGACAAGGAAAGTGCCATTTGGGAAAATAAGAATAGCAAGGCTTATGCATTGATTGCAGCATCAGTAAATGAAGAGGTGAGTCGTCATATTTCACCATTTTCAAATGCTTTCGAAGCCTTACAAAAAATGAAGGAAATCTATGACTCACACTCTGCACTTGAAGTTGTTCAACTCATGATTAAATTGTTCAGCCTTGAATTACAAAATGATGATCCTCTTGCTCTTACGTCAGAAGTAAAATCTATTATGCATAATATCAAAGTCACTAATGTTGAACTGGACATTCCTCTGATAGATTTTCTCAAGGAACTTTATCCCACTTACTCAAATTATCTTGAGTCATTGCAAGCAAATGGAAACCTCAAAGATATTACCCTTGACTGCCTTGTGAAAAAAATTGCTAAAAGAGAGAAAGCTTTTGGGAAGAAGACAACTCCTCAGTCTTATGAAGAGGCTGTGTGTCTTTCACATAGAGATAATAATCTTGCTCAAGATTCTTCTAGAGGAAGAGGTGGTCGAAGAGGAAGAGGAACAAGAAATTTCAGAGGCAGGGGGGGGCAGACACTCTCAAGGAGAAAAGTCAGATTTGCATTGCATACGTTGCAAAAGAGATGGATCACATGATGCATCCACATGCAAGTTTCCTTGGGATAGAATTGAGTAGGAAAGAAACCAACCCAAAGTAAAACTAATGACAAAGATAAAGGTAAAGCACTTGAATCCTCTCACTATGTTGTGGCACACTGTAATATTGGAGTAAATGAAGACTTATTTAATGCTTCACTTGCTTCTTGGAAAAATGATTGGTTGCTTGATTCAGGAGCAACTTTCCACATGACTTTTAGAAGAGATTCTTTTGAAGAATTTATTAACAATGTTGATGGAGTAGTATACTTTGCAGACAAATCAAAACTCAAGCCGTCAGGGCTTGGCACAATCAGGCTTAAATTGTCTGGACTTCCAGACTTTCTTTTGCATCATGTTTTATATCTCCCACATCTGAGGAGAAACTTGTTTTCCATGGTGCACATCCGCCAGCAAGGAAACTCCATTCACATGTTTGATGGCAAGGTTGAGGTAAGAAAAGCATCATACCACTCACTTGTTATGACAAGGATAGAAGAAGAAAGGCTTCTCAAGATATAGGGTACCTTTGCTCGTGCACAAAATTTTTCATATAATTCTCATATGATGAAGGTACATTTCCATCAAGTTTATTATGGCATGCTAGATTTGGACACTTGAACTATGATAACCTCCACTTGTTTAAGAAAAATGTTGTTACTGGTTTGCCTACAATTCCTAGGAAACTTAAGAAATTTGATGCTTGCATTCTAGGAAAGCATAACAAACAATCTTTTCATGATTCACATACTAGAGCACATAGAAAAACTTGAACTCATTCATTCAGATTTATCTGGTCCAATGTTGTTCCTTCAGCAAATGGAAATAAATATATGATGACATTTATTGATGACTACACCAGAATGTGTTGGGTTTATTTATTGAAGAACAAATATGATGCTTTTCAAACATTCAGGAACTTTCATACATTGATTGAAATGATTCACAATCTCATATTGGCTCTATTCGCACTGATAATGGAAAAGAGTACACTTCAAATGAATTTGAAAACTATCTTCGCCAGCATGGGATCAA